>JAJJMC010019206.1:168704-292021 GCA_023531435.1 Papaver californicum
TTGAGTGTATTCAAGTCGGTTCGATAAAAAATTGAGTGAATTTTAGTGAGATTGATGAAATCATAGTTTCATATCGTTAGATCGATCGATAACAAAATGAATAAGTTTGATCAAAATTGGATAAAATTCAATAAATCTAAGTGAAATCGAGTGAATTGATGAAAAATTGATATAATTTGAGTAAGATCGATCAAAATTTAGTGTATTCTAGTCTGTTCGACAAAGAAATTGAGTGAATTTTAGTGGGATTGATGAAATCATAGTTTGATATCGTTGGATTTGTTAGATCGATAACAAAATGAATAAGTTTGATTGAAATTGAATAAAATTCAATAAATCAAAGTGAAATCGAGTAAAATTGATATAATTTGAGTAAGATCAATCAAAATTGAGTGTATTCAAGTCGGTTCGATAAAAAATTGAGTAAATTTTAGTCAGATTGATGAAATCATAGTTTGATATCGTTAGATTTGTTAGATCGATACAAAAATGAATAAGTTTGATCGAAATTAGATAAAATTCAATAAATATAAGTGAAATCAAGTAAAATTGATGAAAAATTAAGTTAAACCCTAAATGTATGTGTATTTGTCATATTGTGCTTGATGACCTAGTCGATTGAGTATGAGTTTTCAAGGAAACCCTAAATGTACCATTGTTGTTCATATTATTCTTAATGACCTAGTCGATTGACTAAGAATCTTTTCTGGAACCCTAAATGGACTATTGTTTCATACTTTTCTTAATGACCTAAGGTTGATGGATAGTTCAATATTACTCAATTTCACTCAAATTTTTTCGATCTCATTTAGTTTTATCATTTGTGTATTAACATGTTGACATTTTGGGTAAATCATATCTATTGCTTTGAGGGCTCACGAATAACCCAAATTGGAGAAATCAAAGTTGAATTGTAACAAAGGTTGATAAATAAATCGGATGCACGAGTTCGATTTAACATGGCAATTGTGATTTTTTAGACCTATAAACCTCCGCTCTTTAAGGTTCACACAACGAGAAATGTTTGATGCGTTAACTTGTCCGAAACCTTATTTTCCTTTCAAAGTCTACAAAATGAATTCTTCTTAGTGTTCGACATCACATATAAAGCGTTTGGCACCCTATACCTATCCCTTATTATTGTCTAGTGAAACAATTATCAAATTAATTTCTTATTTTCCTGATTCATTCTTACATATTCAAAATAAACATTTATGTATAATCAAAGGTCGATAAAAATATCCTCAATCATTATTTTTTTTTACTATTCTTTGTTTTTTTTCATATCGAAGGTTGATAAATAAACCTAACATACGAGTTCGTTAAAATGATGGATAAGTGGATAAACTAATGAAATCGAAGAAAAATTGAGTGAGGCCAACTAGCAATATATAAGATTGATTTAAAAAAAAAGATAGATAAAATGATTGAGTGAGGAATAACCGATGGAGTTCAAGAGAAATTGAGTGAGGTCGACCGATATTGGATAAAATTAATGGACAACGGGTGAAATTGACTAAAAGTCAATGGACATTTGGTTAAAATGATGGATAACTAGATATTTGGTGTGATAGGTTAAGATCAACAAATAACTAGAGATTTGAGGTTGGAAGAAATAATTGTAAATTTTATAGATCAACGGAAGAAAAAAACAAGAAGAAATTCAAATTAATTCGACTAAAATTAAAGAGATTATGTCAAATTGGATAAGTTAGAGTGACGGAAATTGAAATTTGGAAAACATGAATTAAAACTGTAGGGATATTGAATAAATTAAAAAAAAATAACTCTTTTGAATTGAGGCGATTGCGTTAGATTGAATAAATATAATCAAAATCTGATACTTCAAATGGATGAGCGTTTTCACGGTGAGGGGCCTACGAAGAAGCTAAAATTGGGTAAATCAAAAATGAATTATATCGAGATTAAAAGAAAATGGAGAAATTGAAATTTCAGTCCTTTTAAATTGAAGCGATTGCATTAAATTGTATTGAATTGGGCGAAAAAAGATGGAATTTTTGGTCCGTCAGATTCGTGATCCGTATGAGCATAAGATGTTAATTTTGGTCCGTCAGATTCGTGATCCGTATGAGCATAAAATGTTAATTTTAAACCGTCAGATTAACAATCTGTATGAGTAGAAGATGGAAAACCTAGAACCATCCGATCAACCTAACTTTTAATCTTAAACCGTCAGATGAATCAAACCTTTTTTTTTTATTGACCACGAAGTTCCCTTTATTTACGTTTAGTACCCTTATATATAAACACCCTAACCCTAAGGAAATATTCTCAACTTCTCATTTCCAGCGCCTCCTTCTCTCTGCCTCACTCACTAAATCTCTCTGCCTCCCTACTGAATCTCTGTTTTTCCAGCGCCTCTCTTTGCCTCTCTCTGCCTCCTCTCTCTGCCTCACTCACTAAATTTCCAGCGCCTCCTTCTCACTAATGTCTGAGAATGAATACTGTTTTCTCACAATCTTGCTTCGCATGGCCGCATGGACTGCACCTCATTTCAGTTAGAATCATTGCTTTACTGAGTGAGATTATGTTGACCCAAGTTTAATACTATCAAGAAGATGTACCATGTAGTTTGCGTCTCTTTAACCTAAACTAAATCTCTCTTTTGTTAGGTTACATCTGCTATTTTGATATCTATTTGTTGATGTCAGAGGCTCACAAGTTCGCTATTTATGATCATGTTGGTGAAGAAAGATAATATTGTATTGATTATAATTTTTCAGTTCGTAAAAAAAGATGTAGAAGATCTAACATGTATATTACACTTTTCATGTCTGCAACATACAATTGCAGACCGTCATTATTTCAATTTACTAATCTCGTGGTCTATTGTTATGCTAATTTATCAAGTGGGTTTTGATTTAACAGTGGAATTTTTTGATTTTGGATTTTTGAATTAGGGCTTTTTATTTTTGTTTGGGATTTTGATCTAATTTGGGAAATTTTCCAGTTTTGTGAAGTGGGTTTTGTTAATAAAGATGAATTGATTTTTCTATTTGTGTGAATTATGTTCATAGTGACTTGATGACTTTGACTTGATTATGCCTGGTTTTCTTTGATCAAGTTCCAGTTTGTGATTTGTTCATAGTGATAGCTGCTTCTGCTGTTTCCTTGGCCAGATATCTACTTGAGTATGGAATGCTGAGCTATCACTACTTGGATTAAGAGTCGTTTTCAACAGATGATTTTCTCCTTTGATTTGCATACTGATCAATAAACTTATGTATACATGTTAGGATGAGCAAGGCTGCAAGATGATGCAGGGCTTATTTTGGGATACAAAATGTTGATGCAGGGCTTATTTTGGGATACAACTGTGTTAATGATGTTGGTCTGCAAGATGACTACAGGTTAGTGTACGACAATCTGTAAGGTTTAGTTTAATCTTGGTTTAGTCATGATGATGAAGATGGGTTAATAATGATGAATAATTTGTTTGCAGTTGTAGTCTTCTGTTGTGATTTGTTTTTCATTTTCTTTTACGCAGATACTGGGGTGGATAATTTTGGGATTTGTAGGAATTATATTATGAATCTATGTAAGTGGATGTTTGTAATAATTTTAGTTTTTTTTTGTATTTTTTTTGGGTTTTGATACTGTAATAGGATTTTCTTGGGGTTTGTTTTGTATGTATTATTTAGGTATTAAACCTTACTTTTGTATTTAAAGTTTATTATTGCTGCAGGTACACTATTCTGCTCAACTCAAAGCTTCAAGGGACAAAGCTTAATGTCAGTATTTGAATGAGGCTTTTTGAAGAAGATTGGTTGTCAACCTTCTTGTTCTTTTGGGAAGTGAAACTAGACATTAAGATGATACAAGTACTATTCATTTTGTATGTATTTTGGTTCTTGTCGGGATGTGTATGAAACAATATTGTTAAAAGGTTATGCTTTTTGGTGGGATATTCAAATGAAATATATTTGTAATTATCTAATCTTAATTATAATTCTTAATTAGATGTTTTCATTTTAATTATATCAATCTTAGTTATAACTTTTTTTAATTGTAATTAGATTTTTGGATTATTTAAATAAAATGAACAAAAAAATTGAGTAACTTAAATACTCCAGCAACCAACTTTAAGCCAATTAAAATCTAAATTCTAAAATAATTTGGAAGCTCAAAAATTTAAACAATCAACTTGAGTAAAAACTTTGATACCTTCAAAGTTTAAGCAACCAACTTCAGGACAATCAAAATAGAAATCGCTTGTAGCAAGCAAAATCATTTGATCGCTTAAAATTTTAACCAAGTAAAATCAGGTTTAGTTGTTCCATGTATCTTCTAACTAGGTAGTTTAATAGCTCCTAAGTCACAATCTGCTTCTAGAGAGTAAAAAATTTTGTACCTCAAAAGCTTGAGCAACCAACTTCAGGCCAATCAAAATCATAAATCACTTTTACCGAGCAAAACTTTTGATCGCTTATAACTTTAACCAAGCAATTTCATAAATAGTTGCTCCATGTATCTATCAACTAAGTAGTTTAATTGCTTTAGAATGATTGGTATATCTGAAGCGATTGATATGTTACTTGCTATATTGGTTGGTCTAGATGTTAAGCGATCAAAATTTTACTTGCTCCATGTTAGTTGGTCTGATGTTAAGCAATGAGAAAAGCACTCGCTTTAGGTAAGTTGGTTTATTACTAGAGCGATTGCATGGTCGCTCAAGGCTTTGTGATACATGGCTTTGGGAAACCAACGGAGCGAGTGCCACTTTTAGTCGCTATAACGGTTATAGCGACTTAAAAGGGGCTTTAAGCGACTTAAAACGACATGTCGCTTAAACCCATTTTTCTTGTAGTGCCAGCTAAGTTTGATCCCATACTATCTGTGTTATGAGGAGCCAATATAGTCATCCCCTTGATTACAACACTGCCAAAACCAAAATTTAATATTAGCAATGAGGATTAAAGAAAACGTACATAAACTGAGGAACAATTCATTCCCAAGAATACAATCGCTTCTAGTTTTTCAAGACTGAGATCCTAAATAGCTGAGGATTAGAGTTATGTTCGGGTAAAACAATTAAGAGTACTTGTCTAATCATATTTATGTTTCAATATCACTTTCAGAACGGGAGAAATTGTGTCAGAAGAAAAACTCTAAAATTTGCCCCCGGTAATCTTAAGGGGTGTGTGTTCTTGGAACACCGACAGTATTGCGTTGCGACTTGCCTAGACTATTATCTTTCTATGTTCAGTATAGGGCTGTACATACCCGACCCTCACCCGTCAGTTTTGACCCGACCCGCATCCAACCTGTCGAGGTTTGGGTATGGATGACAATTTTCTTTACCCGCCTTCTGGCAGGTGACACCTTCTCTCACCCGACCCACCCGCCCAACCCGCCAGAAATCTCTTATTTGCTGGCCCTTGGGTTAGATAGGGTTGTTTCATCTTGGCAGTTGATTTGATACGAAAAGAAAGTCTATTCTGTTATGTCTTCTCCCGTTCTGTTCTGTTACTTCTATACTTCAGTGTGTCTCTGACTCTCTGCTGGTTTCTCTCTCGAGTCTCGACCTTTAGTACCTAAGCGGAGCCTCTTTTTTTTCTGCCGTTTGACTATCAGGATTCAGGAAGTAAAACCTTCAACATTTCTAGCCTATTAGGAAGGTAAATCACTAAGCCCTTAATTTTTGAACCTAAATTCTTCTTCCGTGTTGAATTTGGGGTTTTTATTTTCGTTAACTTCTCATTACAGTTGGGGTTTAGTGTGGTTTAGTGGGGTTTTGATCAATTTGGGGTTTTTATCAGGAAGGTAAACTATTTTGGATTCTGCTCATTCTAGGGCAAGCTATTTTGGTGTTAACTGCTCATTACAGTTGGGGTTTAGTGTGATTTAGTGGGGTTTTGATCAATTTGGGGTCTTTATCAAGAAGGTAAACTATTTTGGATGAGTCGGTATAATTTGTACTTCATGGTTCTTAACTTCTTATACTATTATTACTATTGGTATTTTTAAATTTTTTCATTCTAATTGTTCACTTCTTTTGTTGCAGAGCTATTTGGTAACATTGATGCTTCTTCCATCATCATAGATGATGATTGATTCCTATTCGGTGACCTGGATGGCGCTGCTACTAAGATGACCTTGTTGCTAGTTGGAAAATGTCGTAGAATTGCAGTTCTTGAACTTAGATGATTTCGATTTCGGTTGCAATCTAAGAATATTATAACTTTAATTTTATTGTAAAATTTTGAATGTTGGGACTTAGATTTTAAGATGATCGAATGTTGGTTAAACTGGTTATCAGGTGGCGCGCGTGAGGATCAAAAAAACAGCCAAGTCATGGAAATTTTTTTGCATTGAATCTGGGCGGATGACACGCACCCGACCCCCCGAAATAGCAGGTCAGACCCGACCCGACCCGCCCCACGGCGGGTTAGGTGCAGGTGAATACTTCATTCACCCGCCAACTGGAGGGCCGGTGCAGGTGGGCCAAACCCGACCCACCCGAACCGATATGCAGCCCTAGTTTAGTATTTCCTTTTAAGCATGTTTTTTTGTTTAACTAAAACCCTACGCTATGTAAGATTCGGCTGCAGAACTAAAGTTCATGCATTCAATCAATATAAGTATTTCAAGGTGGTTAACCCCAATCAAAGGATTTATGGTGGCTCATCTTCGATCAATCGATCAATTTATCTGTAGTACTTTATCATCTGGTATCAGAGCATTCGATCTGAGATCACTTTTCCACTCCAATTTTTTTTTTATTCTATTCAATCTTCCGCTACTTCACCGTATCAATCTTACTAAAAAAATAAATAAATCTCGATGACAAGACCGTCTTGTTGCGCTCACTAGACAATTGGAGTCTGAGCTTGTTAAGATGAAAGAAGATCGACAAAAAAACCCGATAAAGCTTTGGAATCAATTGCAAACTATTTCGAAAAGCAACAAGGTACTGGTAGATAGTAGAAAAGGCATATTGCTGAGAAGGATTTAGGTTTATTTGAGTTGGCTAAAACCGGCGACAATGGTGATAGTAGTAAGAATGTGTCATCTACTGCAGGGGAGCGAAAATAAATAAATATATTGTCTGCCTGACTTTGTCATCAACTATGAGGATGCCACATTCTTTATCAAATTATACAGTGAATATTGTTTATGCCAAATTTCTACTCAGCAAAAACAACCACAAATCATAACCGAAATAATCAAGAAAAAGAGAAGAAATTGAGACAGGATTTAACGTGGTTCGGCCCTCAACAACCTACATCCATGGATACTGAATTCAAAGATTTTATTGATCAAGAATTGTGGTTACAAGTCTCCCAGACCTCCATTGGAGCTCTGGATTTTGGTCTCCTGAATTTTCGAGAAGAATAAGCCCCCTTCTCTGCTTTTATCTGTTTCCTTATAAAGGAAAGTCAGAGAAACACAATTACAATTTTTTCCTCCCTTCACCTCCTTGTATGCTTGTTGATTAGTATGTTGCTCCCTTCTTCAACCGTCCAACATGTGTCCACCAAGGTCCACTTCATTGCTGGACCTAACTTCCCTCTCAAACGGTCTGTGCTGGTCTATTTGGCTTGCGGGAATGGGTCGCGGTTCTGGCTTGCGGAAAATTAAAGTGATCTTCCTGCGGGACTGGTGCGATCCATGTTTCGGACCTTGATGCGATCCATGTTTCGGTCCATGCTACGGACCTGAGCTCTGCTGTGGGAATGATTGTATCGGTCTTGTTTCGGGACTGGTGCGGTCCATGCTACGGACTAGATATGCTCCGGACTTTGATTATGGTCCTTGTTACGGACTTGAATGTGCTTCGGACTTTGAGTGTGGTCCGAACTTGTGTAACGGGACATCATGGGTAGCGGGAATGCTGAGCTTTGCTGTCGTTGCTGCCACGTGTTGGAGCGGATTTTTGGTACTTACAACATGCCCCCTTTTCTTGAGAGTTGTTCGAAGAAAAACTCTTAAGAAAACGACTTCACGTCTCGTCCGAATCATAATGTGGTGGTTGATGTTGCTCGTGCATTTTCATTTACGTTGTATTTTTGTCCCTGCAAAACAAAATTTTGTATACAAATATATATATATACTGATTGTTAGTTTTCAACCACAAGGTTCCTTTGTACCCTGGGTTAATATCATGGAATTTTGTGCCCGAGAGCACCTCCTTCCACGGAGTCATGTCATTCGGCAACCCAACACATACGAGTCTCACTCGGGCCAGGAGTAAGCTACAAGGTGGTCCCAAATGTTTGTATATACATTACAATTTGGAATTTTACCTCCTTCCACGGAGTCATGTCATGGGAATACAACGCATCCATCTTCTCTCTGGTTAGGAGGAAATTTGGATGTGGTCCCGAATTTGTCTCCAGCCACGGAGCACTCAGGAACACACGCCTAATTTTCTCGGGCATGGAGAAAACTAGCGTGTGGTCCATAGATTTGTCTCTAGCCACTGAGCACTCAGGAACACACACTTAATTTTCTCGGGCATGGAGAAAATTAATGTGCATTCCATAGATTTATTGTCTCCGACGAGACTGTCTCCTGAATGGAGAAATAACGTTAAGAAATATACCTGAAATGTATATGAGAAGTATACTTGAGAATCATCCAGATATTTCTCATTTCTTATTTAAGATACATCTCATATTCTTCTACATACATGAGAAGTATATATAGAAAAAATATGAGATGTATTTTAAATAAAACATGAGGAATATCCAGAAGAAAATAAGAAATACCGTCCTTCGAATTAATATGAGAAATCCGGAATAAATAGAAGTATTTACTGAGCATTCTTCGCTTGAAGCATAAGCCATTAGAAGTATCATTTGTCGACAACTTATATGAAGTATCTATCAATTGCTGCCTTATGTTAAGAAGTACAGGGCATATAACACAAAATGGTGTGAAATATTATATTATATTTATTTGACGTTAGTAGATTATTAAAATAAAATACCTAATTGGCACATAGTATTTAGCTCATTTCTCAGCTAAAACTTTGGTTTCTTTATAGCATGCCCCCTAGTGCATCATTATTGCATGGCTGCCGCATCTCTGAAGTGTCTTACATAGGTATCTTCACATTTCATAACATCACATTAGATCGATAGGTTGTTAACATGGATGATTATGGGACTAACTATCATGGTGCATGATATCACATGTGACTCAGATGCCATTGAAAGCAATTGATCAGTTAAAAATATATGATACATAAGAAAATGACTTGCAATATTCAAGCAAAATATGAATAGTGGATGCTGGTTAATAAATTTTTATCATCTAATTCATTATACTGTTGTGCTATTTATAAATTTAATAAGTTCATGCTTTTTAAACAATCAAGGCATATCATGATTTAATCATTTAAAAATGATAGTTAAGAATTATTTAAGTTACTACTTAAGATACACAATTAACATTATAAACATTATAATCGAAAATTAAAAATTTAAAAAGATAGTGTATATTTATCTTTTTTGGAATGCTTGTGGATCAGCGGATGTCCTCTCTCATTTGTTGAAGTTGTGATAATAATTATGTAGCTATAACAATTTAATTATAATTTATTATAATTATAATTATAATTATAATTATTATTTATTTATTATTATTATTATTTATTTATTTTTAGAAACGTCACACAAAATCATAAGCAAAGAATTTTGAGTCAAAGTAATGGTCAACTGATGGTCCACGTAATGGTCACTAGTCAATAGTCAAGAGGGAAAGATGGTTTAGCCGAGTCAGCTAATCTGATTCGGTCTAACTGGTGTTGCTCAACTGAGTTGGATCAAACAATGTGAGTCGACTCGCTGAAAAGAAAATCCAGCAGAGTCTGGTCTGTGTTTCGTCTATTCCAGCCTAATTCAGGCTATTATAATCAGTCCTTCCCTGCAATTCATACATTCATTTTATGAATAACACACATTAAACTCATGCCATACTTTATCCATTCTTTGGTAGTGGGAAACATCGCAAACAGTATAAGAGATCAATATTTTCTCTATGTACCATTACTTCTAACAAGTATGAAATATAATCATGCCAATTATCCAAAATGACTCATATACAGTCCAATTCATGTTATCTTCAAGTTATCTTAAACAACATTGTAACAAGGTATATAAAAACCAACTAGTGCAAAAGAACAACTAGGTACCAAGATGTGATTCTAACAAGATGTAACTCCAACATGATGTATATGAATAGGTGACGACTTCACAACATCCTCAAACGCCACAACATTTTTATTAGCAGCTATATATATTCATTTGCGGTTAGTAAGGTAGAGAAGAACTAATGTTTAAACATATATTCACTAGACACAAAATTTGACTCATTTTAAGATCAAAATTGACTTAGAGTAGTCATACAGTAATGATCAAAACTAGATAAATCATTTTTCTCCAAAAATCAAAAGATTTTGGTAGCTTATCATTAGTCAGAAGTCATGCGTTAGTGCATCATATGCAACAACTAGGTGTTTTCATAAATCAACGAGATCCCATTCATTTGATTACTAAATTTCTCTATTCATGTTAAGAATTACAAGTCTCGAAATTATTCCACAGCAAGTAATATTCACAGTCTAGTTATGAGCAGATATTGAGTCATTTTATCATATCATGCATACAATTGGATACAATTGAAATTGTGTGAGTATTGGGGTAAAATCTGGTTTCTAATACTTATATACCAAACCAACAAAATGATCACAAAAATACTTAGCTCTTTGAAGAGACTTGTTGTGAGAATTGCAACATTCAACTGTGTGAAGATTTGTCTTCGAGCAAGAATTATTTCCATTAATTGTTGTACAAACTATATTGTCTGCCACAAGCTTTTGACGTTAACTTCTTTCTTTCGGCATAAGAGCTTCCAAATAAGGATTTGGTGTTATATGTCAGGTCCTGCTTTCCAATCAATTACGACTATGCGAAGCTTTGCAGCAAGAGAACAAAACATTCAGTTGAACAATTTGCACAGGTCACAAACCCAAAGACAATCTTCATCTGGAGGTCATCGATTGAAATGGACCAAGATCCTTGAACACCACTGTCAGGTTATCCTTCTTAACATCATAGTAATCACATAAACTCTCCTTGGAGTTGAGGGCAATATCATCAGTTCAAAAGTCCATATTAGTACAACTCTGCACTCACTTCACAAGTTTATATTAGTTCAATTCTATAAGGGCTCAACGAGTCAACATCCATAATAGCTTAAACATGAACTGATAAACAAAGTATGTTCTTTAAAAATGAACTCAAAATGAGAATAGTTTCTTCATGCTCCTTCGATCAACCTGAAGTGTCATATGTTTTATTTTCTAAATATAATAAATATAGGCATGAAAGATGCTTTACTTTAGGTATTATTTATGTCTATAGAGGCTACATAACAGTTGAATCAACGGAAAGAAAATTCAGCTACAAACTTAAACCAATATTCAACATATACAGGTGAGTATTCACACTAATGAGTTTACTGAGAAGTCGGTTCTCATGCCACAAATTAATTTACTTTCTTTCGAGCTGTACGATCGGTACAGCGACGGGTGACGAGTAAGCTATAAATATAGATGACTGATTGGGACACAGTCCACAGACTACAAACCAGACACTTCCGTCAATTTAACAAACAAGATGAAATGAACATAATATTAGCTTATATAATCCAAATTCAAAATGAAAGGCCATCTTCATTTTTTTCCTGAAAAAGATGTTCTGCATTTTGCATTCAAAATCAGGCATTAATAAATACATTATAGTAAATAATAGATTGTACACTTATCTCTTATGAGTTTGAGTTACACCTAGTCAAGCAAGCCTATGCTTTTAAAAGTCTGAGATAACTCAAGTTGAAGGTCTGCATATTTTCTTGAATAAAATGAGACACTCAGTTTGTTGCTAAACTTTCCTACTCATGTTCATGTTACAAGTTACAAAATTATATCACAATGAGGCATATGCACAGTTAAGTTATGACCATAAAACACGCAAGACTATGAGACTTACGTCACTACGATACACTCCTAATTTTTTTTGAATAAATTGGAAACAATCAATTCTATCAGCAAAACCTATCTCCATTTACTCCAATAAATACTTGATATTTCTACAATGCTTGGCACAGGCTGACTAAACCAACTGAGTATAAGTACAAAAAGATAATATATGACTTAAACAAGAGAGTAGATAAAGAAAATGTTCCCTCGCCTTACAATCTTCTAAATCACACCTATATAAGTATTTAACACGGGAGGAGAATTTCAATGCCAATATTCGAGAATATGTTAATACTTCAAGTAACAAATAGGGCTTAGGATTCATATTGCACATATTAGGATATGCACCACTCTTAAGTTTTAAAACTATTCCTGAAAAATGAGATGTTAATGAAAATGAGATAACGAACACTTATCATGTATGAGTTCATTGTTTTTGTAGGTGATCCTTAGAGTTGTTGATGCCTCGCCTAAGGATTTCAGTTCATTGTAGTATCAGTTCGAATTCATCATTGATTTACTTTTGTAAGGTATGATCTCCAGCATGGTGCGCTGGAATGGTGGAATGTGTCCAGTATCCGCTTCAGTGCTATCACTGGTACTCGTGGGTTGCCTGTACTTCATCCGAACTTGAATCTCATCCACAAATCGAATACATGTAACACAGAATATTGAGCCAATCCAAGCAGTTGATAGGATATTAAACATTTTAAACAGATTTGGGGAAAATCCCCAAATTCACATGAGGAACCCTAATAAATCAATTCATACAAATTAAGTTCAAAAACATGAAAGTGATGAAAATTGGAGTTAACCTATGCTTCCATATACTACAAATTAGAGTTTAATCATTTCATTTGTTAAAAACCCTCATTTAACAAGAACCCAAATTTTACTGTGAGCATAGAAATTGAAATCGAGAATGAGATTAGAACATATAACCTGTTAATAGCATGCATTTAATGTGATATTACAAACCCATTTGTTGGTATGAGCATGGATAATCAGTTGAGTTTCATCCCCAGTTTCTCATGTAGACAGAGTTTAGATGAGGAAAAAGAGAAGTAAAACTTTTCATTAGGCTTGGTCAGAGAGAAAAGATGGAGGAGATCCTCTTCGTGGAATGAATTCACTTGATTTCTTCCCTAATTCTCAGCTCTTCTCCTTTTGAATTCATCGGTGAATTCAGGGGGAATCAAAAGAGAATCTGTAGAAGTTGAAAATCAGAACAGCCTTCAACAAACCTCTTATTCTTTCTTTCTTTTTAGCCCAAAAGCAATCTCAAGCATCTCAGGTAGGATAAATCCTTTCTTCGTCCATGTTTCTAGCGCCAAATTGTTTATGCCAAATTTCTACTCAGCAAAAACAAACACAAATCATAACCAAAATCATCAGGAAAAAGAGAAGAAATTGAGATAGGATTTAACGTGGTTCGGCCCTCAACAACCTACATCCACGGGTAATGAATTTGAAGGTTTTATTGATCAAGAATTGTTGCTACAAGTCTCCCAGACCTCCATTGGAGCTCTGGATTTTGGTCTCCTGAATTTTTGAGAAGAAGAATCCCCCTTCTCTGTTCTTATCTGTTTCCTTATAAAGGAAAGTCAGAGAAACACAATTACAATTTTTCCCTCCCTTCACCTCCTTATTTGCTTGTTGATTAGTATGTTGCTCCCTTCTTCAACCGTCCAACATGTGTCCACCAAGGTCCACTTTATTGTTGGACCCAACTTCCCTCTCAAACGGTCTGGGCTGGTCTATTTGGCTTGCGGGAATGGGTCGCGGTTCTGGCTTGCGGACTTGGCTTGTGATCTTGGCTTGAGGAAAATAAAAGTGATCTTCCTGCGGGACTGGTGCAATCCATGTTTCGGACCTTGCTGCGATCCATGTTTCGGTCCATGCTACGGACCTGAGCTCTGCTGCGGGAATGATTGTATCGGTCTTGTTTCGGGACTGGTGTGGTCCATGCTACAGACTAGATGTGCTCCGAACTTTGAGTACGGTCCTTGTTACGGAATTGACTGTGCTTCGTACTTTGAGTGTGGTCCGAACTTGTGTAACGGGATATCATGGGTAGCGGGAATGCTGAGCTTTGCTGTCGTTGCTGCCACGTGTTGGAGCGGATTTTTGGTACTTACAAATATAATGTTCACAAGAGTATAAAGTATGGAATCTGGGAAAACACTTCCAATGGGAACATGAAAATAGTTGGTACATATCACGAAGCAAATGGGAATTTAAATGGATCATGCTTAGTTTTTCTCTTCTTCTCGATTAATACTAGTGCACAGTTCTGCGGCGTGGCTAAGATGGTAGGACCTATAGATTTGGATAAGAGTATGTCTTAGAGGCATTAAGATAAGTGGAGCGGAAATTTTCTTGTCAAGTGGAACATAATCAAGGATGTATCCGACAGTCAGTTTCGTCACATTTTCTCAAAAATAATGATAATAGGCTTGTAACCAACAGCCAGGACACACATGAGGTGAAATTGGAACAAGGTCTTGAGATGATGGGTAGTCTGATAAATTATGGAACAGTTGATATCAGTGTTGTGGTAGATGGTTTAAAACATCTATATACCTGTTTTGCTAAGAAGTTCAGGGAGGCAGTGCTACAAAGAGAGAAACTGAAGGAATCTACAATCTACACTAATTCAGTTATTAATTGAGGGGCTGAGATCGAGAACATACTTCACAGAATTATGTAATTCCTTTATACGGGTCAATCCTATTAAGATTATGGAAGCCACCTTGGATAACAGTTGCAAAACATAGGACGTACAGATTTTGTGTGGATCATATTGAGTGGGAGTTTGAAGCCATTATAGATCATGGAATTCAAAAAGCACAACTATGCAGTAACTCATTGGCTCATCAAACAAAAAGGTCACTCTGTGTAGAAAAGGTTACTTAGGAGGATGCAGAGATGACGTACTTCTTCGTTTTCCATAATTTCAGGCTTGTGGTCAAGCCTTGTTTGAAGGGGGGTGGGATATTGGGACACCGACACTATTGCCTCGCAACTTGCCTAAACTATTATTTATTTTATTTTTTGAAACATAATATGAAGAGAATCCTCTAACAATTGTACTCGGATACTACTAGGAGGAGAAGATGTCCACTCATTATTACATTTTTCTACTCTTGCTAACTTAGACAAAATGTCCGCTTACTTTATTCTTTTCTTTTGGCACATAGGAACATTACCAAGAACTAAACTCTCTAAATACTAATTTAATGTCTTTTAGAAGATTGTTTAGTCTTCAATCAATGTTCAACTTCTCTTTGTTAATTGCGCCCACCACTAGCTTCGAGTCAAGTTTGAAATGCACCTTCTCCAACACCAATGCTTTGGCCCAAATCACTTCATCCATTAGTCCTTTGCATTCCGCTTTCTTTTTGCTTTGTGTGTCAGCTAAATAGATGCACTTGGATCCCTTATGTGTGCCTGAAAAATGATAAATAATTAACCCAATGCCACCAGTTTTAGAACTATCATGATAAAAGACATCAGAGTTAATAGTAAAAACATATTTATGAGGGGGAGACCAATGGAGATTGTTTCTACTTTGCATGATGCCTATTTTAGGATTTTTAACAGACACGGCTTGCTGACTAGCAATATAACTCTGACTGTAGTGAGAGATATTATCAGTTGAGACATCGTTGTTCTTAAAAAATCTTCTCACATCTCTTCGACCAAATGGACCAAGCCATAATTACTCTTTTAATAAGTAATTCTTCGGATACGAGCTTGAGCTGTAGACTCTCAAAACATCTCACAATCTCTTCCTTCAGGTTGTAATTGCACTACACTTGCCATCCAAGAGTTTCTAACCAAACCTCCTTTGAAACGGCACAATATATAAGAATATGCTCTGACGATTCTGCAACTTACTCACAGAAGGGACAAGTCTGATCCATAGTTTCCACATGTCTTGCTAACTTGTATCTGGTGGGACGAATGTTAATAACACACTTCCACAAAAATTATCTTATTCGAGGAAGGACTGGAAGATTCCAGCGAGTTATGGACACTTTCTTCATACTCTGGATGATTGAGTTTTGCAGATATTTCTCTTCATACATTTTTTTATAAGTGGATTTAACTGAGAAGTTACCACTTTTCTCCAAATACCAAATAAGCATGTCTTCATGAGTTGGATGAATTGAGAGTGAGAATGAACCACGCTGTTGCAGTATCAAAAAGGCTATGAATGAGGCTAGAATTCCAGGTTGAAGTAGTTGGGATGAAGAGTTTCTTAATATATTGATCAGTATTCATGACTCCCTGTTTAGGTTTTGGGGCCCATCCAGATGTGAGATCCACCTTATTTTCCATATTAAAATTTTATTACCCTTGCCCAAACACCATCAACTATACTTTTGTGTGAAACCTAATTCTGAGATGATACTTCTCAATGACCAGGTAGTTGATTTTTTTCTTTGGGTCAAAAATATCTCCATCTGGAAAACACTTTGCCTTTCAACGACTTGGCGCAGATGGAAGAATCATCAGTAGATACTTCCATGCTGATTTCGCAAGTAAAGCTCTATTAAATATATGAAGATTTCTAAAACCCAAACAACCATGCTCTTTAGGTTTACTCAGATTGCTCCATGAAATATTATGGATTCATTTGTTTGAAGTTTTATTTCTCCAGAAAGCTTGCTGAGCAGAATTCATCTAAGAGATAGTCACATTCGACAACTTGAAACTTGACATATGATGAATAGGAATGGCGTTAGTTACGGATTTAACCATGACATGCCTGGCAGCTTCAAACATATTCTTACCTCTCCACCTAGCGAGTTTGGAATTTATTTTTTCAATTAGCACATAAAAGGGAACCCTCTTGTTTCTACCAACAAAAAATGTCAGACCTAGATATAGTTTTTCTTTAATGTTAAGTTGTCTAACCCGGAGTATGACACTAATGTCCTGGAAGATTGTAGGCTCCATATTATTACTGAAGTATACAACAGACTTATGAAAATTAATCAACTGAGCTGAGCATGCGCTGAAATCTTCAATCACTTGAACAAGTTTAGTTGTTTACGAAAGATTTACCTTACAAAAAAGTAGGTAGTCATCCGCAAAAAGTAAGTGATTGATCTTGGGGGTTGACTTGCTAATTTTCACACCAGTAAGCTGCTTTGTTGATTCACAATGATCTAGAAATATGAAGAAAGACTTCATAGCTATAATAATATAAAAGGGTACAAAGGATCCCCTTGTCTAATAAAACTCACAGGCTTAAAAACCTTAGTAGGAGATCCATTGAACATGATTTCAATCTGATTTATACTTATGCACTGGAAGACAAAATTGCAGAATTTATCTCCAAACCCAAATTTCTTTAGAACCTCAATTAAGAAAATCCATTCAATCTATCGAACGCCTTTGACATATCCATTTTTAATCAAGATGATCACTTTTACCTTTTTTTCCTCTTCATGGCTTGAACTATTTCTTGGACAATACACATTTTCTGAGATCAACCTTCCAGGGACATAGGCAGCTTGCATAGGATAAATAATATTGATTATGTGCCTTTTGAGTATGAGCGCAATAACCTTAGAAATTATCTTGTAGACTGTATTACAAAGAGCAATGGGCCTATATTCTTCTGTCTTGTGTGGAGACTGAGTCTTAGGAATGAGTGTAATTCTTGTTTTGTTTAACTGCTTGAGAAGAAAATCGAAGCTGAAAAAAAGACTTAACCATCTTACAAACATCTTCTTTGAAAATATGTCACTGTGATTGATAGAAGCCCGGCGGGAAGCCATCTAAACTGGAGATGTCCAAGGATCCATTTTCATTAAAGCTAAATAAATTTCCTGATCCAAGAGAGTAGCAACAAGTTCTTGGTTTTCATCTTCAGTTATGTAGGTAGGTATATGCTGCAAGAAGTAGAAGTTGTCTGAAGGATTTTATGTAGTACTTATTTTCTTAAATGGGAATTAAAAAGATGTTCAAAAGAGATCCTATATTTGGGCCAAGAGCCATCTGATACTTGAAGTGAATCAATTATATTTCTAGCTTTCCTTCTATTAGCTCTAATGTGAAAGTACTTGGAATTTTTATCCATCTCATTATGAAAAAGATTCTTCAGTTTCTGACTGTTAGAACTAGCCTGAATCTCATTAAGGGACTCTAACTCTTTCTCTAACTGAATCACCTTCTCAGTGTTGCTGCCGTTAGTATTAGTTGCTTGGAGATGAGAAACTTCTTTCTAAAGGTTAAAGATTCTGAACTGAATATGCCCAAAAGTAGATTTACTCCATTTGGATATATGATGCCTTGTATTAGAGAACTTATTAGCAGGAGTAAAAGATGCAGAGCCAGTGATATTAGAAACCCAAACATTCTTGATATCATCCATACAAGTATCATTTTGAAGCCAATGTTCAATTTTTCCCAAGTTTTACCTTTAATAGTATTAGGGATATAAAGATTAAGTAAAATAGGAGAGTGGTCCGAGCCATTTCGAGGTAAATGGGAAAGCATAGCATCATGATAGCTTATAGACCATTCAATATTAACCAAAGCTCTATTAAGCCTGGATTTCACCCTACCAGTCCCATGACTGTTACGAGTCCTAATATAAGGATTTCCACTAAATCCCACATCAGAAAGGTCTGAATCTCTTTAAAGACTAATGATCTCTGCTGAAGTATGAGGAGGAGTAGATTCAAAATTCCTCTCATCAACATTTAAGGTAATGTTCAGGTCCCCTATAGAACCCAGGGAATAAACACATTCCGACTTAAATCTCTAATATACGACCACTGACTAATTGTTCATTTCTATAAGGTGTGCCATAAACACAAGAAAGAAACCACTCCCATTTGACAGGATCATTAGCAACAATAACATGTATGATCTTTTCAGAAGTATGCACAATATCCAAGGTAAAACCATCTTTCCATAAAAGAAGTAAGCCTCCAGCTATTCCTACTGATGGGACATGAAGTTTGTTTGGCATATTAAGAAAATTTGCAAGCTTTAGGATTCTATCATCTCTAATTTTTGTTTCTGAAATGAAGATAATGTCAGTTGAATGGAATGAGTTTAAGTAATACAAATGATATCTAGTATCTTTTCCTAGGAAACCTTGATAGTTCTATGAAATAAATTTCATATTTATGTAAGAATATAAATTCAAATAATCAACGAAACTTCGAAAAAGATTAACACAAAAAACAAGAACAAAATTTAAAAGGGTAGTAGAGTGAAAATAGATTTTTACCAAAGTAGCATATCCTTCTTGAATAATATCGGAGTTTTCCATTATGTTAAGCACTCTCTCATCAATCATATCATAGTCCATAACATTTGTTCGGGGGTATACCAAACTTGTCAAAACATTATTTTTAGATAAAATCCTGGTAGTATCATGGATTATAATGACTGGATTTTGGGTGGGAGTGTTACAAAAGATGGCCGCATCATTATTTCTCGATCTTTTATTTTATCTGATATTTTCCACGTCTGGGTTATCCTTAGTCATCATCTGGATAGCTGAGCAAATTTTTTGGATTATTTGGTCCAAGTAATTTGTGAAATCAACACCATAGGCGCAAGCTAGCATATTTAGATACTGAATATATTCATAATTTGGAATAGCTCTAACCCTTAAATCATCAGTTGTAGCCATACAGGTTTCTTTGTTGTGATCTATGGTGTATCAATGTTCACACAAGCTGTGTGGCTGTTTCTCCCAATGATAAGTGACCTAAACAACAGGTCCTTCCGCAGTATTCCACCATCTTCCTTTGTGTAGTAGTTTGGAGATATCAACCTCAAGACGTGCCGTAATTATATTTCCACCTCTTGGTTTACAATCCTTAGGATTAGTTGAGATTTTCCTTCGTAGTACCTAAATAGCTTCATTAACAATTGATTCAGAGTGGTGCTCCACCAGAAGATTCTTAAATTGAACATCCCATTCCCGATTTGTAAAAAACCAGTCATCAGTTGCAGTGTTTGTGTCATATTTATTTAGGTTCATATGGCATCTCAGAATGTTCCATGGAGATTTATTAATAATCTCATTCATATCCTCTTTTGAGTTAATATTTCTTCCAGTTGCTCTTATTTATTTATTCATATACTTCTTCCAAAGGATGTTGATCTCCTTTTTAACTTCAAAAGTTTCAAAAGTGTCTTTGGAAATAATCTTCGCAATCAAACTTGTGGAACATTCCTCATAAGCTTCAACAATAGTTATAGTCAATCCCACTTTTCTTCTCATTTCTCTAGCAATAATGTACATGATACTAGTTTGCTTCATTTGGTTAGTAACTCCTGAGATTTGAGTTTCAGCTGAGCTTGACATTATATTTCGATAGGGATTAGGCAGGAAAAGGATGTAAAACTAAGAATTATTGTATACAAATAAGCATATTGCATGCTTATCAGGGGAATTATTATGTGATAAATATTTATTGCATGGGATAAACAATCCTTCCTTAAACTACTATTTTCTATGATCAATATTTATTTTATTAGATATTTCCTTTTAGGTTCATGTTTATTTATTTAACTAAAACTCTAAGCAATATAAGCTTCGGTTGTAGAACTAAGTTTATTCATTTAATAAATATAAGTATTTCAAGGTGGTTAATCCCCAGTTAAAGGATTTATAGTGGCAGCTCTCCAATCAACCGATTAATTTATCTATCTTTAGTACCATATCATCTAATATCTTGATTCATCATGACAAATCAATCATGTATATCCTAAATGTAGGTATGTAAAAACAAATTATGTATCGTCTCTACAAAGATTGGAGATGCATCTGCTTCTGAACTCAACATAGAATTCCAACAATAAGTGTTTGTTTCTCTTTAGCGTGTATGTATCTTGTATTTGTTTGTAACATTTGATCATCATGCATTTTGAATATTTATATGTACAAGATTGATTTAATCTGAAAATGGTGCCCACATAGAAAGCAGAAGTTTGTGGATTGACTAATTGGTATAATTAGTATATTTTTCTCCATATTTTTGGGCAAAAACACTTATATTGTGTGTAAAGTTTTTTGTTTTTTTGTATTTTTTTAAAGAAAAGTTACACTCCCTTCGTTTCTGGAAAAGAGTTACTATCACTTTTTCAATTTGACCTATTTTTAGGCTAAAATGAAAAAATGATAGTAACACTTTTCCATAAAAGGAAGTAGTATTAAAGAAAAAAGACAAAACCAATACAAAAATCCATCTTTCATTACAAAAATATGACTGCTATTAATATGTGTGAAAATCTCAGAATCATAACACCAAAAAGTAATAGTTTATTTAATTAGAACTTTCAACTCATAAGTAGTCTTTGGTCTTGATTCAAATACTCTATTGTTTCCCTACTTCCATATATTCCAAACTATAGCATAATGAAGTAATCTCTATATCCCTGCTTTTTCCTCAAACACATTATTATCCCAAGCTTCGAAAATATTTAAGACAGTTCCAAATAGAGGCCAATTAATATGAAAATCCTTAATAAAATAGTCCTAAACATCAAAAGTGAACTTACAATATGTTGATGGTTGATTTTTACCGAAAGTGAAAAATCATAAAATTACCTATATCCAGTAGCAAAAATATAAAATCTATAAAAACATTTGTGGACCTATATTAAAAATATATAATTTATATATTTAATTCAGTCTCGGCAAGGAAGATTTAGAAATACATACTTTATTAATAGATATGAGGTACTCTCTGTTGGTCCCGTAACCTCTCTACGAATATATGCATATGCATACATAGAGTTTTGGTCTACTAGACTCTTAATATTTTATGTATAATGCACTTACTGATATTCAGTCTCTGTTTTCTTTGTTGAATTCCCTTTAAATACTGGAGTTCCAGGAGATTACTGGTGTTTGTTGCAATGTTTTCTAGATTTTATGACCATATAAAATATACATTTAGAACAAGCTCCTGTGCTACTTTTTTCTTTAGCTTTTTTCTAAAAAATTGTTGAACCCCTAAACATATTAACCGTCTGTACAGAGTAACTTGAATATATCCATACAGTAATTCTACATTAAAAAGTTCCCGAAATTATATACCTATGGGCTAAAGGAATACGTCATGCCAAATACAGGTACATACATAGGGCTGCACAGGAACCGTCCTGAAAAACCGTACCCGTCCGAACCCGATAAAACCGTGGGTTTTTAAACTGAATCCGCCCGCCGCGGGTTGGTATACGGTTTTGAAAATAAAAAACCCGGTCATCACGGTTCGATTTACGGGTTTAGTACAGAAACCGCCCGAACCCGCCCGTATAAACCGAGTATTTTTAGCCATTGATTGAGATTACTATTTTTCATCCTATCCATCCATCTAAAGAGAAACTTAACTAAACATAAAACCTAAAACTCCATTTTCATTACACACTACTACACACGAAAACCTAAAACTCCATTTTCATTACACACTACTACACACTCTCCATTACTGCAACTGAGCAGAAACCACTGAAAAAAAAGGTCTGTCCTTTACTACTCCTTGTAGTAAAAAAGGAACCCCCAGATTTTATTTCTTTCTCCTTTACTAAATTGATTAAAGAAATTGAAAATGCTGTAGATTTAAAGCGTGGTTTTGAGTTTGAAGTTCAAATGTTGTAGATTTATTGTTTGATTTAAGTAGTAAGTGAAACAGGCTCTGTTTTTCTTTTTTCTTTTTTAGAAAAAGCCCCAATGTTTTAGTAGATTAAGTGTTTGGTTTTGGTTTTCAAGCTTTTGGAATTTAAAAGGATAAAAGAGTGAATCTTGTTGTTGATTTTATAATTAACTTGAAATTGAATTTTTTTCTATTTTTTTGTTGTTGTTGCTACTTTTACTATATGATCTGAGCTTAATGCGAACACAGAAGATATCATGATTCCTTTCTTGGATTTTATTTGTTGTGAAAATATTTAATTTGTTTAGATATTCATCTAATTTTAGCTCTAGAGTAGTATCAATAGTTGTAGTATTAATATTTTCACTTGTGCTTTAAAATAATAAAAACTTCAGGTTTTGTTCTTTTGTTCTTTTTTTTTTTTTTGTTTTTTTTTTTTTAGTCCTGTGTAATTTCAAGTTTAGTAATTGATCTTGATTCTTGATTATTTACTTACATGCTTTGTTGAAGTCCTGAAGATGAGATAGAGCTAATATAGCTCTTTCTACATATACTGGTATTGTATTATATCTATGTCCCAGATGTTCCCTTTCATTGTTTTTGACCATAGAGCTTTTCAATGCTATGCGGGTTAAACCGCAAAAAACCCGAACCCGTTCGACCCGTCTCGGATCGATTTTAAACCGACCCGTCTATAGATGGGTTGGTAGTTGGTTTTGATTTTCAAAACCCGTCTATAGACGGATTGGTAGTTAGTTTTGGTCAAAACCGACTCATCCGCCCGTTGTACAGACCTATACATACATCATTGAACGCATATAGGCTATGACATATGAATGTAGGACACACGTCTAGGTTTACCCGCTAGCACTCCTTTATCAGCCGCACGGCGTAAAAAAGGACACATGTCTTTTCTTAGACCACGGTGGACAAACCCCAAATTCGATGGTTTGCCCATCCATTTTTCGTGTTTGTCCATTCCATAGGGGAGCAAGCCCTACAAAAATAACAATCTATGTACCTAACCTATCATGACCCGGCCCATATAATTTAGAATACCCCTATTTAAATCGAAATGAAGTGAAACCCTAAAATCCTTCGTTTATAAACCTACTAGGGTTTCTGTATATAAGCTGCTTCCTAAAAAAGAACCTCTCAAAACTTCATCCCTGAAACCAGAGAGTGAGTGAAAGAGAGAAACAACTTTCACAGCAACCGATCATGGCAGAACGTGGTGCAGGAGATAGAGGTGGATTCGGTGGAGGTTTTGGTGGTCGTGGAGATCGCGGCGGCCGTGGTGACAGAGGAAGAGGAGATCGTCGTGGTGGAAGAAGAGGCGGCGGCCGTCGTGAAGAAGAAGAGAAATGGGTTCCAGTAACTAAACTTGGTCGTCTTGTGAAAGACGGACAAATCAGAAGTCTTGAACAGATTTATCTTCATTCATTAGCAGTGAAAGAATATCAAATCGTTGATACTCTCTTAGGACCAGTATTGAAAGATGAAGTCATGAAAATCATGCCTGTTCAGAAACAAACAAGAGCTGGACAGAGGACAAGATTCAAGGCTTTTGTTGTTGTTGGTGATGGTAATGGTCATGTTGGATTAGGTGTGAAGTGTAGTAAAGAAGTTGCTACTGCTATTCGTGGTGGGATTATCCTTGCTAAGCTATCAGTTGTACCTGTTAGAAGAGGTTATTGGGGTAATAAGATTGGTAAACCACATACTGTTCCATGTAAGGTTACTGGGAAATGTGGTTCTGTTACTGTAAGAATGGTACCTGCTCCTCGTGGTGCTGGTATTGTTGCTGCTAGAGTTCCTAAGAAGGTTTTGCAGTTTGCTGGTATTGATGATGTTTTCACTTCTTCTCGTGGATCTACCAAAACCCTTGGAAACTTCGTCAAGGTTTGCATCTCTCGATTTTAAACATCCTATATTGGTTTATATAGGTAGAAGTTTTTGCATTGAAATTGATTGCGCCCCTGTGAGTACTGGTTATTGTTAGTTTGTATCTTAAAGCGTAACTGGGCCAAATTTACCGCTGAATTGACTGTGCATTTTATTTTATAGTGTTTGAATTGTTTATTGAATTGCAGAGTTAGAATTGACTACACATTGCTTTTTATAGTGGTTCACTTGATTATAGAATTGGAGAGTTAGAATTAGGTGCATTACTTGTTGTTGTGCATGAGTTGATTGTTTTTTGAGTATATATGGTGAAACTCCATTGAAGCGGATGAAATTGAATGTTGTTTTCTGCAATTGATATTTTGTAGTAGTCTGAATGGTGTTTGTTTGTAGTGTGGATTAATCTGAATTGATAGTTTGTATAATAATGTGCATCAAGTTTTTGTAATTGTGATTAAATATGTTGAATTTAGGTGGTATTGTTGTTGTAAGGCTATTAGTATGTGTTTTTGACCTTGCTGTGTTGTTTGTTGAGTATGTAGTCAGTAGAAACAATTTCATTAATGTGCTTTTTGAAGTTCTTTTGCCTTTTACCGGCAATATGTGCTATTCTCATTGGTGCATTACCAACAGGATGATAACACAAAATGTATATGAGAGCTTCACCATTATAATATGTAGTGTTGTTATACTATATTTGAATGTGTTTTTTGAGGTTCTTTTCGTTGCATCAGCTCAATGATTACATGCCTTTCACAGGCAATATACGCTATTCTCATTGGTATATTACCAACAGGATGATAACATAAAATGTATATGAGAGCTTCTCCACTCTAATATGTAGTGTTGTTAATTACATTTGAATGTTCTTCTGTTTCCAATGCCTCGGATGCCATGATTCAAAGAATTTCACAAGTTAATTTTTCCTAGGTTATGTATTCAATTTAATCATGTAGCTAGAAAATCTTCTATTTTGGTTGCTTATGTTCAATTGAGAAGTCAGACCACACTAGCAACAATAAGTCACAGGCTCAATTTTCTAAAAGTAAGAGAGATGCTATAGAATGTCTCTTTTATCGTAACTCTTTGTTGCTTCTAGAATTCATTGTCCTGAGCTGAAGGTCCTTAGATGGGTGATTTCTTGGACCTACTAAACAGTGAAACATATCAATCATATATGTGACAACATTAATAGCATATCAGCATCCAGCCACTTTTATGTTCTACATGTTATTTTGATCAGTAATGTGCATAACTTATTATTTTTCATCTTAACCCTAGCAATCTTCTGAATATCGTCTGGCTCTGTGGAAATTAGGTTCTGATACCAGATCATAGCATTTTTATTGTTATATCCTGCTTTGATCTTAGCATTCTGTTTCGAAACAATAATTCTTCATGGACAATGAAGAAAACATCACCAAAACCGACCCTCACATGGGATTGTGAGTCCCAAAAAGGGTTTCCCATTTCCCTATCAGGGGAATCAGTTTTTGGGGTGTGTTTTTTATTGTCCGTGTAGACCTACTGATTTTGTATTTGTAGCCTTCGCATTACTTTCTCTAATTGAATTGCACTTTCTTTGCACATTTGTTTTGTCTTTAAATGTTTGTTCTATCTTATATTGAAAGTTTTGATTGTCGAGAAATGATTGTGGTTGAGTTCTTGATTCATCTATTATCTGGTTATGTTTATGGAGTTTCAGATTTATGATGGCAACAGATTGCTAATGCTCTTATGTTTTGTGTCTGCAGGCTACTTTTGATTGCCTCCAGAAGACATACGGGTTCTTGACTCCAGATTTCTGGAAGGAAACTCGCTTCACTAAATCACCTTTCCAAGAGTACACAGACCTGTTGGCAAAGCCCACAAAAGCTATCACTCTTGAAGAAGTTGAGGCTTAGATGGTGTCAAGATGAGAGAATTAAGGATAGCCAGTCTTTTAGCTTATATTTTTGGATTATTTGTCATCTTGTTTTGTTTTACTTAAATGGTGTTGCTGGACATGCAGATTTTGGAAACTAAAGCCAGTTAAACTCGAGAACTGCCTTGGATGTAGTTTTGAAATATGATAATTGTTTATTCTCTTTACCTTTTCTTCTTTCCCTTTTTGTTGATATTTTTTTTTGTTTTCAGTCCACATTTCCTTGACCTTGCATGTTTTGGCTCATAAGCGATAAAAATTCTTAAGGTAAAACAGGGCAGAATGATTATAAGCCCTAATTGTAGAAGGAAGGAACCAATAAATCTTGATTCCTTATAAAAGAATGTCTTGAGTTCAGGTCAGAGTGGGTCGAATTTGCAGCAAGCAAATATGGCACTAGTGGAGATGGAGGTGGATTTGTAGGCGTTTCCTGTGTTATGTTGGTGACAAAGGTGGATTTGCAGGCGGTTCCAGTGGCCGCAGACGTAGATGCTTGTGCTTCCCAGCAATTTGTTATAGTTTCGGTGTCTGTGGGGAATTGCTGGTTTGGCTTTAGTCGGTAATTGTAATTGATAATGGAAGTTGCCTAAACTCGAATCCAAACTTGTAGAGACAGAGATGTAAATATCTCTAACCTGCATTTGGGAGGGAATTGACACCATCTTTCTTCTATATACACTCGCCTTGTTTCTTTTCATCTGGTCTCTCTTTTGCTGAGACGGAACAATCTCATTTTTAATTCCTTGTTCAAATAAAGTGAAAAATATTCACATTGGTTGACCACTGAAGCAATTAATACAGTGTTATAGACTGTAGTGTTCCCGGGCCTTCTTCCCAAATCCCTCAAAATCAGACACTTTACATAAAAGATCTATTTAATACATGATGGGAAAAAAAAAATCTCTATCTAAACCCGGTAGTGCTTCTCAGATAAAACATTATCTTTACTGTACTCCTGTGCCTACATTTCTACAATAGTTTCAGCAACTTTAAACGCTCTTCATGTTCTGGATCCAACTTTGGTGGTGTATAAGTTCCGCCTAGATCCTCAACCACATATTCCTGGAAGTGTTTGTGGGAAACCAGATACTAAATGTCAAAATCCATCACAAGATTGACAGGTTTAAAACGCATAAAGTTACAAAGAAAGCTAGGCCGAGTAATGACTTTAAAGGCGATAAACGAAAGGATTCCATGGAAAAGTATTTACCTTAGTCAGCTCCATTTTTGTTAAGATGTGATAGTGTCTCTGCCAAATCCTTTGCACGGCCATGGAAGCAGCAAGCAAACCATATGCAATGCCAAGGATGGTGAATATGACAACAAAGATAATAACAAGGGCGAAGCATGCTTCCATAGACGCTGGGAAGCAGTCTAAGATTCCCCATCCATAGCAGCAATTCCGGCAGCCAGCCAAGCATGGGTCGTTATTGTTGAAGGAGGAGCAATGTATTATCAGTCCAACAAATCCAAGTATAACAAAGAAAGCCAACACGCCTGTGAATTCAGATATCTAAGGTCAATTGGAGTAGCAAATCAACTAATTTAGAGATGATTGACAACCATATAAAGGAGGTTGTCAGAGTGAACTACAAGAGTATGTTTGAAGTAGAACAGATATTCTGAGATGAAAGAAAGCATGCATCGTAAGGCTGACCTATACAGTAGTAGAATGGAATTGGATGCTTTGAAAGTATACGGTCCCATCCATCACTAAATGAATTCCTGAAGCTCCCATTCGTATCCAGCAAGTATGCAAAGCCACCCATCACACAAATTGCCTGCAGAAATGCTTCAGTTATTTACCATTCTTCGACTTCCCCAAGGATTTATGAACTCATAAAGAAAAAAAAAACTGACGAATCTGGGGAACAAAATAAACAGCATGATTTGTAGGGAAGTTTTGGTGACACTTAAACTATCATTTTTCTATGAGCAACCGCATTGATTAATTAACAAAACATAGGTTGCTTTTGCCCATCTAGTCAGTGTGGGGTTCTTTTGGGCATTTCTGAATTGTGATTGAGTAGATGAAAAAATGGCTCTGGTTTTTGCTTCAATACCGTGAGTCTGTTGATTAACATATTTCTGTTACCAGGCAAAAAGTAATAATCGACTAGATAGTACATATTTCCCTATTTGCATTATCTACACGACTAGACCTTTTAAGGCTTTCTCATACTGGCCAAATACTAATAACCTAACACAATTTTTCTCAGTATCCACTAAACACACAGATATAAGTTCTTCTCCCCATCCTTCTAGACCCACCATGAAATGGAATTCATCCCAACTCAAATCTGCCTATTAGCTTATATATTTGTGGGAATATCATACGATTACTCTTATCTGTAGGCAAGGTTTTCACTTCAAAAAATGAAATACGTAAAAATGACTTACAGTTTGTACAGCCAAGAAGACAAGTATAACATCCCTGGCAACAAAAATTTTGAATTTAATTTTACGCCAACAGTAGTCCTCAAGCAATTCCACTCGAAGATGAAATCGTGCCTTACAAGTAGTACAGTGTGAGAATGCAAATCCTTCCTACAAAATCAAAAACATTTCAGCATTTACATCAATCCAAACAAAAATATTTCAAAAATCATTTAAAAAGACGGATAATAACATTTCGTTTTACCTTAACTGATCGCCAGTGATCAAGACAACCTCGATGTACAAACTGTTGTGTGCCTTTACACATACATGGAGATATCAAATCTTCACCTAAACATCAAAATAAAAAAAAGTCAATTAGATACTTATAGCTACGAAGAATTGAAATTACTTGATGATAATTATAAAATACCTGGTTCTCCATCATATTCAAGGCAAATGCGACAAAAGATAGCTGAATTATCTTCAATATCTCCTCCACTATTATTATTATCATGTTTATGTTCATCATCATCATCTTTAATCTCTGAATTTGATTGTTGGTGGTGGTTCTCAAGTAAAGGATGAGAATCACTTGATTGATCTTCTCGATCTCTTTCCATTTGTTCTAATTCAACTTCCCCCATTAACATTAATTCAATCAACTCAAAAATCTCCCAAATTCGAAAGAAGATTAAGTAGAGCCCTAGAAAATTCTCGACGATGAAGAATCAACGAGAAAAAAAAGGATATTTGGATTTTATTACTAATTTTTTTAAGTGTTATAGAGAGTACATGGCACGTTGTGCTATGCGTGTTAAACACCGTTGGATTTATCTGCGAGTACAACTACACGTAATTCAACAAACATGATTCTCTTGGAAATTTATGTGGGGGAACATCTTTTTGGATAAAGTCAGAGAGGAAATTTGAGGGTGTACGAGTACAATGTTATCCAGCCACTTTATGTTTATACATGTTATTTTGATCAGTAATGTGCATAACCTATTATTTTGCCTGATGTTTTTAAGGGCGATCCAAAAAAAAATTAGGACGACTAATAAAACAAAATAAGATCATTAAAAAATAATATCACTATATCTTTTATCTATATATTTTTTTAATGACTAATATATTCTTATTTAATTAATGTTAATATTGATTAATTAATTAATTTTGGTTATAGTTAGTTTTAGAAAAACATTTGAGTTATAGTTTTAGAAAAGAAATAGAGAGTGTGTTAGAGAGGAAGAAGAAGAAGAAGTTTGGGGAAACCAGGTTTTACCTAAAATCAATAACAAACATGGATGAGTATGAGGGAGAAGGTAAGAAACATTATGAAGAACATAATATTGAAAGTTCAATAGCGTTTAGAGATGACAATTTGGGATATTTGTTGGATGATCCAAATTTTGGTGTGGAAGAAAATATAGACGACCATTTAGCGAGAAAAAACGATGAATCACATCAAAATGAAGATAATAATGCATCAAAAAATCAGGTATTGTGTTAAGAAGCTCAAAAACCCACTTTGTACGCGTTTGTATGTGATCGGTAACAAATTTTTTTTTTTTTTGCATGCAATAGGAAAATCAAAATAGAATATTATTTCTAATGCCACTGGATATGATTGATTCGCTAATGTTTCAAAATTCAATGTTGGTTCATTAGAAGCATATAAACCCATACCAAGAACTCCCATTAAGAGAAAAATAGAAGTAGATTCAACCTACGAGCACGGAAGAGCGTGTGTGGTAAGATTCTGAATTTAGACCTTTTCTTGTTGGAAGGGCATCATTTAATGCCAAAGACGTCCCATAATCGGTAGATAATGGAGTACCATATCTACCGATTATAAACTACTGTGCCAAAATTATGGTATAATCGGTAGTCTCGTGAAGATTACTTACTACCGATTAAAAAAAATCCCCAAATTGAATTTTGTTCGAATTTCTGTTTGCATAATCGGTAGTTTAGGAATACTTATTATCTACCGATTATATTTGTCGCCCCAAAAATAAATTTCTCCAAACCTATAAATTTTATATTTTGTTAACTTTATAATCGGTAGTATATGGTATATCATTATCTACTTACATTGTAATCGGTTGTTGTGTAAAAAATTAAACCTTCGATTATACTTGTTTTTGTATACAAAACTTGTCTTGATTTCTTTCTATAATCGGTAGTACGGGAATATAATTAACTACCGATTGTTGTTAATCGGTAGTAAGGGGATATAATTTACAACCGATTGTCGTTAATCGGTAGTATGAGAACATAATTATCTACAGATTATTGTTGTCTAACTCATTGCTATTTTATGTAGATTATTGAATTGGTTAATCATGTTCATACGAGGGTCTTGATACTTCCTTACACTATGCAAATAATTTGGTATGCTACCTACCCACTCCTTCCTTGTTCTAAGAATGTATGTTATATGGTTAGGCTTATGATATTTGTTCTTTTATATGTGCATTAAGACATTTGGAAGTAAGGAGGAGGCAAAGGAATGGCTTCTCAACAAGGAAAAAGAGAAGATGTGCGTTGTAGTTCAGAACAATTGCGTGAAAGTTGATCGATTTGAAATGATTTGTGAGAGAGGTGGCGAGCGAAAGAATCATATGGGAAAGAATTATAAATACGTAAAGAAGACGGAGAGGATATACCGAGGTAATTCAAAGAAGATTGGATGCCCATTTAAGATTATCTTCCATAAGCCCGAAGGTAAGAAAGGAAAAGTATGGAAAATGTTTAGAGTTGCTAATAGTCGTCACAACCACGAAGATCCGGAAAATCTTGTTGGGCACGTAATGGTTGCCAAGTTAAAACCAAAGGAAATAGAGACGGTGAGTCTATGAGGACCGTAATGAAAGCGAGTGCAATCCTATCTAAGATAAAGGCGGACGACCCTAATTGAGAAAAGAAGAAAGGGATGGTAAGGTGATTCGTATTTTCTTGGCACATCTGAAGATGATCCAATTGGCCCAATGCTTTCATCAAATTTTGTTGATAGATGCTACTTACAAGACAAACAGGTACAATATGCCGTTCTTGAACAATGGTTGCCACACTTCGAAAAAATGCACATTTACGGTGGCGTGCGGTTTAATGGATGCTGAGAACGATGTGAGTTTCATTTGGATGTTGCAAACATTAAGGTCGATTTATAATGACGATCATTTTCCAAGGGTTATTGTAACGGATAACGATCAAGCCTTGATGAATGCAATAAAGGTAGTGTTTCCGGAAGCCCAGAATTTTCTTTGTACGTGGCACATTCAATGCAACATCAAATCCAATTGCAAACATCATATCCAAACTAAAAAACGAGACAAAGGTACCAAATAGGTCGAAGGAAGAAGATGAACGTATTAGTAAACTAACCGTGGAAGAACAAGAAGAAGAGAAAAGGTTAGCTGATGAAAAGTGGATCGAGGATGGAATAAAGTGGTCTTTATTTCTAAAAGCATGGGATAAGCTAGTTTGATCGATGACGGAGGAAGTTTATGAATACAACTTGAAGAACTTTGAGGATGAATGTGCCAAGAACTATCCAAAACCAGTTAAGTATTGCAAAACACAATGGTGGGGACCGCATAAGGATAAGTTTGTGTTTGCATGGACATATGAATATCAGAACTTCAAGAACGAGGCAACAAGCATTACAGAGGGGTCTCATGGACGATTAAAGAAAATACTAGTCGGTAGTCAAAATGGGGTTATGTCGGTCCAAGAAGCAATCCATGAGTTCACCAATCGTGACCTCACTAAGATTTACGGTTCAATAGAAAAAAGTCGACATAGATTCCCGTTGGCATATTTAAAACATAAAAATCTTTAAGGAGTATAGTTTACAAAGTTTCTTGGTGGACAATAAATTTCATGATACAACAATTGGAGTTGTACAAAGATCACGATGATGAGACTACGGTTTGCAATTGCAAGACGATGATATGTATTGGACTCCCGTGTCATCACATACTTGGTAGTTATATTGAAGTGATTGACATTAATGATGTTCATCCCTTTTGGAAGCAATTTCTTTTCATTCCAAACACCCCGGTGGTTGATGGTGCGTCGTTCGTGGAGACGAAAATGTTTGCACGAATACTCGAGCGTTACTCTACGTCAAATGGGACAAAAAATCAAATATTGATGCACCATTTATAGGAAGCCCTTCACCCCTGTCTAAAGGTTGTTGAAGAACCAATGAAAGGAAAGGCGATGGCTAGGTCGAATACCGAAAAGCCAAGGTCAATTCAAAGAAAAAGTTGAAGGAATGGTTATCTAGTCAACGAGAGCTTTCTAGGCATGAGCATACTGAAGCTGAGTATCAAGATCTGACGGCTCTAAGGAAAATGGTTCGTCCAAGGAAGGATCAAGGTGGACCAAGCTCACGACAAGTCAAACCTAAGGTCTCTACGATTCCTTCTCAAGTAAGTCAAACACAACCTATACACGGAAGACCAAATCGAGGTACGTATACAATATATGATGAGTATTTGGAACAACTCTCGCTACTTATTATACCATTTGTTTTGTCCACCGACGATGTCGATGGGGATGACAAATGTGGTTTTCACGTTGCTTCGAAACAAATAGGAGACTTTAGTGAGGCGGGTACCGAGAATATCACCCAATCGGATGATAGAAGGAGATAGACATGATAGCAACTGTGGCCGCCCAACTATTGGAGGATAATGAATTCTATATTGAAATGATGACAGAAGGAGATAGACATGTTAGAGAACAAGAGTTCAAAGAGTTATATACTCGTGTAAAATGCCGAAACGGATTGAAGACAATTGGATCCAAGTATTGGATGATAATTCCGAAATGTGGGTATCTTTTAACGGATGTATTAAACTACGTGTTACATTATTTCTGTCCTCCTACCTTATGAGTGAGTGTTACATTTACACCCACAAGGACGGTTTGTGATGAGTCGGTCAAGGATAGACGAATCAATTTGGCATGTGTTAATAACAATCATTTTATTGGTTTAAGGTTAACAAATGATTGTCCATTACCTCCATTGAGTAGGTGGTCAGATTACTTCCCAACTAAGCATTCCAAGGAGTGGTTGAAGCAATACGAGTCCAACATGGAGCGTTGGGATCGTTTAACAAACTTTTTCAAGGACCCAATTGATTTGACCGAGGATGATGAGTAGTTTAGTTGATCATGTGATTTTGAACATATATTTTGAACATTGGGTATAGATAAATATTAATGCAATGTTTTGTGATCGTTAACAAAAAAAACAATTTCTCGGGATACTCTTTTTTAGCTTCTAGGGTCTATTTCTTAGTTCAAGATCCCTCTTACTAACTGGAATCAAAGAATTAGTAGATCTCTTCCGCCCAAAATGGGAAATTCATTTTTGCATGCATTTAATGCAATAGACGTCCCAAAATCGGTAGATAATGGAGTACCATATCTACCGATTACACACGCTTGTGCCAAAATTAGAGTATAATCGGTAGTCTCATAAGAAAGATTACTACCGATTAAACAAAATCCCCAAATTGAATTTTCTTCGGATTTTGATTTCATAATCGGTAGTTTAGGAAAAAAAATTATCTATCGATTAGGAATCGGTAGTTTGTAAAATCACATATCTACCGATTGTGATTGTAGCCAGAATTGAATTAAACTTAAATTTTTTGCACTTTGTAATCGGTAGTTTAAAGATCAAATTTATCTAACCGATTACATTGTAATCGGTTGTTTTTTAACAATTTAATCCTCCGATTATACTTGTTTTTGTGTACAGAACTTGTCTTGCTATAATCGGTAGAACGGGAACATAATTAACTACAAATTGTTCTCAAAAACCCATAATCGGTAAAAAGTATCAAAACTTATCTACCGATTTTATTGAATTATAACTGATTTTGGTCCTATTTGGTAGGAATAAAGAGCCGTTTGAACAATGTAAGAACAAATTTTGAAAAAATTTAGCCGTTACACTAGCCTTTGGGTGTTTATTGTATATAAAAGGAACTCTTCTCTCAACAAAAAACCCCACAATTCTCAAACTAACTCATTTTTCTTCATCTTCTCAAAAAACCTCACACTTCTCAAATGGCTACTAGCTGGTCCACCAAGGAAGATGTTGCAGCTGTTCGGGCGTGGGTGGTTACCATGAAGCATGATTCTCATCTAAAAATTAACTCTTCTCAAACCGTAGAAGCTTTTTGGAACCGGATTTTCCAAGTTTTTGTGGAATATGGAACGTGGTCAGGGATAAATTCGAAAAACCCTTTGATCGTTGTGATTGTTTTAGAACTGATTTATACAATACCAAGTTTAGTTTTCCTGAGCTCGACATCAATGGATATGTAAGTATATCTCAAATAGATGTTAATCAAATCAATTATGATCTCAATATAATACTAACAAATTGTTCATTACTTTTTTCAGACTCATGCTTTTAAGGACCATAGGGATATGTATGGTAGAAAGTTCACGTATTTTGCATGCTACGATGTATTGAAAGAAAATGACAAGTATTTTGATCACGAGTATTTCGATGACGACTATTGGTCAATTAAGCATCAAAACTAATCAAGTGTAATGTTATGATCTACTTTATGTCTTTAAATTCAATGAAAGAAGCCAAAGAACTTAATGTCGGTAGATAATACCATATTCTAACTACCGATTATATATCCATGGTAATTATTCTGTGATTCATATTCTGTCTTGGAGAATACCCTTCACCTTAAGCGGCATGGACGAACCTTAAACGAGTTGAATCTGTCCATCACCTTGAGGATATTGAAATGAGTTTCGTAACGGTAATTTGATCGTTTCCATCGTCGTTATTCCTCGAGAGATCTCGCTATAACTTCATCATTAGTTTCACCCCTCAAACGGTATCAATTGACAAGATAAGTTAAATTCACAAATGGATCAACTTCTCCGCTTATGCAATTAAATCGACAAAAAAGATCAGCTCTATTACAGTTATTGGGGTTACCGGTGTCAACGCAAAAATGTTCGTGAATACTCTCCAAATAACTCATACTCATTATATAATTTTACCTACGTTCTTCTCCTCGCCTCGGATAGAATTTCACATAGCGCCTACATAGCGACAAATCTTCTTCTACCATGAACTATTGAGCCATTAATATTGAAGATGATTACTTCGATGTTGAAGAGTTAAAATGTATTGGAGGTGCATAAATGAGAAGAGGTCACCCTCCTTATATAGATTAGAGTCCCAACGGCTCTTTTTTTCAAAAAAAAGATGCCGTTGAGGCCTGGTGTAACAAGAGTGTACAAAAAATATATACACTATGTTCGTACGAATATAAACAACCAGAAATATTGGGATCACCATTATCTACCGATTTAAAAAATCGGTAGTCTATGAAACTTTATTTACTACCGATTATAGATGTTGTCCCAAATTCAAAATTGAATTTTTTTTATAATCCATAATCGGCAGTCTAAAAAAATATATTTACTACCGATTGTAATGTAAAATGTTTCCAGAAACCAATCAGTTCCATCATCTTAATCGGTACATAATTAACACCTGATTGTACTCAACAAGTATTCTAATAAATTTTTTTACTACCGATTGTATATGTTACCCCAAATTCAAAATTGAAAAAATTATAAATTTCTAACATTTTGATACTCTATAATCGGTAGTCTAATAAATTTTCTTACTACCGATTGTATATGTTGCCCCAAATTCAAAATTGAAAAAATTATCAAATTTCCAACATTTTCATACTCTATAATCGGTAGTCTAAGAAATTTTTTTACTACCGATTGTATATGTTGCCCCAAATTCAAAATTGAAAAAATTATCAAATTTTTAACATTTTCACACTCTATAATCGGTAGTCTAAGAATTTTTGTACTACCGATTATAATGTAAAATATGTCCAGAAACCAAGCAGTTCCATCACTAGGTGTAATCGGAAGATAATTATCAACCGATTTTAGATCAGTAAGTGTAATCGGTAGATAGTTATCTACCGATTGTGGATCAACATGCTTATCGGTAGGTGATGCAAACCACTTATCTACCGATTTTAATGTAAAATTTTAACAAAGTTACTTATTAAAAATGAGTCTCTTACAAATCAATCGATAACTCACAAAAAGAACATAAAATCCATTTATCATCCATAAAGTAATACATTCATCATCCAGAAAGTAAACATAATGTTTGAACATTAAACAAGTTTCTTGGAAATCAATTGAAAATGATGTTCTCTAACAAGACAACCACAATCTAATTTCTAGATTTTTTGGTTTTAGTACGAGGACGACGAGCACCAGGGACATATCTTTGAGCATCAGGGACATTGGCTTCAGCAATAGGGGCATTGGCTTCACCATCAACACTCGATGAACCACGAGATCTTTTACTGTGCTTTGTTGCTGGCCTCTTAGGCTTATTCGAAGCTTTCTCCCCAAACTTGCTTGCATAAGCTTCATTATCAATGTTATCTATTAGGTCTTTATGCTCTTTCATCTTATCAATTGATAAAGAAACTCCCGTATTTATACACCCAACAATCTTCTTAGAGAAAAACGCAAACCTTTTAATTGCCTCCAGAAGACATACGAGTTCTTGACTCCAGATTTCTGGAAGGATACTCGCTTTACTAAATCACCTTTCCAAGATTACATCGATTTTTTGGCAAAGCCCACAAAAGCTATCACTCTTGAAGAGGTTGAGCCTTAAATGGTGTCAAGATGAGAGAATTGAGGATAATCAGTCATTTAGCTTATATTTTTTGGATTACTTGTCATCTCGTTTTGTATTACTTAAATGGCGTTGTTGAACATGCATATTTTGGAAACTAAAGCCAATTAAACTCGAGAACTGCCTTGGATGTAGTTTTGAAATATGATAATTGTTTAATTCTCACCATCTCATCACCCAACATGGTATCCGCATAAATTTCCGATCCCAAAATCTAAAATTTTCAATCACAAATGAAAAATTAATATATAAAAAAGAACTTCGCATTAATAAATCTTGTTTCTTAATAACTATGATGGTTTTGCAGTGATATACCTTTAGAATTAGTGCGTGACTACACTTGCTTCTTGCCCTTCCAGTGTTGCTGACTGTTTCATGAAGTACATTAAGCTTACGGTAGGAATTTCACCTCGGGCGGGACGCCGTCTTTGACATCTCCGCCAGGTAATCCGCCGGCTTATTCCACTCTTTTCAATAAACGGTTATCCAAGGATTACGACGATAATAGCGACTTCTCTTTTCCAGTATCTTCCTCATGAGATCATTGAAATGAGAAAGTTCACCCATTCATCCATGGTCAGTTTCCCCCGAAAACAAGGAACACAAAACTTATGAAATTCTCCATAAGGGTGAAGTCAACAACCACCTTGGTTGTAGGTGATGAAACACTCAGAAAGTGCCATAAAAACCCTGTCTGAACTGCAAACCAAGAGTACTGACTTAATGTTGGGAAATCCATAAGCAAGTTCTAAGCCACTCAAGAGTCCCTCCAGGTTGTGATAAAATGTTGAAGACTTGTGTGTGGAACATCCAGCAACATCAGCAAGAGGCCCACCATCGTTGCCGCTAGACCACAACATTGCCCCATAACCTCCACTCTTTCTTTTGGATTTCTTTATGTAATACCCATCAAAGGTGATTAGGAATACACCTTCTCTGTCATAAGAACACGTATTGTCCTCCTGCATGGAGTTCCAAAGCTTCATGATCTCTGGTGATATTTGTTTTGTAGAAGTTATTTGAGGCAAAGATATGACCTTGTTAGTTTCCTAATCAGATTCCTCAGACTCCTCATTTTTATTCCAAATATCAACATCCTTTATATACCCTTTTATCCTTAACAAATTTTGGCTTGTGTTTGGAAGTGGAGGAATTGCTACCACCCTCCATATCTGAACAAAACAAAAAGGCAAAATGAGGTAAAAAATAATTATAAAGATGATACTGACTGTATAAGATAATAAGAAGATACACTCAGGTATTGGATTTGATGTGGAGATAAAATTACTATTTATATATTCTAAGTTTAGATTATACAGAGAATTATATATTCAAAGTAGTTGTAAGATTCCGTTAGAATAGTTGTAGATAGAATAGGTTAAACGAGAGATTATAGGACCTATCTAATTGAATCTTTTATTTGAGAAGGCCTCTATTTATATAACACTACTATTTGAAAGAAAGAAAGTTAAGAATAGAAGTCCAGACCAAAGAGAACCTGGAACATGTACACTAGGATTTTCATGTTTTTTTACCCAAAAAAATCAAATCCCCCTTGTTTTTTTAAACAACGTAAGACATAGAAAATTTGTAGTAAATAAATACAAATAATAGAAAACAGGATTTAGAAACAAACCTTAATCTGTCGGGATCAAAGATCTGGAGTTTCTAGAGAAGAAAGATGCTAACACTGGAAACCCAAGAATTGGTATTTCGGTCGGAGATTAAACATCTAATAAACTTAATTGTATATATATATATATATATTAGAATTCTGGTTAAATAAGGAAACATAAACTTAAAAAGAAAACACCCTAAAAAACAGAAATACTGAATATAGAATGACATCAGTTTAGGCAAGAGTTGCAAGGCACCTGTCGGTGTCCCAACATCTCACCGCCCTTCTATCCTTAAGCCTAAAGTTTTGGAATAAACCCAGGCTCTCATTCAAAGTGGTCGATTGGCACAATCTGGTCTGGTATAAGAGGGAAGCAAAGCCACAAAAGAAAATACAGTTTTGTTATAAACCAAGTGTATATAGTATTGACGCTTCATTGGCAATGTCATCGTAATAAATTGTTGTTTATCGTTGTTGTTGATGGGTTTGGATTATATTCCCTCCGTTTTTGAAAAAGAGTTACTATCACTTTTTCATTTTAATCTAAAAATATGTCAAATTAAAAAAATAATAGTAACTCTTTTTAGAAACATGGATGATATTATTTTTTAAATATTTTTTATTTATACAGTACACATTTAAATGATCTATCTAAGAATTCAAATGAACAAAATATTTCTGCCCCCTAATGAAGAGAAAAGTATACCGAATCAGTCGAGCCAAATATTTCAGCTCTCTCTTTCTCTGGGCACCATTTTCAGATTAAATCCTGCACATATTTAAAAATTCACCATGATCAAATGTTACAAACCAATGCAAGAGACAGGTACGTACGATCAAAAGTGAAACAAATCAACACTTACTGTTGGAACTCTATGTTGATTTCAGAAGCAGATGCATCTGCAATCATGGCGAACGTAGCCGCGGATAGAGTCATCGTTGTATTTGCAACAATCGGATACGAAACCGAACTAATTCCCCGGTCTACAATCGTAACCGCAATCGTAACACCAAGTATACAAACTCCTTGCACCGATGCACTAATACATCTCACTAAATATTGTTTTCCACATGAAGCTCCATTATCCCAAATGCCTTCACCAGCTGATGCAAATTGATTATTCGCAGGAAACTGACTCACATCAGTACTGTAACAAGCTGTAGCTGCATATATATAAATCATCGGGGAAAAAAAATCAACAGAAATCATTTATAAATGTTACAATTTTAATAAGATGGGTTTATACACTTACGTAGATATGGAGGACTGTATCGAGTAGCAGTGCCGACATCGGCACCGGAGAAACCAAACAAGTTTGTGATGATTAAGAGAAAGTGGAGAATGTGGTGGTGGTGGTGGTGGTGAGATTTCGTCATGGCAGAACTACAACCGGTAGGATGACGAGGTTGGTAAAAATACCATGGCATGGACCTTTCCCCACGTTATAGTGGATGTATACTTGACGTTATGTGTACGACTAGTCAATGACTGGAAATCTTATGTACCAATACAAACGGTTGAGTGTAAATAACGGATAAGTTGAGTATTTTCTAATAATTCATTACCAATATGAATAAGAAAATGGGGCCATGTGTATTATCATGACGGATCGAGTTAGTTCAAATATTTAAACCAGTGGTTGAATCAGGATTAAAGATAAAAATAATCTAAAAAAAATAAAATTGTAGTGATAAATAATGAATATACTATACTATATAGTATGAATATTCTAGCTGACGTCTACCTAATTTTTTTATAATAACCATTTTCTTTTTTCTCTCAAAACATATATAATAACCATTCGATAATATACTAATATTATTTTAAAAATATAAAAAGTCCAAAATAAAGATTTAGAGTTTAATTTTGTGCAAATCAATCCATAGTATAACCCAACCTTCAGTTGTTTATTAATTTCGTTTCATTTTTTTATTTTTAACTTAATTAGATATATCCATGTAGTAATCACAGAACAGTAAGATGATAAGTATAATAAATACTTACCATTTTACTGTCTCTGTCCAAAAAAAAAGTGATATTTTTATTTTTTATTTTTATCTAAAGATAGGTTATGATAAATAAATAAGAATATGATTTTTTTTGAGAAATAATGGAGTATCTTATTTGTTTGGAAGATTTTCTACAAATTAACCATTATTCCTAAGAAATCGTGGCAGTATCTTAAGATTCTTAGTCTTGAGAGCCGCATGCTATAAACTGGCTCCGCCCCTGGTTCACTGAATGATCTTTTCATTACCCACATACCCATTCCAATAAATCTTGGGCAACTAGTATGGAGTCTATCTTCGTTCTTCTGGTTTTCACATTACTTACCTTGTAGGTTTTTTGCTACTCTTTCCTAGTACTCCACAAGGGAAGTCTACACTTTGTTCCTTCAAAGGAACAGGAAACTAACAAACCAATCAATGGAAAAAAGAAGTCGTGTCAGTTCGATTGTTGATTCCACATACTGTAGTCTGTTTTCATAAGGATTAAGATTTGTTATCATTTGTTATCTGAAAAGATTGCCAATGCAGCTCTTGTTGTCTGTTTGTCTTCTATTATTGTATGATCTTTTGAGCTCAAAAAGCTTGAGGAATGACAAGTGATAACCGAGGAAGGATGGATGATGGTAAACATTTCGTACACAAACTTAAACAATGTTTGAAATCATAGCAAATTTCTGAAACCATGTTCGGAAAAGACAGCTACAATGCTGAAGACAAGAAAATCAACGAGTGCTGGTGCATGTAGTAGATAGCAGCTAAGACTAGGTTTAATATCTCCTGTCAAGTGGACCATTTGGGTTGTCGAGTGTTTTAAACCACTGAATTTGGCAAACCAAATGTGTTTCGGAGCTAACAAGTGTTCCGTAAAGGGACAGCAGTTCTGATCTCGCTTAACAACCATACACAGGAATCAAATTTCACAAACACATTTCACACTGCCATGAAAATATACAATCAAAATAACAGATTGATTACCAGAACAAAAATAAATAAATCCACAAATCCTTCTTTACAAACTCTGCCACTTGATCTAGTAGTAAACACAATTATATCTTGATACTTGTGTTAGACCCTGCATATGTTCAAATAAAAAGTTTCAGTTTACGGAAGGTAGAATCTCTTGCTCTCTCTTCAGAGCAAGAAACACAGGACTACGTCAAATTATAAGGGAATAGAGAGATACCAAGAAAATTAGACTAAAAGTTACATATAATCATACTTAAAACGTATAAAATTGGAGAGGGAAATTAGAGAAAAGGAACGTACTGTTGGAAATCGATGTTGATATCTGTCGAAGCGGTTGCATCCGCTATCATGGAAAAGGCAGGTTCAGAGAGAACAATAGTTGTTCCTGGACTAGAAGGTTGAGATACAGAAGTATTTGCCCGATCGACAATCTTAATCTGAATTGTAACACCCGGGATACACGCTTGTTGCTTCGAAGAACTGATACATCTCACTAGGTATTCCCTTCCACATGAGGCTCCATTATCCCAGATTCCTTCTCCAGCTGATCCGAAGAGATTACTCGTAGGAAATTGAGTTTGATCATTTCCGGAGCAAGCCGTTGCTGCATTTGGAATCCCACATAACATTAATACATTATACAGCAAATTGCCAAATACCTTTTAGAACAACCACAATTGAAAATAGAAGTAAGGTTGTCTAATGTTTAATTTCAGTTCTAAGCTGAAAGCCTTATTTAGACATAAAAAAACTAAACATGTTATTTTTCAATCATTTAAAAACTTACGTAAATACGGGGAACCGTATCGAGCAGCAGTGCCGACATCACCATTGGAAATAATGAAGAGATCTGCAACTATCATGAAGGGAAGAAACCATTGAAGGAAGAGAAGCTGAACCATTGACATTTTTAGTTAGATAGATGTTAGCTTCTCTTGTTATGTTATCTCATCTTCTACAGTCAACGGCTAGGAAAAGTCTACTATTTCTAAATTAATATCTGCATTTAAAATGGATGCAGCAACAAATCAGACTTCAACATGGACGGCTGTGGGGTCATCCTGAATCCAGAAAAAATGCTAGGCAATCAATTTGGGGTCAAGTTGACTATCCAAAGTCTAGTTCCTATCACAAGGATGATTAATGAATAAAAATAAACTTTATTTACAACTTGGCCCTTGTTTCTTTGATAAATAATTGATCAGAAGGTTCCAAACTAACCTAATTCTCTATAAACTAACAGGAAACCAAAATTAAAATTTCTTAAAATTAGTTTATTCAATTGTTTAAGTAAAGTAGTTTATGTGAAACATGTGATAGTTAATTTGTTTAATTAAAATTGATATCTATAATTATGCATATTACTGTAGAAAGCAAAGGAACATTCGTCATAGTTATCAATTGATTAGTATTCCAAACTAACAACCCTATGTCAAAATCACAATCAACAAGAGCATAAGAAGGCTTCACAGATAGATCGAGATAACAATAACTTGTTAAACGTGACTCGGGTATGTTTCAAGCAAAGACTAGATAAAAGTGAGAATATCCTCAGAAAGTTCTCTGGAAAAGTAACATATTGGAGAAAAGTGAAGATACGTGATTAAAACATAGAAGATTGAGTGAAAGAATATGAAAGATATGTCCTAGAAAGATAAGGAGTTGAATGAGTTAAACCAAGATTAACGGCGCCAATGTTATAAGACAAGACATGGGTTAATGATTATTTTATGATTGATTATCATGGGTATCCTGAAGATAAAACACTGCAAAAGTAAAAAAAAAAAAGCATTTTATGTAAAGAAGAACAAGTTATGATTGACTTTCAAATTAAAAAAAAAAACATGAAGAAGAAGTCCGAAATGTACGGAATAAATTGAAAATAATGGAACCAATCGTTATAATGGTGTTTTTAGCTGAAAAACTCATCTGAAATCTGATGTGATTCTAAAAGCTGAACCAAAGTTCAGACTATCTTTTTGAGAGCTGAGTTTAATACTGAATCTACTACGAGTGAGTATTCAGCCAGAAAATGAATTTAATTAACTAATCAAATACCAACTCAAAAATAAGAAAAAAACAAAAATCAGACAAAACTCTTATTGCTACCCCACTTCCATTTACCAAAACTTACATGTTTTAATCGTTCTTACCACAAAAGTTAGTAATTCTAGAAGATATGGATTCTTACACATTTATCACAGATCACCATGCAAAAGGATTTTACCATTGAATCCGGTCAATAATAATGTCTTAGACGCCTTAACTCTTAAATAAACAATATGCAACTCCCTGTGTTTTGTCTTTCTTTAAAGAACTATCTGGTAAGCTCAATGCAAGTCTTAATTTGACCCGTGATTCTTGAAGCCAACCACTCGTGCTGATATCATACATAACAGCAGAATAGAACAAAAGTTTTCCAGAACTAATACCTAATACTACTGTAGTATAACTACTATCATGCCAAAACAATTCCAAGGAATCTCAGGATCATTTTCCCGGAACGTTCATAACTTCTGCTGTTATATACTGTTTTCCATAAGCATAAAATGATAACTAATCCTCTCTTTTATGAATCTGTTATAGTTAAGAATATACTGTTACTTCTTTCTTTAACAGTTTGAACTTTCAGGTCAAGTGGTGGTAATCAACTACCTGATTACCGATTTGTATATGTTTTCTGCCCCAGTAGTTTGGTACCCTCTATCATACTTACAATATCTTAATGCCTACATCAATTATGAATAATTTCTTTAGTGATAGGCTGATAGCATTATCATGCATTTTTAGATTCTACCTGCTACAGGCATGGATGAATCAGCACAGCACTATAATCCAACTGAAGTACCAAACTCATTTTATCAAAATTACGCAATATAAGATACCCTCTCTTTTTTCGTTCAATGACTTTACATGTGTATCCATTCCTTTACACAATATAATGCCAAAGCATCTTGTATCAAACCTATATAGGATCTAGGACTATCATCAGTATATTCATAACAGTGACACACATGTATAGCATCGTAATTTCTAAAAGTGAATGGTGATTGAACTAACAGTCATATTGTAAAGCATCATCATTAGTTAGAGTTAGAATAATAACATAAACGAGATTAGGTCACGTAAAAAACCTTCACTAACAACAAATGAGATCAAAAAATATTAGCCAATTGAAAAGCCATACATACCTAGTGATAGATAAGGTTGACCCAGGCAGCAACACTGCTTCCTACATTTCATTTTCTGGAGAGACTTCTCTGGTTGTTTATCCCCAGCAATGCAGGTGAAAATTAGAATCCTCAACAAGAGTTACTTTATTTGGAAGAACAAAATGATAACAATTGACAACTCCAAAAGCTAAACAAGACGTTAGTCCTTGAGAATGAATTGCCATCTTCCTCATTAAGCTCGTTGTGAGGTTATATTTACATCTCTAGAAGGCGAAAGACATTGCTGTTTTTATCTGGAAATTTGCTAATCTAACAATACATGGCAAAACTTGAAATGAGTATCTACAACAATTTACACTCAGCCTGAATAGAGCTTCGAGAATCTACTCTTCAGATCCGCAGCCAAATGGCTCATACCAGCTTTATAGAGATCTTTTGATACTTTAACATAAACAGGAAAATTGGGTTTGAGCCCCTTTTCAATCATAAGAACAAGAATATCTCGGGCATCGAGCACTTTTCCCTTTTTATAATGAAGGCTTGCAAGCAAACTATAATTCACATTGGCAGAGTACTTATACTTCACAGCCATATCAACAACATATTTATATGCTTCCTGGAATCTATTAGAGTTAAAGTAACCCTTGATGAAAGCTGCATGGGTCGTTAGTCGAGGTTCCAGACCTCCAGAAATCATCTGATTAAGGAATTCAATTGCAAAATCCAACCTATCATGTCTACAGGCATGAAAGATGAATATCTCAAAGGTAATAGCATCAGGCATATACCCCAGATCATTCATTACCTCAACCAAGTTACAAGCTTCGCCAATTCTTCCATCCTTGCAGAGGCTACCAAGCAAATAATTGTAAGTATTGGAATTCGGGTAACAACCAAATCTCCTCATCTCACCAAACAACTCTCTCGCTTCTTGAAACTCACTACCACGACACTTGGCCCAGATTAGAACATTGTAATAAGATGTCCTCCTTGCTGTTTCTTCCATCACAAAAACAGCCAAACCGAAAGCTTTCAATATGCATAACATCTTAATCAAATAAAATATCCCAGAACTCCCGGCTGAACCTCCAGCTTCACTTAATAGTTCAACAATTTTTCTCACACTATCCCTATCATTAAATTCATCCACTAAAGAGTCAGCTAAAAACGCAAATGCATTTTCAGATAAACAAATTCCTTTTCTAGAAAAATCCTTTAAGAGAAGCAACATTGAATCATAATCCTCTATTCTAGCTAGATTATCAATAATCATACTACAAAACACAGAGCTCCTCTTAAAATCAGTATGTGTTTCACTAAGCCAGCAAAAGAAATGCAAACCTGACACTCCATCATAATTTAAGCGCCGAAAAACCTCCCTAACTAAATCAATAGAAACAATCACATCCATCACCTTCAGCTTACTCTCCAACTCATTTCCATCTCTTTTTATCAACTCTACAATTTGAACAACCTTTTTCTCCTTCATCTCATTCACATTAACTAAATCGTTATTATCATTTCTTCTTCTATCTAATCCAAATTTACGATTTACGCCTCTATCTAACTCCTCTAAATCACATTCTTGTTTCGATACCAATCGCTTAGACGACGACGACGACCATAAAGAATCCGTAAAATATCGACTAAAAATGGGGCAGAATAATAAATCAAGATTTAAGATATTAGAGTATCTACGTTTACCATTGGTTCTTTGAGCAGCAGAGGACAGTGAAATTGATCGAAATAAGTGCACAGTATGATTAAATTTTCTCTGAATGAGACGTGAGATTGCAGCCACCATTAAGAAAACAGAACTAGGGTTTATGGTTAGGAGGATTAAAGTATTGAAATAGGTATAGAAATCAAAAATCAAGAGAATAGAGTGTTGTGAATAACTATGATTAGGGTTTAAGAAATACCTCAAGTTTTGATTACTACTTGAAATTTCCATCCCACATAGTTCAGGGGGAAAGAGTTCAGGGGGAATGGGAGAAGGAGAGAGAGAGACAGGGTTTAACGTTTGAGAAGAACGAAATACAACAGCTTGGATTGGGATAATTTCGTACATTTAGAGAATTCTTCTTGCTCAACTTGTATTGGGCTCGTGTTGTTCCGGTTTATGCTCTAAGGCTAACCATTATGGCCTCCAGATTCAAGATTCAACTTTTCTGACATGTCAGATTGAATTAACTACTATCCACTATGGTAATTTAAGATTCAAGTTAAATATGTCAAATGGTTTGTCATATTATACCAAATGATTGGCCACAAATAGATGAACTGTTGGATTTTAACTTATTAAATTAAATCTGACGGCTTATATTTGATGCGCCCAATGATTGCATGCAAAAAGTGATTTTTTCTTACGCTAAACCATTGGACGCACCAGAATTTATTCAAATTCACGATCAAGTTAATGTTTGAACACTAGCTTGAATCATATGATTAGACAACGGTTTTCTCATTGTGGATCTTGAATCAAAACACCATAGTGGTTAGCCCAAATCCATACAATAAAACCTATTTTGACGCATATACCTAACGGCGACAAAATAGGGTCACTAGGTTATAAAACTCATCACCCCAAATCATCATATTTTAATAATGACAGTTATACCCTTAATTAATTAATGTCAATAATAAACATTAGATGTCAGAGATAATGATTAAGTAATGTTAATAATTGATTACAATTAAGTATTAGTGGTGGATTAGAAGAGGAATCAAATTTGTGAAAGATAGGTATGGTTTTAAAAAAGAAGAATCTTCATCTCATAAAGACAAGAAAATACACATCAATTACAACAAAGGTTGAATTTTTACGAACTTTTTTCGGTTGTTTAGTGTTAGGTTCGACTGATAACCTAAAAGCCGAACCTTGTTGGGAAGAACGGTTTGGCTGATAAATGTATAACCGAACCTTATTGTATGACACAAATATTAGTAATTTGACTGAAAACTAATACAAGTTTGGCTACAAACAACGAAGATCCGCTTTAAAAAATGTGTATAACCGAAAGATGTTCGGATGACAGTGGAGATCTATTATTATCCGAACTCATATTTGTAAAATTTGTGTAAACTAATGTTAAAAGTTCGGTTGACATATAGCATAGTCGGATCATCCGAACTTGAATTTATTCTGAAATAATATAGGTTCAGATAAAACCAATACATTAGATAATTAGCCGATCTTAAAGGATTTTTTCATTACAAATTGGGTTCGGCTGAAAACGTCATATTTCAGTATCAGCCGAACTGTTCTTTTGAAAAAAAAAACGAAGAACGAAGATCTGGGTTCCAACATACGGATCTGGGATAAATCTCTTCCACAACGCTTCACACGACTCATTTTATAAGTTGTGGGTTTAATCGATAATTAAAGATTTATAAATCAACGACGATGAAGAAAAAATCAAAACGGTTTGATAATGATTATATTAGGAATGAAAATGATTTTTGATTTGATTAGTTTAGGTTTATATTTTTATTTTGCAGAAGGGCATTTTTATAACTCAAACCAAGGTTTGAAAAACGGGCCACAGGGATAGGTCGTGACCGTTATAACGTGTTTTGACGGGTGTAAGCACGTTTCGGGAAAAGAATGCGTTATTTAGGAAAAAACACGTTTTCTTGACTTTTTTTTTTTAAATAACGGGTGTGATAATGGTTATTTAGGAAAAATAAATAAATTATGATCTGAAATTCCTATCTGATGGTTATCACATGCGTGAAAACAGTTATAACGGGTCTAAATAACAATATTACTATGTTTTTTGGATTTTGTTTATTTATTCATTTATTTTGATTTTTTTAAATTATAATTTTTAAACTTTTATTTTAGAAATAAAAAATTGGATAAACCTTACGAACAAGTTATATAGACTTGACTGTTTTAACGACCGTTTTCTCGGAAAAAACGGTAGTTGAGTTTTTCAAACCTTGATTCAAACTAATTAAGGGTAACTTAATAATCTACTCACAGTTTGGACATCCCTTGTAAACCCACCCTAACTAGGCAATAGGTGGTGGCGGTGGGTCCCCCGTAACGATCAGAAAACCCACGTAGGCACTAGAGATGGGTATTGTTCACCGAGGTCAAAATAATTGTAGACACATGAGGACTCAAAAGTGGAGTAGGAGTTAAAGAAGAAAATTACGGAGATATAGTGTTTTCCAGAAACAGAAAGACTGAAGAAAAAACGAGAATTATATATATCTACTCTCTCTTTCTCCTCCTCAATTCTTCTCAAAATATTAGGGTTTACATGAAATTAATAGTGGGTTTTCTTTGTTTCATATCATTGCAACTCTTAGCAGTCTTTTCATGAAACCAAACGGAAAACAGAAATACACAGTATGTTTCGTTAATATGTTTTTGCCCGATTCATAAGTACAAATTTGTGTTAAGAGTTTCACGGAACCAATAATAGATTGTGACATAATGTCCTGGTTTTCTTGTTTTGATCATTTTAGGAGATGGATAGAAGCAGCTTTTCAGATGATGAGCTTATAATCTTCGTCTTGGGTACGATTATTAACTACTTAAGGAGTTAGAATAATAATCGATTAGTTCTGAGAATTAGTGACAAGTATATATCTGAATTGATCCTTAATACTATTGTGATTCAGGTGGTCCTGGTAGTGGAAAAGGGACACAATGCAAGATAATTGCCCGTAAGGATGATCAGTTCTGTCATCTTAGCGTTGGGTATTTCCTTCGCATATACTAGGAATCAGGTTCTGTAACGCCCCACCTCATAATTCTAGGTCGGTCGCCCTAAAATAGAAGTGTGGCATACTCATGGAACACTTAACACACTCAAACCTTCAAGTCAACAAATGGAGATCCAACTATCGTGTGGTGCTCTTGAAAATAATAGGTTTTACAAAAAAAATCTTATTTAAAAATGACGAGAGTTATAAAAGATCTTTTAAATAAAAGTCTATCTTCGACACGCAGGTCGGTTGTATAAATTAAACGATAAGAATCTTACTTAAAATAAAGAAATCTAGACTTAAAAACAAACTATAAAACATTTGGATGTTTAAGCACCTTGAAGACAAAGATGATGTAGCTTTCCGGAATAAGAAGTCGTTCTACTAGTTAGGTTGCTCCGCGGCCACCGTTCCCTGAAATATAATAGTAAGTTGAGTCAGACCCCAATTTAAAGTAGGCTTTCGCACCCTTATAAAACTTACAAATAACCTAGCAAACCCAAATCCTTGAAATGGCGACAAAATACGGAAATGGTTTATAAGAGTATCTCTTGGTAAAATAATAGATTCGACGACTAAAAATAATTACAGATCCTCATACTATGCATAAGACACGGTGACACCAAAAAATAGAGGTTAACATGTAGTAATAAAACAGATTTCCCACCCACGGAATTAAATCGACATCTCCTCTCTATAATTTCAATCTATAACCGTACTATGACACGTATCAATTCTTGTGTAGTCCACTTAATTCCCAACCGTACGTCATAAAATAAGTGTTGTCGATCCCATTCAAGATAATAGATCTATATCTTCTAGGCGACCCCTCGGTCATCGCCCAACAACATCTGGGAGTCGAGCCAACTACGAGTCTCAAACAGATGAAATACATGCACAACAACCACTATTACTACCCAGTGATATCTTGTTGTCTAACTTTTACACTCAAAATTTCATCATCTATACCAGGTGAGTATGTACAGGAGTCTACTGAACTCTGTCACATTCTAACACAACTTTTCCTACTCAAATCCAAAAATCATCTCATTCCAACGGTTTATTACCCAATTATACACATTACAACATGACTGCTTTCAGCATCAACACACAGAATTCAGTCACAATTCTCTTATGATTTGAGGTACCTAAAATGCTCAGATCTTCATGAAATTTCTACAATAGGTTACCTATATGTATATAAACATCATACTAAAATTTCATCTCAATCTAACGGTTTATTACAAAGTTATACACATTATAACATGACTGCTTCTAGCATCAATACACAGGATTCAGTCACGATTCTCTTATGATTTGAGGTACCTAAAATAGTCAGATATTCATGAAATTTCTACAGTAGGTTACCTATATTTATACAAACATCATACTAAAATTTCAGCTCAATCCAACGGTTTATTACAGATTTATACACATTACAACATGACTGCTTCCAACATCAACACTTATGATTCAGTCACGATTCTCTTATGATTTGAGGTACTTAAAATGCTCAGATCTTCATGAAATTTATACAGTATATTACCTATATATATACAAAAATCATACTAAAATTTTATCTCAATCCAATATATGGATATTGAGAAATCATACAAACAATTGAGTGTCCAGAGTCTGAATTCAGCATATTCCAGTCTCAGTTTATTCAATCTTTGCAGTAGTAAATTGAACCTGATCCTCATGAAATTCTTACGGTAGCTTTATAACTTAGAGTAACACAATATATTCAAATTTCATAATAATCTAACCGCTTAATAAAGAGATGCACACATTACATGATGATTGTTTAGATTTGTTAAGTCAATTTGCAATGAGTATAAGAAATAGAAAACCTACCTGGTATGTGAAGCAATTAAACAAAACCAACCCCTTTTCTTCTCTAATGGCTGAAACTCTTTTCTTCTCTCTTTTGTGTGTGTTTTTTTTTATTTTATGTTCTTCCAAAAATAAAACACCAACAAAACCCCAACTATATGTATATACCCTAACTAGTCTTTTTAAAACTACTTAAACTTTTCTCCCCCACATAGTGTTATACTATCTCACAAATAACTAACATAAACCTAATACTAGAGAGCATGCAGTTTTAAGATAAGGGGTTTTACAATCCAAGAATGGTGCATATGCAATTTCTATCTTGTTTTTTTAATGGAGGTCATGTTCGTTTATTCTGATGTTTTTCGTAAAACAACACTCATAGTGACTACAAATGCAGTACTATGTAGTTCTATTTACTGATTTTTATTGCCGGGGTATTTCCAAATTCGATTGTAAATGTTTAAGTGTTGTGGCATTACAGTACCATGATTGGGAATTGTATGAAGGAGGCAAAGCTCGCCCCTTCAGATATTGTGGTTGAGCTTATACTACGAGCGATGAAGCAAAGTGGCAAGAAAAAGTTTCTAATTGATGAGTTCCCCCGTAATGAAGAAAATCGTGTTGCATTTTATTCTGCTGTAAGTGATTACACAATCTCCTCGGAGAATTTTCATTGTGCCTATTACTACATATGTGTACATTTATCAAATCTGATTGTAGATTCTAGAACTGCTTTTGTGCATTATTTATAGAGATGTTTCAATTTACCTGACAGTGTCAACTAAGGCCAAAATTTGTACTTTATCTATCTTGTTCCAAAGAGGTCATGGTGCAACGTCTTCATGATAGACAACAGGTTAGAAGGATCGATGCAGATTTTCTATCTATCCTTGATTCATTTGTTTTAAAATAAAAAATTATGTCTCCTTCTTTTTCCTGTGTTGTTGGTGTTGTTAATGTTGCTTCCTTCCGATGAAGGGTAAAGAAGATGATAACCCCGAAAGAATAATGAAGCGGGTAGATTTTTTCGAGAAAACAAGTGTTCCTGTAATTGAAGATTATCGCAGTCTGGGAATGCTTCAAGAGGTAATGCTTTCTTCTAAGAATGTTCCTACTTAAGCTATTAGTATAAGTGTTGCGTTGCAACAACTTATGGTCTCTTCTGTCACAGGTCAATGGTGAGATGTCTGAGGAGGAGGTTTTTAAGGAAATCACACAAGTTTTTGCACTCTTGAAAAGGTAAATATTGTTGATACTGAACTTGATTTCTTGTCATGCGTACTTTCAAATTTAAATCATGCATACTAGGCCTAACTCTAATACGCGTCAGTAAAATATCTATTTGATCAGATATGCTATATGGGATTTGTCTAAGGTTTTCTTTCGTATGTATAGAATTAAGGAAATCCTAACCTGAAGTTGAATTTGCCGGAATTCGAATTTGTTCAGTTTTATCAAACATTAGCTTTCGAGTTTCAACCAGCCTTAAAAACGTTATAGCCCTGTGTTTTTAGATGTTTAATATGTTGGAGAAAAATGAACTTTAAAATGAATTTTAGTCTTGGTGGGAATGGACCTTAGGGCCTAGATGTCACTAAGGGTGAATAACTCATTTTTCACTATTGTGAATAAAAAACATTTTGTCCCACATTGGAGAGACTAGAGATGAGTTCTCTCCTTATTACCACAAAAATTGCAACTAAGGGAGGGCCCTTAGGGTTTAGAAGCTTTTGTGGTTGGGCGAGGACTAAGGCAATGGGCTAGTTGGTGCACACATATTTTTCGCACCGAAGCACGCTTGCGTGGCTGTGGCTGTGGCTGAGGCTGCGGACCAATCAAGACTTACGGGTTTTTTTTAAACGTTTTTTTTGACTAATTCAAATCTTGTTTTAATTATGGGGGCGTATGACCCGACGAGCCTTTAGGAGAGAACTATTCTTAACCGTTTTATATCCGTTTTAACCATTATCTCCATGATTAATGCGTGGAATTAATTTTCAAACTTAATGTCCGTGATTATTGCCACATTCTCTTCTTCTTCTACCTATAAAAAGAAAACGAATTTTTCCATTAAAATTCACTCCAAAAGCAGCTGCTATCCTGTCTTCTTTTCGCTTCTTCTTGCTTTGTTTTGCGGCTTTGCTTGTTTATTTCTCTTCCACTTCTATCTTGCTGTTAAGTTCTTGAGGGTGATTAGTATTGTGCTTATACTAATCATAACAGTCAGTTCTATCATGGACACATCTCCTCTGTTGGGGTATAGCATCTCTCATTCTTGAGGAGTACCCTAGGACTATTGTGTTAAAGACAATTTGCTGAGCAGGTGGCTCTGTCCATTGTGTGTGCATCATCAGAGATTTCCTAACCTTAACAAATTTCTTCTGTTTAGTGTTTTCCATTGTTGCAGAACCAACAATCTTAACACAATAACTATTTCTTCTGTTTCAACGGCTAAAAGTGATGTTGACAGACCACAAAAGTTCAGTGGCAAAGACTTCAAAAGATGACAATCCAAGATGTTGTTCTTTCTGAGTTTCCACATGTTGGATGAATTAGTTCTGAAACCTTTTGATGAAACTTTGAATGATCCGGGTAATGAAAGAGAATTTGAAAGTTGGGGTAGACAGAACTATATGGCAAAGAATCATATTCTTAACTGTTTAGAAGATGCATTGTATGATTTCTATAATGCAAAGGAGAACTTTTCTGCTTATGATTTATGGGCTGCCTTAGAAGCAAAATATCAAACGGAAACGGCTGGATTTGGTTGCTAGGTTCCTGGAATACAAAATTTCTAATGATAAATCTGTAGTTGATCAATTCCTTGAACTTCAGCGCATTATTAATGAAATTATTGCTGAAGGTATGGTGATAGATGAAACGTTTCAAGTGTCTGCGGTGATTGAAAAATTACCTTCTTCATGGTCTGAATACAAACGAAGATTGAGACATGAAACTGGTGAAGTCAGTATGGTTGAATTGGGTAAGAAGATTCAAGTGGAAGAATTGTTATGTTCAAAAGACAAAAATGTATCTTCCGCAAGAGACGTGTCCAACAGAGCTCATGTAACTGAACACAAGTCTTCCGCAAGCCTGAACCGCAGCAACCGCAAACCTGGTCCGCACAAGAAAGATACATTTTCGAAACCCAAATCTGGCATTGGTAAAATTAAAGGTGCTTGTTATGTTTGCGGACTTCCTGGCCATATGGCAATACATTGTAGAAAACGTAAGGATTTTAGTAACAAGAAAAACAATGCTAATTTGGTTGAGAACAACAAGAACGAGTTTTCTGGCACGGTGTCTGAAGTCAATTTGGTAACCAATGTGAGAGACTGGTGGGTAGACTTTGGTGCTACCAAGCATGTCTGCGTAAAAAAAGATATGTTCACCTCCTATCAGAAGGTATGAGAAGGAGAAAAACTCTACATGGGTAACTCGTCTGCAGCAAAGGTTACGGGAAAAGGCAAGGTTGGGCTAAAGCTCACTTCTGGCAAAACTCTCACATTGAATGAAGTTCTTCATGTTTCGGACATCTGCAAAAATCTTGTATCTTGTGGTGTTTTAGATGATAAGGGTTTTAAACTTGTATTTGAATCTGGGAAAGTTATTGTCACTAAGAGTAAGGATTATGTAGGAAAGGGCTATAAGACTGAGGGTCTTTACAAACTTAATGTAACCTCTGTTGAAATGAATAAATTTGATTCTTCTTCTTATGTTTGTGTGTCCCTGAATGTTTGGCATGGTAGACTTGGTCATGTAAACTATAAGTCAATGAACAAACTGGCTAGCATAGGCTGCATTCCCAAATTTACAGTGGATGAACATAAATGTGAAATATGTGTTGAATCAAAATATGCTAAGAAATCTTATAGGAAAAATATTCCGAGAAATTCTAAACCCTTATAATTCACTCATACCTAGTTTACATGAAATCAGTCCAAACTAGAGGTGGTAAGAAATGGTTTGTCACCTTCATAGATGACTGTACGAGGTACTGTCACATATATTTACTTAAGGGAAAGGATGATGCCTTAGAAGCCTTTAAAATATGTAAACTAGAAGTTGAAAACCAAATGAATGCTACCATTAAAACTGTTAGGTCTGACCGTGGTGGTGAATATGTAATCCCTATAGGAGACTTTTACATAGAACATGGCATCATACATGAAATAACCCCTCCTTATTCACCACAATCTAATGGTGTGGCTGAACGGAAAAACCGAGCCCTTAAGGAGATGATGGATGCCATGTTAATTATTTCAGGACTGTCTGCAAACTTGTGGGGGGAGGCCGTCCACTCAGCTTGCTATGTCTTGAAAAGAGTACCCTTTAAAGGATCAGACAAAACTCCATATGAGTTATGGAAAGGTAGATAACCTTCTTATGCATACTTTAAAGTGTGGAGGTGTTTGGCTAAAGTGTCCATTCCTCCACCTAAGAGAACCAAGATAGGACCCAAAACTGTTTACTGTGTCTTCATAGAGTATTTTGAACATACTACTGCATATAGATTTATGGTTGTGAGTTCTGAAATATCTGAAATTGGTGTGAATATTATTATGGAATCTAGGGATGATGTGTTTTTTGAAAATGTTTTTCCTTTGATATCTGAATCTCGCATGATATGTGTTGATCCCCTAGACGTTCCTTCCACTAGTCAAACATCACCTTTAGAGGAAGATGAATTTAAGCATAGAAGAGGTAAAAGACTTAGAACTGAAAAATCTTTTGGGCCAGACTTCATAACATGCCTAGCTGAGACTGATCCACAGACTTATAGAGAAGCCATGACTTCTTCTGAAGCTCCATGGTGGAAAGAATCTGCCATTAGTGAAATTGATTCCATTATACAAAATGATACTTGGGAGATTGTAGATTTACCTCTAGGGTGTAAACCCATAGGTTGTAAATGGATCTTCAAAAGGAAAAGTAAAGTAGATGGAACTGTGAAAAAAATATAAAGCTAGACTAGTAGCTAAAGGCTATAAACAAATAGAAGGTATAGATTTCTTTGATACTTATTTACCTGTTACGAGAATAACTTCCATTAGGATGTTAATTGCTATTGTTGCCATTCATAACTTAGATATACATCAAATGGATGTAAAAACAGCTTTTCTAAATGGTGAATTGGATGAAGAAATTTATATGGACCAACCTGAGGGTTTTGTAGTGAAAGGTTGTGAAAACAAAGTTTGTAAACTGAAAAAATATTTGTATGGTTTGAAACAAGCACCTAAACAATGGCATGAAAATTTGATCATGTCATGATTTCTAGTGGTTTTAAAATAAATGAATCTGACAAGTGTGTTTATACTAAACTTGTGAATGATGCATGTGTGATTGTATGCTTGTATGTTGATGATATGCTTATACTTGGTACAAACATGGATGTAATTATTTCCACTAAGGGCATGCTAAATGAGAACTTTGACATGAAAGACTTAGGCCCCGCTGATGTAATATTAGGGATGAAGATTAGAAGAAATTCTAATGGATACAGTCTTAGTAAATTTCATTATGTTGAATCCGTGCTTAGAAAATATAACCAGTTTGATTGTAAACCTGCTTGTACTCCTTATGATCCATGTTGTAGACTCAAAAAGAATAAGGGTAATGGAGTTTTGCAACTTGAATATTCACGTGTTATAGGAAGTCTGATGTATTTGATGAATTGTACTAGACCAGACATTGCTTATGCTATGAGTAGGTTGAGTAGATATACATGTAATCCGGGACAGGAACATTGGGATGCACTTATTAGAGTGTTAAGGTACTTAAGGTACACTTTAAACTTTTGTTTAAATTATGAGAGATACCCTACGGTCCTTGAAGGATTTTGTGATGCAAACTGGATATCGGACTCAGAGGAGTCTAAGTCTACGAGTGGATATGTTTTCACTCTAACGTGCGGGTCTGTATCTTGGAAGAGTTCCAAACAGACATGTATATCTCGATCCACTATCAAATCGGAGTTTATTGCATTAGATAAAGCAGGAGAGGAAGCCGCTTGGCTAAGATGCTTTTTAGAAGACATTCCTCTTTGGAATAGGCCTGTGCCAGCTATATCTATACATTGTGATAGTCAAGATGCAATAACTAATGCTAAAAACAACAACTATAATGGGAAGTCTATACACATACGTAGAAGACAATTCCCTAAAACAACTAATCTCAACTGGCGTTATTTCTGTTGACTTTGTGAGGTCTAAGGAGAATATCGCGGACCCTTTGACGAAAGGTTTGTCCAAGGAGATAGTAATGCATCGAGGGGGATGGGGCTTAAGCTCATCAATTAAACCTGCCATGAAGGATACTCAAACTTGCTGACTGGAGATCCCAAGATCAAGGTTTCGAATGAGACAACTAATTTGCGGTGGGTTAAAGGAAACACTATCAGAGAATTTCATTTTCTGTCCCTTCCCTATGGTGTAGACGTGATAGTGTGACTGCATGTGAGGATGACTTTTTATCAAGTCTTAATGAGTTCAATAGTTTCAATTTAAGATTTAACTGGGGTGTAACAGTAAACACTCTTGATAAAACTCACTTATCTGAATAAAGAAGTGGGCCGCTTCCTATGAGAATTGAGCTGATTTTCTAGAGCATTCTGAGAAACAGGATACGTCCAGGGCCAAAATGGACACAACGGCACGAACTTAACAACACCTAGAGAGATATCACACGTGGAAGTTATTGATGAACTACACCAAACAATGGCAGTTCGAGACATCGCGTTCACTGTCCTTCAAGTAGTTCCGGTAATTTCTCACTAAGCAAAGGTTCAAGACCTTATGGACACCTATTGCCTAAGAGGTATTTCTCGCTTTCTGATTTCTGATTTTTATCGGGTTTTCATTCATGTGGGGGATTGTTGGAGAAAAATGAACTTTAAAATGAATTTTAGTCTTGGTGGAAATGGACCTTAAGACCTAGATGTCACTAAGGGTGAATAGCTCATTTTTCACTATTGTGAATGAAGAACCTTTAGTCCCACATTGGAGAGACTAGAGATGAGTTTTCTCCTTATTACCACAAAAATTGCAACTAAGGGAGGGCCGTTAGGGTTTAGAAGCTTTTGTGGTTGGGGGAGGACTAAGGCAATGGGCTAGGTGCACACATGTTTTTCACACATATGCGGTGCTTCGCATCGAAGCATGCACGCTTGCGGCTTGCGAGCTTGCGGACCTGCGGCTGTGGCTGTGGCTGTGGTCGTGGCCGTGGCCGTGGCTGCGGGTGCGGGTGCGGGTGTGACCGTGGCTGCTGTTGCGGGTCTGAGTGTGTGTTGCGGGCGTAGCTGAGGCTGCGGACCAACCAAGACTTACGTTTTTTTTCTTTTTAAACAGTTTTTTTACTAATTCAAATCTTGTTTTAATTATGGGGGCGTATGACCCGACGAGTCTTTAGGAGAGAATTATTCTTAACAGTTTTATATCCGTTTTAACCATTATCTCCATGATTAATGCGTGGAATTAATTTTCAAACTTAGTGTCCGTGATTATTGCCAAATTATCTTCTTCTTCTACCTATAAAAAGAAAACGAATTTCTCCATTAAAATTCACTCCAGAAGCAGCTACTATCCTGTCTTCTTTTCCCCTCTTCTTGCTTTGTTTTGCGCTTTGCTTGTTTATTTCCCTTCCACTTCTATCTTGCTGTTAAGTTCTTGAGGGTGATTAGTATTGTGCTTATACTAATCATAACAGTCAGTTCTATCCTGGACACATCTCCTCTGTTAGGGTATAACATCTCTCATTCTTGAGGAGTACCCGAGGACTATTGTGTTAAAGACAATTTGCTGAGCAGGTGGCTCTGTTCATTGTGTGTGCATCATCAAAGATTTCCTAACCTTAACAAATTTCTTCTGTTTAGTGTTTTCCATTGTTGCAGAACCAACATAATATTTGGATCACTTGGTTAATGGTAGGTGCTATCCGAAAAGCTTTTCTAGTTATCCAATTTTTTTTTCTTATATGTCTGTCACTCTCCTCTGCAGAAAAACTGGAGAAATCTTTGATGTTACGGAAAAAAAGCTATGGAAGTACTAGAGTTGGATCAACCTGATTTCGGAGAGTGATGCTCAAACATCAAATTGCAAGAAGGCTACTTTTACTGAGACTTGTGCAGCAGAACGTTTTTAGATTAATCAGTTCTTCATTTCTCTCTAGATTCTCTCTAACTGTTAATTTGCTTAACTTTTCAGCATGTTGTGCAATGTTTTTGGATAATCAGCTCTTAGTTTCCTTCGTTTTTAAGTCTACTGGATGACTAGTGAAACAATATCCTAAGCAAAGATGATGTAGATATCCGCCATGGCGCCATCCTTCAATCTGTTCACCTTTGTCTCCAGGTATATATGCCATTGTAATTGGATATGATGACCAGAAATGTTTTCATATCCTTGAATTGGATATCCGGAAGTGTTGGAGCTCCTCTTTAGTCTTGTCTGCAAGTCTACTTTCCAGCAAATAATTCTTCCCAAGAAGATTGTACTTGGTGTTTGACACCTGCTAAGACAATCCGATACGAAGGTTAGGAGCAGCGTCTTTCTCAACAATACAGATAACTTAATCCGTTACTTTGAACTCCGCGATTGACTCCTCAATTTCAAATGCTTGTGCAATTTTCATGTTACAATTGATTGTTTTCGCCAACTGCAGCATCTCCGGTGGCTTGAGTGAATCAGCTTGTTGAGGATCAAAGTTATTTTTTGTGGGTCCTGGATACGAAGAGGTGCAAATGGAAGGTTATCATAAGGCATATAAACATCTTGCATCTCAGCCATTCTAGAGGCCCTTCCTAATACTTGAGTAGGCCTTTCTGTTCTTGCGTCCCCTAGTTTCACATCTAAAGTAGTCCTTCCAAACCAACTGTTGCACGTCAGTTAAGATCTTGCACGAAGGTCCTCTTATATTGTTCATGTCAGAGAAAATGATCTTTTTTTCTTCTGAATTTTAAAGTTTTAATATGATCATGGTGGTAATGAATTTTACGACCTAATGGCACTAGCTAATTTTTTATTATTTGTGAACGAAAGATAACCTTTAGTCTCACAGGAGAAACTAAAGATGTGTCTTCGTCATATTAGGATTCTCAAGAATCTAAGTATGATCCTTGGATCAACACAGCATGGGAGATCACTTAAACAGTGAGCAAGTTGGTGTAACCACATATTTCACACACACCGCCATCGTCCGTCCAGTTGGGCGGGCAGACTTTTTTTTTTTTAAAGCATGAAGTTTCTTAAACTACTGAAGAACTATTACAAGAAGGTATGTGATACCTAAAGATTCAGAAAGAATCCACTCTTCACCTTATCCTTCGTCTTCGTGGTGATTATTAAAAGGTTGTTGGTGCTTGCTCTGGTCCTCCAATATGTCGAGGATTATGTTCTGTTTCAACTTTCGTTAACACTGTGATAAAGAAGTATTTATCCTTGTAAGATTTTTGGATTTCCAACTCAAAACCAATTAACAATGAGTGAAGTGGCCCTTAGGTGTTATATATGTATAAAGACTAGAGATTTTAGGTAATGTGGGACTATTTCATCCCAACAGTCCCTCTGGCTGTTTGTTTAGTCAGCAAGACGACTGATGGTGCAGTTTGTTTGGGCCTATGCAGTCTTTCCTGCAATTGCTCATAGCAAAAAGGCTGCTAAGCTAGTCCGAGCGGAATTGCACACAGCCCTCCCCTTCCGAACAACAAACCAATCAAGATCATCCACGTGGATGACTACGAAATTGGTTGCGATCCTTTTTTTTTTTATCTTTTACCTTTTGCGCCATTATTTTTTACCGGATATGATGTGTTTCCATCTCTCTCAATTTCTCACTCTCAGACACAACGAAAAGTTACTATTTCGGGTTTCATTCGGTTATATGATTCCCCCGCATTTAAAATTAGGGTTCTCATTTTCCTCCTTCTATAGAAGTAGATAGATAATATGAATAGATTACTGAATTAAGATTTATAGACTGTAGTCATCATAATGTCCACAGGTACTGTATCTGTTCAGTACCACCCAGTTGCTAGATTTTTTGGTTTTGAGAATCATAAATTCAGTCCAAAATTGGAGTTTCCAAGAAGCAAATTTCTCAGATTCAATCTTTGCTCAACCGATAATACTCGCAAGGTAATCTATGATTACGAATTCATTTTCAGCTTGGTTTTATTTTATTTTCTAGTGTGTAGCTTTTGTTTACTCTCTATAGGTGAGTAATGGTTATACTCTTCTCTATCTTGATTAAGCATTGACAAATCTGGGTGCTGTTGATAAATTTTGTTTGAATTACTTATGAGAAACTTATTGTTGAAATGTTGGGTTGTTATTTTTTTTATTTTCTGTAGGGATGTATTGGGAGAATAAGTGCTGTACTGGAAGCTGATGATTTTTTTTGGGAGAAGGCGTTAACACCTTTACTTGATATGGTCGAGACTCCGTCACATTTGAAGAATTTGTCTATCAAGGTTGGGGATTATGAAGTTTTAGAATTATTATAAGTCTGGAGATATGTGGGTTGTACTTCTTTTTACTAACTAGAGATGGTAATGATATAGGAGTTAAAACAATTAGCTGATGAGATCCGTTCAGAGTTATCTTTTATAATGTCGAAGATGCCTCGACACTTTAAAGCCAGTCTAGCAACAGTGGAGCTGACGCTTGTGTTACCTCATGTTTTTGATTCTCCGACGGATAACATATTGTGGGATGTGGGTCAACAGGTAGGGACTTACTTTGTCGATGGAGCCAGGGTTTGCTCGTTATGTGATAATTTGAGATAGAAGAATACATTATCATTTCTTGGATACAATTGGAGTTAAGATGTGATAATATGATTTAAAGAGTAGTTCATCATTTATAATGAACAGGCGTACGCACATAAAATTCTCACAGGTCGACGGTCCCTTATGCATACCCTGAGACAAAAGAATGGTCTTTTGGGCTTCACGTCTCGCATTGAGAGTGAATTTGATGCATTTAGTGCCGCACATGGGTGCAACAGTATATCTGCTGGACTTGGTAATGTTGCTTTTACTTTTCCCCTATCATGTTTTCTATTTTACATATAATAAGCAGCTCAATTTTTAAAATCGAAGGTCTGCTTTCCCTCCTTTTTCTGGACTTAGCAACTAAGAGATAGATTTGTAACTGAAAAAGTCCTTCATATCTCTTCCCAAGTTATTTTGATAGAGAAAAAAGTGACTTATATGGAAAATGTTGATTCATCTTCAGGGATTGCTGTTGCACGAGATATTAAAGGTACACGTGACCGTGTTGTCACTGTGATAAGCAATGAAACGACTATGTCTGGACAGGTCTACGAGGCAATGAGCAATGCAGGATATTGGACTCCAACATGGTAGTTATATTGAATGATAGCAGACACTCGTTACACCCAAAGTTAGATGAAAATCCAAAAGTCAACAATAAACACTGTCTCCAGTACTCTCAGCAAGATTCAGTCTAGTAAATCATTCCGGAAACTAAGGGAGGCTGCTAAGGTACACTTATAATGTGTCTTTAAAAAATGATCTCTATAGCTTATAAAAGAAAAAAATAAATAAAGGTTAAATGGCCAATTAGCTTTAAAGCTCCACTGTCGTGATTGCCTTTAGGAAACTATCATTAACCCTGTTTGTGGTCTTTATTTTGTATTTCTTTCTACTTCTTTTTTTTCTATACTGTACAACTGTTCTTTACCTGACTCAAAGGAGGGATAGATTTCTGATCGCCATCGCATTGATTATTGACGTTCAGGGTGTCACTAAGAGAATTGGAGGGGGCATGCACGAATTGGCAGCTAAAGTTGATGAGTATGCACGTGGAATGATGGGTCCACGAGGAGCAACTCTTTTTGAAGAGCTTGGGTTGTATTACATTGGTCCAGTTGATGGTCACAACGTTGAAGATTTAATTTGTGTCCTCCAACAAGTAGCATCGTTGGGTTCAACAGGACCTGCATTGGTGCATGTAATTACAGAGGAAATGCAGGGTTTAGAAGATGACCAGCAAAAGGAGACTTCAATCAAATATCAAGGTTTATTTTTTTCTCGATTTGGTAGCTTAAGCTTTGATAAAGTCTGTTAAATAATATATTTTCGAGGTACAAAAATTTTGAACGCGCACTGCCACCAGGTTTTTAATATGATAAACTAAAACCATTAATCGGTATTTGTGACCTTCTATAGACCAAGTTTCAGTTGGGCACTAGGTAAAAGTAGAACTGACATTTCACCTCATATTCTAGTTCTTCTCAGTCAAGTGACAATTATTGATAGGAAATAAGAAGGTCATGCGATTTCACAAGCTGACTTCTTTTTACATTGATTAAATGCAGGTTCCAGTAGCTCTGACTCATTAGCTTCTTACCCGAAACTAAATGGTAACAGTTTTTCACGAACCTATGGTGATTATTTTGTGGAAGCTTTGGTAAAGGAGGCAGAGAGGGATAAAGAAATTGTAGTTGTTCAAGCAGGCATGGGAATGGATCCATCATTAAAACTCTTTCAGGAAAGATACCCGGACATGTTTTTTGATGTGGGAACGGCCGAGCAACATGCAGTAACATTTGCAGCTGGTTTGTCATGCGAAGGATTGAAGCCATTTTGTGTAATTCCATCCACCTTCTTACAGAGAGCCTATGATCAGGTTTTCCTTCTTCCCTCCACCTCCCCCTATCTCTCTACTCTCTTAATTTTTGATTTACGTAAGTAACAGTGTTCCTAAACTAATGGTTTTTGTTCTTATTTTTGATCTTAGGTCATCCACGATGTTGATCAGCAAAGAACACCTGTGCGATTTGCAATCTCGAGTGCAGGACTAGTTGAATCTGATGGGCCTACACAATGTGGGGCGTTTGACATAACATTCATGTCATGTTTGCCAAACATGATTGTCATGGCACCTTCCGATGAGGATGAGCTTGTGAACATGGTGGCCACTGCAGTCCAAATTGATGACAGGCCTGTTTGCTTCAGGTTTCCGAGAGGCGCTATTGTTGGGAACAGCCTTATTTGCAACGGGATGCCTCTTGAGGTAATTTCCTAGTACTTTGTATCTTTTTTGCTGGTATGAGTTTATTATCTTACAGAGATATCTCTGAAATGAAGTTAAATTACTTTTGACAGATTGGAAAAGGAAAGATTCTTGCAGAGGGTAAAGATATTGCTTTTTTGGGATATGGGGTGATGGTTCAGAACTGCTTGAAAGCTCGGTCTCTTCTCTCCAGCCTTGGTATTCAAGTAACAGTTGCTGATGCAAGGTTCTGCAAACCCCTTGACATCAAGCTTGTTAGGCAGCTTTGTGAAGAGCATGAATTTTTGATAACTGTCGAGGAAGGCGCTGTGGGAGGGTTTGGGTCCCATGTTGCACAATTCATTGCTCTTGATGGGCAACTTGATAGAAGGGTGAAGGTAATATTATTTCTCCTTAGTCCTTTCATTTATCCAGTTTTTGAACTTGTTGATGGAGCTGATTAGGTTGGAGAGTACCTTTTTGGAAAACTATAGACGAACCCCAATTCGACTGAATATTTGGGATAAAGAGTTCTGTCCTATTGAGGAAGATGATGATCATGGTTGTTCAGTAATTTATTTAAACAACTTATAGAACCCTGTTACAGAAGCCTCTTCAAAAAATTGTTGCATACCTTAATGACTTTCTTTAGTCTTTTGCTGGGGCATAATTGGTCATGATAATTTCAGCTCTCACGCAGCAAGTGCCCCTGACACACAAAAAATATATTCTTGGGTACTTTTCATATTTTATCTGTAGGTATATTTTATTGATTTTTGTTTCTTGGGCATCTTAATACTTACTAGTGACTTATGTTTTCTTTGACAATTCGTAATGAGGCATGGGGGATTTTCCATTTCAATTAGTGTGTTCTTCTGAGCCTAATATTTGTTTGTTGGTCATAGCATTGAAATAGGTATTATAATTTATATACATGAATCATTCTTCTGGTTTGGATCCCAGTTCTTACCTGCATAATACCATGTTTCAGTGGCGGCCAATTGTTTTACCAGACAACTACATAGAGCATGCTTCTCCAAAAGAGCAACTTGTTCTTGCAGGCCTGACTGGACATCACATTGCTGCTACCGTGTTGAGTCTGCTTGGCCGAACCCGTGATGCGATGTTGTTGATGCGATAGAAAGTTGTTTCATCTCCAATTATTATCTGGATAAGAAACAACTATATTTCCGAACGACAACTATTCATGGCCATTTTGCGATAAGTATATATGCTTATTGATCGAGTCTGGTTCGTAAAACTGAACCGATAGTAATCAATTTCTTTGATTGATTTATTATGAGTACATATTTGTATATAGAGTCGTCTTATAGAGGTAAGCGTTTTAAGTGCTTACAGGCTGAAATTGTGCATAGTTCGAATGTAGCCTTTGTATCAGAGTATCCCCATTAATGGCTAGGGGTGTACAGTTAAACTAATCAAATTTTGTGTATTTATCTTGAATGTATTTCTGGCATGAATCCTACGATTGGGTTGTCAGTGTTTAAACATGTGCAAGCGAGAGATTTTCTTCGTCTTTGAATGTCATAATGAGTAAACATCAGTAACATAGTTTTCAAGACTTCAAGTTAACTTCTCAATTGTCCAACTTGAAGCTCAAGTCCAAGAAGAATAGAGTACTAAATATTTTTATATTTTTTCTAAATAGAAGTCTTGGTAATTGGGTTTGCACGGAATGTCATAAAATGGACCACTAGGTACATTGTAGTAGATTGTTTGAATGTTCTTTTGAGTTTTGATAGTTAGGTTTGCATGTGTGTGCATAGAGACGAAAACAATGTGGCAGATTCACTTGCCAAACATGCTATTAATCTCCCAAATGAGACTGGCTAGATGATATTCCTCACTGGACTCGCCTGTGTATCCCGGAGGACATGATTGTGTAAAATCATTATATTTATGTAATGCTTATCTTTCGTATTCAAAAGAGAGAGAACTTTTGGTTGATTATTACAGATGAAGATTTTGTGTTAGAAAATAAAAGACGTTTACTCAGGTTTTGTTTGGAACTAGCTGCCAGAGACTTGTAATAGTCTAGTACTAGGCAGGTAGGTCCTGGAATAATGCGGAATTTCTTATAGTACAGGATCTGCACCTTCGGCTCTTCTTCGGACATCACTGCGCTGAAGACAAAAAAGGTCAAAATTAGCACACGCTTACCATGTGAATTGAGAAATTAACCGCGTAAGCAGTGACCAGAGCAACCCAAAAACAGTCCAACTCAAAAAATTTGCATAAAAAGAAGAGAGACCATTAGAACGGAGAAGACGAACGGAATTGAGAAGAGGTTAATGCGTCTGTAATTCACGTTTTATGTGGAACTAGCTGCCAGAGTTGGTCTAGTATTGCAGGTGAGTGTCCGGGAATATGGCGGATTTTTTTGTTACGTACGATGAAGACTAAAAGGTCCAAAGTCCAAACTAGCTGCAGACTGTTGTCATGTGGATTGAGCAATAAAATAAGTTAAAGCGTAAGGAGTGACAGGAGCAACCTTGTTTAATTACAGTCCATCTTAATTTGAACTTGCAACCCCTGGTGCATGCTAATAGCTGCTTGCCACGTTTTATTACGTCAAAAGAAACGACCATAGTTACTGGCTTCACCATAAATAAAAATAAATTGCCTCAGAAAAAAAAGAACGTAGACACATAGAGAATCTGGGTTCGAGGAAGACAAAGATGAAACATATTCCGATTGAGAAGAGGCTTATGCATTGTTTTTTTTGTTTTTTTCCTTTCCTTGATGCATGACATTGTTTATTTTTGCTCAAAAAAGGATACGGAAGAGGATTATTTTAGGTAGCGGAAATTCGCTTGGTTATGGGCTACAAATTGCAAAATGTTGACAAGAGAGGATTTAAAGGTGAGGTCTCTACTAAGATTTGTTTTTTTTTTTGTTTGAACCATTGGCCTTTTCAGGTTCACAGCTATTTGTATTTCTACCATTAGCAAGCATTGATGGGTCATATTTTTGTAAGTCTGAAGGTTATAGTTAGGTCCGACCGACTTACAAACCGCTAATATAACCACATCTACCCTGTGTCACTCAAGAAGCTCAACGTGTTAGATAGACACTAGGAGGCGCATTGAATATAACCGCGTATTATCCAAATTTCGACGGTTTATAAAGTCTTGAGTTTCTATAGTTAGGCACTTGTACTTCTATGTACACACATAAGCCTAAATCATAATGCTAGTAATGATATTGGATGGGACGGACGTGACAATCTAAGACAGCATTCTCCATAACCAAAATGGATGGGTACGTATGGTCAAAAGGGATTACAAACAGCACATCCAGGACTGTAAGGTAAGAGAAGTGACAGACCACCAAAGTACAGTTAGGAATTTGTTATGGCATTTACTATAAGTGTGATAAGAAATGAGAAGCTGCTGATAACTTACCCTTTGAGATATGCATGGCATGGGTTTTGCCCGGAAGATTCAGGTTCTCTCATATTTTGGATGTTATCTGGGACCAATAACACTTCACGACATGAAACAATTGCCTGTCCATAACTGTCACCGGTTGAGGATCACAAATCAGTTTTTGTGTACTGTCAAAAAGAATTCATGGGTTATTTCTTTGCCACCAATGTGTCTTTTGTCTTTGTACAAGTATTATTAGTACATATGGGATCATTTTGTCAATCAAATTTTCAAATTTGTAACATAAAATTTGTCATGATCTACAAGTTAAACTTGGTCCCAAATGATCTCTTTTGGTAAAGAGACTATTATGAGTTTTGTTTGGCACTTGGTGACGGAAATTGACCCCAAGTTTTCAGCAACAATATACACCACACACTTTGTAATTACGCTTGACAATGCTATTATCACAAGATACGTATGATCGATGATATACGCAAGTTTTTGAGATAATTCTTCATTTGGAATAGTTCATATGTTTACCATGACAAATGAAGTGTGTGGTTTGAATCATTAAAACGATCATTTTCATATAACCTTAGGCATGATTCAAATAGCAAATTACTATATATTTTTGTTACCCAAGTTGATGGCTTTTTGCCATTGTTTTGGTGTGAATTTTGCAACTTAACAAAAAAAAAAAAAACAATTGTAAGTAAATGGAAAAATATACCTCTTCTGGTGCATTTATATTTGGAAGAGAATATTTAAAATGACATACGAGTATATTTAAAATGAGAGTAATTTTTTTCGAGGATCATTTTAAAATTTGAGAAATGACTCGATCAAATTCAAATTCACCACCTAATAGTTTGATTAATATAATGATGAAGAGCATTGCATGTGCTGCCTACCTCTTTTGGCTAAGAAATGACTTTAGACGTGCTTTGTATTGTTAAAGGAATTAGTTAGGTAACCTAGGAAGCTACCCCCGGATCCAGATTTGGTATCTATAAATTTTATAGTGAATAATATAAATAATGATTTATATTATTTTAGTATGTATATGCTGGACGTTTAGTCTATGTGGGATTATTATTCTTAATATGTCTTCTTCATGTACAGGGCGGAGTTTGAAACCTCTATAATGTAGTTGAGTTTATTCACATATGAGCTAGCTGTGATACCACGATAGAATATGGACATCCAACTTAAAACCAATTAAAAATAAATAAAATGATGCTTTATATTATATAGTGTGTATAGATTAGGATTTTGGTCTATGTGGAACTATTATCCTTAACATTATCCTTTTTACAAATCGTGATGCTAAAAAAAAAAGCAAGACAAGCCATTTCTTTAGTAATTGTCTTTGTTTCCATTCCTGGCCTACCTTAACCTGTTTGGAATAAAGGTTTTATTTTCGGTTATCGAGATATATATATTTTGCATAGTTCTTGCCAGTCACGAATCAGATGGGTTTAAAAACTAAATTTAACATGAACTAAAACAAAAGGTAAAATAATTCTTTGAAATTTAACATTTAGGCAGTGAACTTGAGGGCTTTATCCCGTTTAAATTGAGAAATGAATGGTCGATATTAAATCATCTTTAACACCTAATTATTCAAATGCTGAACATTGCATGTGGCTCGTGCCTACACTTTCCATTAAGCCTTCCTTAATCCTTACCACTGGATTGGTTATTTCCTCTTTTAATTAAACTATTAATAGAAAATATGATTGTTTCGGATCCAAGTGAGATTTTGTTCCCAAGAATGCAGACGATGAATTAATAAAATACACAATTTGTGTACCGTGTCTACGCTCTGGCATACTTCCTGCCATGTGATTGAACCACAATGGTACTACCTTACGGATTCGGCGGAAAAACAAAACAAAATAAATTTAATTTAATTTTCTTTTTATCGCTATTAACAACCAAGATTTTTATTAGTGGGAAAGTTAAAATTTATTTGGGGACAGCTGATATTTGGTCCCAAAATATTGATGGAATCATGGAAGCATGAAAACTTAAAACCATCCCATTTTTCCATCGAATAGCCTTCTTCCACTTATTCTTATTATCCCTGTATATTCCATTAGAATCGCTCATTAAACCTGAATATAATTTCCTTCTCTCCCGATAGTGAACTACAATTGTGAGATCTAATAAAAATTCGTTAATAATTTGAAAGTAACAAAATCTGTTGATAACTTAAAAATATCAACAATTTATTGATGAAAAATTATAGTATTTAATTTGATAAAACAAACATATTCATGGCAATAATTCAGTTTAAGAAAACTATTCAAAATAACAAGATTTCATATTGAAAGAGATGTTTTTTAATTATCAAGGGGTTTCAAAACAAAACCAAAATAAATTAATAGAGTAAGAGGAGGAATTGAGGGAGAATCTGGTTTGTTTTTATGGTGTATTTTATCTCACTGAACAAGAAGCTATTGAGTATTATTTGATTCCTTCCGCTATTGATAACTAATCAAGTTAAGTTGCTAATTGGGGTGTTTAATTAAAGTGCAGACTTGAGATTTTTTATTTTTTTTTGGTTCGGTAGACTTGAGATTTCATATCGGTTCACTTTCATTATGAATCAGAAAATAAAAATAACCGTTTCAATAAATTTCTAATGGGTACAAGGGATTTATAAAGATAATAGTTTAATTAAATTAGTTGTGAGGCCGAATTTTATTTTGCAGTTGCAGAGATATCTTGAAACGAAAGAAGGCTAATCTTGTTTGAAGGTGGTGGTGGTGGTGGAAGAGAACAAAAGTAATAATTAGGGATGAAAAGTTATTTTTTTCTATTTCCACCCTTACTGACTGCAAGTCAGTTTGGATACACCAAAGTCAGTTTTCCCTAAGGTATTTTTAACTTTCCCTGTAACAATAATCTAATATATATCAGATACTACAATGATATCCGCTATCTTAAATTAGCAAGTACAGTTTCGGAAGCACCCACCCTTTTGATATCTTACATGAGTTCTAAGGTCAGGCTCATCACCCTTGCCTCCATATTTGATCTTTTTTTCTTTGCTAATTTTATTTTTAGTGGATGCTAAAAAATTTCGACAAGTTCAAACACATGCATTAGTAGGATTCTTTTTTTTTTTTTTTGTAAATAACTAGACTAATATAAATATAAACCTCTTGGGTGGGAACTTAATGAAGAACTCGCATTTCCTACCCTTCCCTTATTGTCTGAATGAAGAAGTCAGGTTCTGGAAATATTTGCAGTAATGGAAAAAGACACCCACGAGAACTCGCATTCCCTTAATGAAGAAGGAAGAAATATATGAAAATATTTGCAGAAGCTGTCAAGACTCAAGAGGGTGTTTACAGCGGTGATAATAAATTCTTTATTTAATTTAATTTTTTTATTTTTTTGAAATTAAAACGAGGTGAGGGGCCTTCTGTTCTGTCTGTGTAATCTCGTCAACAACGAAGAAAACCAAATTCAAACATTAAAACCATCGAAAATCGAATTCTGTGCTGAACAAAAGGTAGCCAATTAAATAATTGCGCGTGTCAGCTGTTGGTGGGGTCCACCGTGAATTTCGCGGTTTTTTAGAGAGGAGAGAGGGGGAGAGGGTTTGTCTTTCATTCTTCCCTTTCTCTCTTTCTTTTCTCTCTGTTTCGTTCTCCCGCTTTCACCCGTGAGAGCGGCCGAACGAAATTTCTTCTTTCTCTCTTCCTTTTTTCTTCTTCTGAAAACCAAATACCACCGCCACCCGTTTCATCTCTGCAACAGTCTGTGGTGTTTTCGATTATCTTCTGCCATTGTTGGATTGGATAATTCTAGAATTATCGTAAGTCTCCATTCTTATTATCACAGGATCTCTCTGTTAATTTTCCATTGATGGGAGGATTCTCAGTTTGTTTGTTTTTTTTGATTTTTTTAATCTCTGAAAATGTTATATTTGGATTGCTTAGATTTAAACAAATTGAATTTGATTATTCGTTTTTTTGTTTGTTATCTGATGGATTTGAGTTTCCTCATGCATGGACGGTTTGATTTTCTTGTTTTCTTGTTGTTTCTGTTGGTATATTATTGATCGAGTGGGATCATTAATGGAGTTTTGACATGCATGGATGTTGCAGAGCGATTTTGACGCATGTTAACAAATTCTAGGTTTGCATTTCGGACTAATCGAAGAAGAAGATTGTTTGTTTTATAGATCTGGAATTAGTCATTCTAGTCTCTCTCGTTTCAGGATTTTCATACAGAAATTTCTCTAGGTTTTTTGTTCTTTCATCTCTGATTACGAATTCTGATTCTTATTTCTTACTCTGTTTTTCTTTTTAATTGTTTTCCCTGCTTCAAGGAGGACATGTTTTCTGGTAATTTTTTATAGTATTTTACAAATACTAAGAGAATTAAGTGTTGGAGACTAAGTAATTTTTTTATTCTTGTGTTGTTGCAGCAATGGCTAACATATTAAAAGAACCATTCAAAGGGATAAAAGATGATATAGCAGGAAGAAAGTTGTGTTACAAAGATGATTGGACTCATGGGTTGAAAGCTGGTTTTAGGTGAATCAAATCTACTCTCATATTTATAATTTGTAACTTCTGATTCTCAACTTTGTATTAACAATTGTTTGGTGGTCATTCTATTGCAGGATATTGGCTCCTACAGCCTATATATTCTTTGCATCTGCACTTCCTGTGATTGCATTTGGAGAGCAATTGAGTAGAGAAACAGGTCCGGATAGAATTTACTACCCATACATGTTCTTATCTTGATAGTTGATATACCAACGAGTCTGAATTAGTATTAGTTAGTTGATATTTTGCTGTTTCTATGTAGATGGAAGCTTGAGCACAGTGGAGACTCTAGCTTCAACTGCTATTTGTGGTATAATACATTCAATACTTGGTGGACAGCCTATGCTAGTTCTAGGAGTTGCAGAGCCCACCATTATTATGTATACTTATCTCTATAATTTCGCTAAACAAAAGGAAGATTTAGGGGCGAAACTGTTTGTGGCTTGGGCTGGATGGTAATAACAAGAATTGACATTTTATTAATTGGCGTTTTTAGTGGCATTGTTAAAACTGAAAATAACTTATATGTGATGTTTTTGTGTAGGGTTTGTATCTGGACAGCCCTTATGCTGTTTCTCCTTGCAATATTCAATGCCTGTACTATTATCACTAGATTTACAAGGATTGCTGGGGAACTTTTCGGCATGCTGATCACTGTTCTTTTCATTCAAGAGGCCATTAAGGTAGACTAATAATAGTTCTCTATTGGCAAACAAAACAGATAGAGATATTAAAGAACAAAAGTTTTGTTAACTTTTTTATTTTTCACTTTGAAAATTGCAGGGAATGGTTAGTGAATTTGCAATTCCAAAGTCTGAAAATCCAAATGAAGAAAGATATCAATTTCAGTGGCTTTATACGAATGGACTTCTGGGACTAATCTTCACCTTTGGACTTCTCTTTACTGCTTTAAAGAGCAGAAGGGCCAGGGCTTGGCGTTACGGCACAGGTTTTAAAAAATATCAATCTGATCTAACAGTGTATTTCTTAGAGTACTTGGAATCTGAAAAAAAAAAATTAAACTCTGTTGCAGGATTCTTCAGAAGCTTTATTGCAGACTATGGGGTTCCTTTGATGGTATTGGTGTGGACAGCAATGTCATTCACCATTCCAAAGGAAGTTCCATCTGGAGTTCCCCGAAGGCTTTTTACTCCTCTTCCATGGGAACCTGCGTCGCTGTATCATTGGACAGTAATCAAGGTAGTTTCTTAGGTCCAACTACTCGCATATTTTGCTGTGCAAGAAATATTAAATTCACAATAGCTATATTGTACACTTGAGTTTTATTTCCTCTTGATCCAATTTCATTACATAATCTAAATATCTAAAATCGAAGTGTGAAATACTGAAGTATTTTATTGAAATTGCAGGATATGGGAAAAGTCCCACCCATGTACATTTTTGCTGCCATTATACCAGCTGTGATGGTAGCTGCTCTATACTTTTTTGACCACAGCGTTGCTTCTCAAATGGCACAGCAGAAGGAATTCAATCTTAAAAAACCATCTGCTTACCACTATGACATGTTATTACTCGGTTTCATGGTATGATCAATTTTTAAGACTCCAGATTAGTTCATTGATTGATTCATATTATTTATTTTATTTTGTTTTTTGTTTTTTCTCGATTGATATACCCATTTTGTCATAGTTCTACACTATTACTTTGTCTCAACTTGAACTCATCATTTCAGGTTCTGATATGCGGATTACTTGGCATTCCTCCTTCAAATGGGGTACTTCCACAGTCTCCTATGCACACTAAGAGCCTTGCGGTTCTTAAGAGACAGGTGGTTTAATTTTACTCTTCCTATCTTCTACGATACTCCTGAACACAAATTTTAAATGCTTAAACAACATCATTTGTTATTTGTAGTTGATACGAAAGAAGATGGTGAGCAGTGCTAAAGAAAGCATAAGCCAGCACGCAACTGGTTCTGAAATTTATGATAAGATGCAAGAAGTATTCATTGAAATGGACAAATCTCCAATAGTAAGTATCTTACAATCATGAAAAAAAAATTAAGTTTAATTTTCCAATCTTGTGATACACAATTTTTATCCTCTTTTGAACTGCATCTTACATCTCTCATTTTGAGAGGTGAGTAGTGTTGGAAGTAGCATTGGTCTTTACTCTCTGTAATAAGGGCAAACATTTTCCTGACAAACATACTTACACTTTATGTTGGCTGCATGGGTTACATGTGCAGACAAATTCAGATGTTAATGACTTGAAAGGCCTGAAGGAGGCTGTGTTGAAAATTGATGAGGGAGACAAGAATACATTTGATCCAGAAAAGCACATCGATCAACACTTGCCTGTCCGGGTTAATGAGCAGAGATTGAGCAATCTATTACAATCTTTCCTTGTTGGTGCCGCTGTATTTGCGATGCCTGTCATTAAGTTGATACCAACATCAGTACTCTGGGGATACTTTGCCTACATGGCCATCGACAGTCTTCCTGGGAATCAATTTTGGGAAAGAATGTTGCTGCTCTTCATCACTCCTGGTCGGCGGTACAAGTAAGTAGATTTTCAGTTACTTAGATGTTAAGCTGAACCAAATGTTGTTACTTATTTTCAGTTGTCAACTGCTCAAAATATCTATGATTAGAGTGAATTATCTGAATACTTATACAAAAGTTTAATGGCTTCTTTTTTTATTGTATTATTGTGGCTGAGCAGGATATTAGAAGGGGTTCATGCTTCCTTTGTTGAGACAGTGCCGTTTAAACACATGGCGAGGTTTACCATCCTCCAGTTCGCATATCTTTTTATATGTTTTGGGGTAACATGGATTCCAATAGCTGGAATAATGTTTCCTTTGCCGTTCTTCCTACTAATTTGGATAAGAGAGCATTTACTCCCAAAGTTGTTTCAGCCGCACCATCTATATGAATTAGATGCAGCTGAATATGAGGAAATTGTTGGTGCACCAATAAGAAATCGCAGTCTCTCGTATAAGGTAATGAGTTAGTTTGAATCACTTAAAGTACATTGCTGAATTACTAAATAGGTTGTTATTGATACGATACTGTCTTGTACTTGGTAACCTTATATAATAGTTAGCCTCCTCGTTAGTCTAGCAGGTTTTATAAGTAATCAGATAGACAAACGCTATAGCCTTAGCCTTGGATATTCTGCAGATGCATTATGGTTTTGGCTCACTCTATTTTCTGATGTAGCAGGATTCCAAATTTCAGAACTTCTGCTTTACTCAGTTGTTGATTTTTTTCTTCTCTTTCATATTTTATCTGATCTGCTATAAACATGTGATCAGGAGGTGGACACATCTGGTGAGGAGAGTGGGCCAGAATTCTGTGATGCTGAGTTACTGGATGAGTTCACTACCAGTAGAGGCGAGTTGAAACATAGAGCTGTATCATTCAAAGAAGATAGACATTTACTGGTAATGCTCTTGTTCACGCATGCATTCGTGCTTGTTCTTTACTGCAGTTACATGAATCCTTGATGATTTTGTTTCTGTACATTTTATATTATTGCAGGTCCACCCAGACAGAACTGGAAATGAGTGAGTGCTATGCTTTTTGGTAGAGAGAAAGAGAGAGAGCGGAAATGGTAGTGAAGGAGACAATCCTTCGGACAAAAAAGGAGGTGGAAGAATTAGAAATATATAAATCATCATAAAGAAAGAAAAGTAGGGAGAAAGGAGGTGCTCAAGGGAAAAGTGTTAGAGAAAAACAAAGACAAACAGAAGCAATCTCAGACAGGGGGAGAGCAACAAACATGTAATTTTGTTCTGTTTTGGGGTATAGAGGCGTTTTGTATTTTCTCTATTAGAATGTTCATAAAAAGGAAAAAATGATATAAATGTGTTCTTATAATTTCTTCATCTTTTTTCTGGGCAACACAATGTTGTGGAAACCAAAGAAAAAAGGGAATACTATTATAGAAGCAAAATAAATAAAAACGAAAAAGAAAAAAAGTAGTAGAGAAGAGAATCGTATGGGCTTGTTGGAGAGCTTTCCATTCTATCTACTTTCTCATTTTTTCACATTCTGATATATTTGATTAGATTTGGGTTTCTTACGGTAGAAACTTTTGCAAATACTGGCATTCTGATACATTTGATTAGATTTGGATTTCTTACGGTAGAAATTAGGGATGAGCATGGGCCAGTATGGATAGGTTTTCACCTCATCCACATCCAATTCATAACGGATTTTAAATTTGGCATCCACGTCCAATCCAACATTCAATGGATTTGCATCCAATGGATGGACGGATTGGATACGGATAATCCAATGCATTTGTTTTATAATTAAAGTTAATAGGAGAAAAATAGAGGTAACAAATTTACGGATCATTTTAGAAATAAGACTACGTTATTTAAGGGTTTAAAATTGGATTTAAGTATAATAAAAATAGAGGCAACAAGTTTACGGATCATTTTAGAAATAAGACTACGTTATTTAAGGGTTTAAAACTGGATTTAAGTATAATGTTTTGAAGTTACTCAAAATTAAAAAATGAAGAAAAACCGGAACCTTTGAAATAAGATGTTTTTGGTATTTGGGATAAAATATGTCCACCTATACATATATTGGTCTTGTATTTTATAAGATCATCAAAGTATAACATGAAAGGAATACATATTTTGGCAAGAAGATAAGTCCCGAACATATTAACCTGGATTCTACGTGTGGTCTTATTACCTAGAAACGTGTAAAAGATCTAACCTTCAAATATTCCACATGTCACAATAATAACAACAGATGTTGCGAGGGTGAAAATGTAATTTTACGTCAGACGATATTTGAAGTCGTAGGATTAAATTGATAGTTAATGGCTAAGATCTGCACACGTGGCGCACCAAAATGATTAAAGTACATAAGGGTAATCTGGTATTTTTGTCCACAAACGATATCACGAGATATTGACTATTTGGATGGAAAACTACGGGCATTTTTCCCATAACTTTTATTTTGCAGGGTATTTTCCCAATGGGGCATATATTTTTATGACATTTTCTCAATTTTTCCTTGTATTAAAGAAGTTTGATAAAAAATGTACTAACGGGTCTGGATGTCCAACAGATTTTTAAAATTGTACCCAAGCCCAATCCATAATCCGTTGGATTTCAAAAATCCCATCCTCATTCAATCCATTAATAAACGGTCTGGGCACCACCCGCCCAAATATGGTTGGTCCGGATCGAATCCACGGATTTCGGGCCAAATGCCCCAGTAGAAACTTTTGCTCTACACCAGTTGTTCATGGGCCTAGAATCTCTTTATACAGGTTCTACAATGGTTTCTTCTACTCATTTTAGAAGCATAGTTTGAGCTTTGCAGCATCTTACATTAACAAGACCAGACATATGCTTTGATTGAAGGGTTCTGTTGGGTCTGGAATCAATGTCAGCTGGTGATCTTAGCAAATTGGCAGCATACTCAGATTCTGATTGTGCTGGGTGCCCTTATGCAAGGAGGTCAACAAGTGGTTATTGCATTTTTCTCTTTGGTTTCGTGGTCATCCAAGAAACAGCCAACCATTTCTTGAAGCTCAGGTGAAGCTAAATACAAGTCTCTAGTAGTCACTTCTTCTGAACTTCTTTAGTTATTTTTCTCTTGACAGAACTTGGTATTACACTTTTCAACCCTATTACCTTGTTTTGTGATAACAAAAGTGCTTCTAGTATGACTTCAAATCCTGTTTCCGTGCACGCACAAAGCACATTGAGATTGATTATCACTTTGTGCGTGACTTGGTCTCTCAAGGTTTCTTACAGATTACTTTTGTTCCATCTGCACATCAACTTGCTGATTTGTTAACAGAAGGCTTAGGCAGTTCTATTTTTCGTCCCCTGGTCTGCAACCTGATGTTTCACAAGGCCACACACTCGAGGGGGAGTGTAAGGAATCATAAATTCCTAATGTGTGTTGTGTGTTGTGTAATAGCTGTGTAACAGGTATCTGTGAGGTGTAAGTTTCTCTCTTCAATTTAATTACGGTAAAATCTTTATCTTTCTGAGTCTGGCCTGCTCCAGGGCCCTGCTTTTTCCTTCTGAGGGAGGGCTGGCTCTGAGATTATAAGCATCCTCGATGGCTTATATAGCTGCCACCGTGAAGAGGTATTTTGGACCTCAAATTTTTCGATACATAACCATAATACTGAACAAGTTTCCTATCTTTTCACCTAAATAACAAGCGTTCTAAAGATTGCTACCTTTCTTCTAAGTTGTAGGATAGTGAGGCATTGTATAACAGCAAACTCAAACCACACAGGCATCATGTAAAAACACTCAACAAACAGGCAATTATAATATCCAACACTAAGTGCACGAGTTTTCCGTATCACCACATGAAAATGAGAACGAATAACAACAAGTTTGAAATTTCGAATTGGGATCTATAGTGCAGACCCAAATTAGGCATTAGACAAAATTAGACACATCGAAGATAATCTCGTAAGTATACAAAAGCATCCAACAAGAAAATAAAGAACAACAACCACTACAAAAAGAACCAGTCACTTCACACGAAAACAAACAAATCCATGCGGACCATGCCAACAAATACTTGCTCTAATCATCAAATTTAAAACATATATACCAAGTTTTTGCAGCATGACACCAACATTCTCGGAATTAATACGAAATTTGTGGTTCATATACATATTGATATTTCATAGAGTGCATTAATAGAACTATATCTTCTTATTGTTACTCACCTAAATATCTTGGATTCCTCTTTCTCCAACCAGCTTTTGGAAGTCGCCGCAATTGGTATCAGAATGCCATGGAACTTTACATTGAGCACAAAACAACCTTCGACAATGCATACATTCAGCCTCCCTAATTGCATCCCCTCCACCATCATTAACTAACATCCCATTACAATCATCAAAAGGGCAGTAAATTACAACTGATCCAATAAACAAAGATCCCGAAATAGCCTCACCCCATCGATCAAAAACTTCTTTTGGGATTAAACCTTGACATGATAGAGGTTCTAATATCTCTTGACATTCCAATTCTGGGCACTTGATAACAACTTCATTCTCTTGAATCTTAGCTACAATGTGTTTTCTTAAGCATTCGAAACAAAACGTGTGTGTGCATTTCCTAGTACTGGTACTGGCAGTGGTGGCGGTATCTCTTCTGATGAAGATTTCACCCATTGTTTTCATTTCTTTACAAACTCCACAGATAGTTTCAGCTGATTCTATTTTTACAATCACCTCTTTTTTAATTCTCTTGTTAGTAGTAGTAGTTGTAGCGGTGGTGGTGGTGGTGGTGGTGTCGAGATTCGGTTCGATTTTAACTTCTGACCTAATAATTTGAGTTTGTTTCAACTTCTGAAACGAAGCCATGAGAGCTTCTTGGATCCCTATGTTTTCTGCATATATAGAATCTGAGATTGGGTTGTTTACCTCATTATCTCCATCTTCAGATAGTAATGCCAAGTTAAAATCGTCAATGACATCGTAATCAACACCAGCACCATCCCCATTAGTACTAGAACTACTTCCAGCAGTCGTATCTCTTGATCGTTTTCCAAGCACAGCCATTACCGATGATCTAGGGTTTTTCTCTGCAGTTGGGAAGGAGATGAAAGGTTTTTCTCAAAAAAAAAATAAGACGGATAATCCAGACAAAAGGTGTAGGGTCTGACTATAGAGAGAAACAAATCGTCCTGGGCCTGCTTCCGAACAGACCCACCCCAAACGGTGCCATGCCTCTGGAGCAGGTCCGGCCTAAACCCCGAATTTCTTCGGGGGCTATGAATCTCCACTGTACTAGACAATTGGTTCAAGAAACGTATTTTTTTGCGTTAAATGAAGTAAATTTTCTCATTTATTTCATTTATTGTTTCTTTCTCAACGAATGAATGGGTTACATCTCCTGATTCTGTCCTTAAAAACACTTTTGGACAGCCTCAGAAATGGATAAAATTTGTACATTTACAGAGAGTAATCAACCCCTCATCTCACCCTATGTTAGCTTTGTAGCCACCACTTAGGCTTAATATTACACTTGGATTTCGTGGCGACAACAAAATCTTCAAAAGACACAACAAAAAAAGAATTTCAATCCATACTAATATCATCAGGTTCCCAATTTTTTATGTATCTGATGATCCAGCAGTCCAAGTATCACTGACGAGGATGAGATGATCGCCGTCTCTAATCAATCCTATATCATCAATTTCAGCTTTATCTTTGGTTAAAACTCTACTCGCTGAAAATCCAAATTTTGAGGCACCAATTCCAAACAGCTCTTCCAGAGACTTAGGCAGAAGAACAAGTTTTCCTTTGGTTTCGCCCACCTCTGGGCAACTGATAGTTACTCTAGCAGGATAAAGCTCGGGTAAATTTTGAGCAGGCGTCCCAGGCTCATACTCACTACTTGAATTTCTCTCACCTGCATGGGCAACGGACATGATCCCAAATAGTGAATTATGAAAATTGCTCGTTCTTCTCCGTTGACGGTTTCCTCTCCACAAAACCTCCATGGATGGAGTTCTACCTGCTTCATTTGGTACTGGATGAATAATTGTGGGTTCACTCCTATACCTTGTTATGAAATTATTATCATTACTATTATTATTATCAGTTACTGGATCAACTGAAACTGCACGTTGGAGTTTAGGTTCTGGCTTGGATGCAAACAGCAACTTAATCTCTTCGTGAGCTTGTTGATCAGCTAAATTTCTGGGGGTCCATCCATCACCAGCAGGTTTATCGATATCACATCCTTGTTCCAGCAAAAACTTAACAATCTCAACATTTCCGTCGCAAACAGCAACATGAAGTGCCGTTGTCCCATTGCTTTTTGGGAGTGTCACATCTCCCCCGTGTTCTACAATTTTCTTAAGCAAATCTAGATTATTTTGTTCGACAGCAGTGCATGCAAATTGTCCAATGTCTCCTGAGAATAGGTTCCCACCATTGTCTACTAACAACTTGACCACTGAATCATGTTTCCCAACTAATGCTTCCCAAAGAGGAACATTTCCTTCTGAGTCTGAAAAGGCAAAAAGGAGATCATTAATCAAAACACCTCATGCCTGTATTGCATCGGAGACTAGTTACACTGTAGCAACATGGTAAGATGTGGGTTTCACCCCCAGTTGAAGTTAAGAATCTTAATCCAAAAATTAAGATGAAAGCCAGCTCCATAGTTAATCAATTACCATATTTACCGTCAATCATCGAGATAACAATATGAAAAGAACATTGTAGAAGTAAATAAATACGAAAAAAAATATGAAAAAAATTATCCTAATGATGTAAAGTTATAAACTGAAAGTTATTGTCAAAGGAGGCGAGGTGACATGTTATTTGTATGCACAATGCGAGATTAAGCTAACAGAGTTACATTTTTTTGTGTAAATAAGAAATCAACAAATATAAATTATAATTGGAAATGAGTGCTGTCAGTAAAACTGAATGAGTAAAAACGGAGAATCTGTAGGATGACATTCTGGTTATACTAAAGCATGGGTGTTTGCTATTATTTATAAATTCGATAGCAACGAAATTCTACAACTATAAATTAAATTATAGGGATGTGGACGTTTGACTAATACAAAATCGAACCAATAGAAATTATAGTTGGAAATGAATGCTATCAGCAAAACGGAATGAGTAACACATATACAATACAGAGAATCAGTTGTCATCTGATTATTATAAAGCATGGGTTTTGGCTTTTATTTATCAATTGGATAGCAACAAACTGCTACAACTGTGCAGTTCCAAGGAAAAGCCAGCACTACAATTATTAGCCTATAATCTAATGCATAATAAGACATGTTGACTTATTTCCTGTTATTATCATCCCATCTCAACAACTCATAGTGGATGGCTTCTCGCTTGCAGGAAATGAATTCACGAAACAAATGAAATTTTATGCTAAAGGTAATGGATATATCACCTCTAAGGTCACTTCTGAAAGGTTATGCAAAACAGCCATAAACACCCTTTCAGTTAAAGAGTGTAAGAGGATGTACTAGAAAATTGAAAACAGCAAAAAATAATTTTGCACGTGAAATGTTGTAAACTATTACGATAAAATACTAGGGAAACAAAAGGCAATTAGACAAGCAAACAGGAAGAACTAAAATTCACAAATATTGTTAAAACAACTTGGATCAGTATATAAGTTCGTTAGCTATCTAAGCTCAAACGTACCTCGGCTATTTGGATCCGCTCCATAATCTAGTAAAAGAACAACACAATTTTCACTTCCTTTAGCTGCCGCTATATGCTGGTGAAACAAAATAAAACATAAAAATAACAGGTTAATATCCTTTATAAGAAACAAAACATAAAGTACTGAAAGAGATGATATTTACGAACCAGAGCTGTGCGGCCACTGTTATCAGATTCATTTGGATCATCACCTTTTCTTAGTAATTGATGCAACAGAAGATCATCTCCTCTAAGGGTTGCAAAACACAGAGATAGTGGAAGGTCCAGTTTACCATGAGCTAGCATGTTCTCTGTCTCCGTCAAAACTCCTTGCATTACTGGGTCATTCAAGTCTTTTAAGTGCTGTAACCATCCCGAATTATTGTGTTAAGAAAAGTATACAAAATACTGTGTTAGATAGTAAGACTTAATCTGGTAACAGTTCAAAACATGTTGAAGTGACCCTGTGAGCTCGGACTGCAATCCGAGCTAGAGGTTGAAATATACACCTCAATGAACATGAATTTGTTAAGGTGTAGCAAACTTCAAATATGTAACCACAACTTTTCGACTTGATACTTTTAATAAGAAGAGGAGCCATTAAGGGGGTTGCAGACCTGTAGGAGATTGTTCATGATTATGGTTCCATCACCAACATTCGCCTGGATAATGTTCAAGAATGCAGTACGGTTCAAACGCAGCAGCTGACTCAATCTTTTAGTACGCACTTGGAAGAGCTGCGGCTTGTAACAAAGTACACCAATCTCACCACAGATGTCCCCAGTCTTTAACTCTCCTACAACCTGAAGACCATATAAGTGACGATTAATCTACAATATGATATATCTTCAGTAAAAAAGCAGTCCCACAATGATATTTTCTGTGGAAAAAAGGGAGTTATAAAACAGAGGATTATGGTTATAGACTTGCCTGTTCTACTCCATTCCTGTGTACAACTAGTTCCTGCAAGTAAGAGCAAACATTAGATGTACTGCCTGGAAGACTTAAAACAAAATTAACACAGTTACTGGCTCTAGAATGAGAATTAAACTGATGATACTTGATAAAAATGGATCCCGCATAGAAACATAAATGGAAACTTCTATTTTATAAGTAATTACAAAGTGAACTTCGTAAAAATGAATTCAGTGGTTACCACAGCGCCTGTAACTAGTATATAGAAGTCTGTGGGTGCTTCATTCTGCAATATAACATCTTCTTTCGGAGGGAAATACTCGGCTTTCATCTCGGAAACCTTCAACATGATAAAGTCTTAGTTCATTGGGTAAACAGAATTATTCAAGAAGCAGAATAGAACGTCCACAGAGTTCTTGGTCACTTACTAACTGGAAAAGAAGGTCATTTGATACCCCGCGGAACAAGTACGCCTTGTCAACGAGATTATAAAAGAGAAAATGTGAAATGCTTGAACGGATGGCTTTAGGGAGGGCTTCAAGAGTCTCTTGCTGCTGCAACCCTTCGGAGTCAGTTCTAAACTTCAAACACAGATGGGAAAGCATCTGATCTTGTAAACGTTCTGGGAGATGGTTCCTAAGTGCAAAACTGGAAGCAGCTTGAATTGCATCCCTCTATGAATTCCAGCATGAAGAAAACCATGTTATACAGCAGTTACACAGCAGAATAAGAAACCATTTAGCACTCCAAAAAATAATACTCGTGGATCATAGTTCTCAATTGCACAAAATAAACATACACAAACTGATTGCTATTTAAAATAAATCGATTTTAGAATGGCAGTTAGATAATATTTGTCTTCTAATAAAAATAAGAGGTAAGCTACGAGCATTCAAACTAAGAGTTGACAGATTAATCAGATGCGATAATTGTTTCAGTTTTAGGAACAGATATTGGATACACACAAAGGAGAAAATTTTACTTACAAATTTTCTAGTACGACTAGTCCCATGGACTACCAAATTGGTCATATTTCCGATCAGATATGATGTCAATCCCAGGTTGAAAAGCATGTAGAATATGTCAAAGACCATCTCCCCCGTAGTCACAGGATGCAAATCACCATAGCCAACAGTCGTGAGAGTTGTAATAGACCAATAAATCGATGTAACATATTGAATTCCCAGACTTTGCTCATGAAAGTTACCAAAAGATGCACCAAGCCATGTTTGTTCGGGGTGCTTGTGACGTGCAGCGATAGTATAATAGAAACAGGCAGCACAGTGAACGGCAAATATTGTCACCTGGAAAAGTTACCAACCCAAGTAAGATAGAGATTAACAGTAGAAAAAATAGAAAAGCCTCCAAATTTTTTTCTTCAAAGTATTTGATATTTCGGTAAGAAACTTACACAGACAAGCTTTGCACACCTCAGCCAAAAGTAGTTAAAGTTCCTATCTTTCTCCAATCTGTTACAACAAAGAACAATTCAACAGAATGATTGAGTTCCAAAATTTCTCTTCCCAGAACCAAAAATTGCATTATTTTTCAGATACCGTCGTCATCGATAACTTACCTAGCAAACATATAACTAACTCTACGGAGACGCCAGAGCCGAAGCATGGTAATGAATCCATACTGCGAGCCAACCACTTTCCGAGCAAGTTCAGATGGGATTGTAGCTACAACATCAAGTATCAACCAAGTTTTTGCATATCTTATAGCAATATCCCTACGGTTATCGACGAATAGGTACGTATTGCGGTCAAGGAAGGCAACAAAGAAAGTGAGGACAATATCAATAGCAAAGAATGCATTGACGATATTATCTGTAATTGCTAGTCCTCCCGCTGGTTTTATCATAAACCCAAATTCAAATGGAGATACCCAAGCAGTGTATGCAACCAGAAGAACCAAAAAGTTTTGCCAAATTCTGCAAACAAAAACATTTGCATTAGATAGCTCCTCAAATACTAGCTAGAAACACACATTTGAGCAAAAATATTAAGCTCAAAATTGATACTAGTCCTAAAATTAAATGAAAAAACAGAACCCAGGAGTCGATTCTTAAAAATAAAAATAAAAAATGAATCCTTTTTTTTTCTTTTTGAAGAGGAATAAAGGGTTGAATGAAAGAAACTCCAAAAAAAAAAAAGTTGTTCTGCTTTTCATGCATTGTTAATCTCGTCAAAAATCAGTACTTTCTGCATTTTCAAAATGGAAACAGAGAGATTTAAGGAAAAATTCATAAAAATCAATAAAGTTACTACACAAAAAAAAAACATTAAAATAAAGGTTGAAGCTTGGAGAGAAAAATCTTAATGAAAAATCATAAAAATCAATAGAGATATTTTTTTCCAACGAATATGAAAAAAAAATTGTGAGAAAGAAGGCACCCCCCACCTATAATTAGGATCATATGGAGAAATAATAAATCTACGAAGTTTGAGTCTGCGATTACTCCTAGCACCAAGAGGAGGTAATATTCCTGAAGAAAGACTATAATGGCTTCCATCCATTGACATCTGTTCTGCTAATTCTTCTCCACACATTCTTACCCTAAACACACCACCACCACTACGTTTCTCCATTGTTTCTTCTGCTCTGGTTTTCTCCTCCTCCTCCTCCTTCTTCTTGGGTTTCTGCAATTTGCTTGTTGTTTGTTTTATAAGCTTCACATTCTTAGCTCCTTCTCCATTGGAAATTTTTTTTTTTCCAACTGTTTCTTGTTGGGCCCTTTTTAGGGTTATTACTATTTAACCTAAATTAATTGAATTACAGTCTACCTTGAAATTTAAAACACACTTCCAGATTGACTCGAAAAAACTAAAATTTACTTTGATTTTGAAATAACGAATTTGTCCCCGACAGAAAGGGAGAACGACTACGACATGGACAAATCTTAATGTTGGCATGGATCCATGTGGGGTTAAAAACTAAATTTGATCTGGGTTAATACTAAAGGTAAAAAAAAAAATCAAATTTTAAATTTAGGGAGTGGGTATGAGGGGCTTGACCTAGATTTTAGCCTCGGCTAACTTTCTCATAGGTAGGGCTGCACAAAAAACCGAAAAATCGGCAAAACCATATCGCACCGAGCTGAAAAAAGATCGAACCGAGCCGAACCGAGCCGAACCGAACATCTAATGGTGATGCACGGTTTTGAAAGAAAAGAACCGGTTATTTTCGGTTCGGTTTTGGTTCTACTCTTGAACCGAACCGAAAAAACCAAAAAAACTTGAATATTTATGATCGTTGGATTCTTCATAATATTAGCCGTTGATCTACCCATCATAACATTCAATGATTCATAAACGAAGAAGAGAGAGTTCAGTGACTTCAGTCTTCAGACTCTTCACTGAAGGTGTTGATATTTTGAGCAAGTTTTGAATCGATCTCTTCTCCTTCCTCTCCAAGTAATCTTCGTTCTTTCTCTCAACTTTGAGTCAGTTGTTTATAAATAGATCTCTTGTGTTTGCGACTGTATGTTTTTGTTGTTTTGGATCTGTTAGCTGGTTCCAAAAATATGAATCTGGAATTACTTTAGAGTTGAAGGATCACATCAGTTGTGATTTTCCTGGAAACCCATTATGCACATCAGTTGTAATGTTTGGATTTCATGCTTATTTTTGGGAGATTTGATAGATTTTTGTAATGTTTGGATTTCTTTGTGTTTGTTGTGAATCTGTGATGGCCTGAACCCATTTTGAGTAATAGCTGCTTGATTCAAGTTTGATGAGTTGATATTATACCATGGATTTTGATTCTTTTGTAATGATTGGATTTCTTTGTGTTTGTTGTGATGGCATGAACCCCTGATGTAGTATTTGGCTTCTTTTCCATATCCTAGCATCAATGAGCACTATAAATTCCCACCTGAAGACAATGATATTGTGGTTTTGTTGTTTTTCTTGTTTTTAATCTGTTTTACTAACAAAAGCATTTAGCAATCTAACTTATGTGTTCTTCATCTTTTTCTTCTCTTCTCAGTATGATTTTTTTCCTGATTTTTTTATTCTTCTCAAATTCAGTTTATTTGTGGCAGATATAAACTTTAGAATCATACATTTGGGAGCCATTAATGCAACTAATTCCATAGACTTCATTTTCCAACAGAGTCTATTTGCGATTACTTCAATAGATTAGATTATTGCACCAATTATGCTCAGAAACACAATAGAAACTAGATTATTGTCAATGGAACCATTGAGACTTCCTATTTTGTTGAAACCTACAGGTAATAGCTTTTGCAATTATGTTCCATAAGCTCATTTGCAAGCTTTTGTATACAAATTTGCGAAAAGCTTACAAATTTCTGATATCCCTTTTGTTTTCCTTTTGTCTGGTTTAAAGTAGAACATTCCAGGGTGGTATGAAAGTTACTAGAATGGAGAGTTTTAATTGTGTTGGAGCTGTGGGTTTATTTGGTTGGTGCTGTATATGTGAAGCTACAGGAAATGGGCACTGGAAGATTTTTTTTTCCTGTTGATGTGAATGTTAGCTTTAATAGGAAGGCAATTAGCAATAACTTTGATTAGATATTCTAAGACTGTGTTAGGCAATTAGCAATAACTTTCATGTTTTCTCCTCCTGTTTCTGTTAGCTACTTAGCTTACAACACCTTGTCCATTTAGATTCTGCATATTTGTAATTGTCTTTAGTTTTATTGATCCATCTATTTAAATCTATTTAAATTTTTACACTTATAAAAATTTAAAATCCTAACCGGTTAAAACCGAACCGAAAAAACCGAAACCGAGACGGTTTAAAACCGAACCGAACCAAAAAACTTAATGGTGACACTCGGTTTTCAAAACTGAAAAACCGAGACTCTCGGTTTTGGTAATGGTTAGGGCAAAAACCGAACCGAACCGAGCCATGTGCAGCCCTACTCATAGGTTTGTGGGTGTTTTAATGGTAAAATCTAAGCCATGAACAATGTAGAGAAAATGTGGAAGATCAATGCCTAACAGGTTTTAAATTAGTTAAATATATGTTTTTTCAAGCTATCCTCCATGGTTTTATGGAAGGTAGTTTAGAATATAACATAAAACGTCAGCTCTTTTGATATTGAGGGTTAAATCTTTTAATTTCAGTCTAATGTTCTTGGAGTGTTTAGTAACTGGAACACCATTTGTGGTTGTTGATTTTGTGGTTTTAGATGGAACGTCAACAGACTTGGTGCTTTTGAATCTTTATATTTTTCCACCAGTAGGTTTGTTTTTTCATTATTTATTCCAAATACATAAATAGGATGAAATTTGCAACTTCCAAAATTTCCCACACAAAAAATTACTCTAATTAGAAATTGATATTTTGATCCAAATTATATAAAATAGAATTAAAAGTTTACTAATTACGGGTTATCTTTTTGTTGTTGTTGTAGTATTATGGGGTTTAGCTTCAACCTATGGGTTGTTGTTTTTTTACATCTAATGTTACTTCACATCAATTCAACCTATGGAAGAGGTTAAGTCAATGTTTTCATGCTTTCAAGGGTATTTTTATAAAAAGAAAATTAATCGACCAAAACTAGTACTACCTAATAAATGCATGAAAATATCGATTTAACCTCTTGGTTCTTACTTCATATGAATGATCATTTCTTTTTTTTCCAAACTATTAACCAAATGTGAAAGGAATAAAACCTTATAATTTTTTAACCTTTGAGTTGTTCTTCTTATTTGGTCACTCCTAAAGAATTTTCTTAACATTGTCTATAAAACTATCTACCATAAATTCCTAGTTTTTGTGCAATGTAAGAAGAGATGTATATTAGTTTTCTGATCCATATTGCAAAACACACAGGTACCTGTACTGGATTTGTCGGCTTTTGAAAAAAAAATATAGTGTAGGGACACCATTGTAGCAAAGGGTCCAAACCAAAAAACCTTGAGAGGGACTTGAGGAGACAGCTGTTTTTGTGGGAAGTTAGAAAACAATATATATAAAATATAATTTTAAGGTTTTAAGAAAATAAATAAGTTTTTGTTTTCTTTTATGAATGGAAAAACTATTAGTCCCACACCGAGGAGTTTCCAATCTTAAATTATTTTAATATAACATATAAACTTATTAGTCCCACATCAGGGAGATCCTTCTTCTTAAGTTGTACTAGGTTATTATATAAACAAGTTTTTCTCAACCTATAGAGACAATCTAAGGGAAAAGGGTTTTTCCATTTTTTTGAGATACCAAAAGAATAATAATTTTATTATTACCTTTCTCAAATTTTCGAGATTTTCCTTAAGGGTTTTTTCGGAGTTGTCAAGCTCAAATTGAGCATCTACTGCATATGCTAGTAGTATGTGTAGTAGGGTGTTTTATCCTGAAGGCATCCGCCCTGTGGAGGCTATAGCATCACTTCTGGGTGTAGCCAGGCGCTAATGTCTTAAGGACAACGTGTTGAACACGTGACTCACTCTGTTTTTTAAATTTATGCCATGTTGTTGTTGCGGAGATCTATGGAGCTTATCCGCTTCCTCAAATCGATCACTTCAAATACAAAAGAGCTAAGTATCAATAACTTTTGTTTATTTGAATTTTCTTCATTTTGATTATTGCGCCCAACAAAAAATTTTAAGTAACCACCACATCTAAAGAATTATAGCAATTTGCTATACATCCTACACTAAAATCATCTCCCACCTTCCATTTTCATAAATCATTAACATCAGTTATTCCTAGCATACGAGTAGGATCCCCAAACAGTTGAAGGATTAAAACAGCCTCACCAAGTTCATTTTCATTCAAATATCTTGAGAAATCAAAATCCCAAGCATTTTCATAAGAAATGCACTCCTTCGATAAGGCATATTTTCTGGATAACTTAAAATAAACTTATAAGACTTATGTAATGTATTATCACCGATTCACTGATCTTTCCAAAACAACACCCTGGTTCCATATTAATACGAAATAGTTGTATTATGAACGATGTGTTATTTTGTTTTAAGAATACTAGTTCTCAAGTTAAATCCCACAGAACCATAATTTGAATTAGGTAAGAATGAATTAGGATTACCTCCAAATTTATGTTGAATGATTTGCTTCCAAATAGGTTTAGTTTCAGCTCTGTATATATAAATTCATATGTAACAAAATGATTTATTTACTAATTTGAATTTTTTAATACCAGGATTACTCACTATTTGAAAACAAGTAATATATAAAGTGTGGCTAAAAGCAGAATATACGATCAATGCTTAGGATAAACATACACCTTATTTATTTGGATCTAAACCGATATTTAAGCCCAATTTAACTTCTAACTCGATCCTAATTGATGTTAAATTATTATTATTTTTTATTTTTATAATATCTGATTTCTGGTCTGTTTTGATTCGTACATCTAACTCTGAAATATGTGAATCGCGTACAATTTTATATAACACTGCTATTTCATAATTTGTATTGAGATTCCATGAGTCAGATGTAACGAGTCAATGAATCACTAATGTGAAATTGGAATATCCTCTTTTATTCTCAACCCGAGTAGAATGCACGTAAATGCCACCTTGTACACATTAGGCGGTACTTAAATACATCATTTATGGGATAGACCTTCTTAATGATCCGTTGGATTAGGGTTATCTAGCCATTAAATGAGCCTCTGCCCTTTTCTTATCCAGTTTCCAGTGGGTCCCATCTCACATGCTCATTAACAACCTAAATAGCGGATCATACGATATATGGGTCCATAAACAACGGTCTCATCCCATGTTATTAGGACCAGTAGTTATAAGAAATTTATGACTAATATGCCCTCGTACAAACTTCAAGTGTGTTACTGTTGTGGTCGATGAAGTAAAGGATATAAATGTCTTTAGACCTACATAACTATTCTAAGCTGAAACCGGAAATTGTCTGGGACATCTCCACTTTTATGCGCCGCGCTTTCAATTTCAAGGAAATTGTTTATTCCAAATCGAGAACGAGAACGAGAACTTTTTTCCTCTATGCCTCAACTTCGTCAATGTTGTTGCATTATAGACTCACAGATTCACAGCTTAAACAAGGCAATGCGTGTTTAACAAAGATCCATAAAAAATTGATGTTGATGGGTTTTTAACTCGGGGCACCGATATAATCAATTAATAATATTATCACCGTAATAAAATAACATCAATAACTTTAGATATAGTCTGAAAATGGTAAATGTAAAAAATAGATTAAGTGGATGACTGGTTTATCTAGTGCCAATAAATGCACTATTTGTGTTTATTGTTTTGGACCAGAAATTATAGACCTAACCAATCTTGAAAACTGACTTATAAGATTATGATTATTTATTTATTTTGATCAGTCAAAAAGAAATTTATTGAAAAAGAGGAGGTACTTAGGGGGTACCTCAACCCAATAAACACTAACAAAAACTAACTAAGAGAATAAAGAAAGAAAGAGGAAAAACATGAAAATAAAAACAGAAGACACACATCAATGGGGCCGAAATAGTGAGTCCCAAAGAGCTATAACCATATTGGCGGTTAGACCTAGCATTTTTGTGTTCGATTCGGCCCAAAAGAAAGCTTGGAATTTTAACGCTTCTAATCATACTTTCCAATCTTTTTCTTTTGTTTGCGGAAACTCTTGATTGCGCTCCCTCCAAATACTCTACCAAATAGCAACCGGGATGTTGTTCCAAATTTAACTAAGGCGATCGTACCCCAATTGAGCTTCCAAGAATTTACGTTTATGGATACATTGGAGTTATAACTCCAATTATTTCTTGACCCTTCACTAAAGTAATCCCAAATCCTTCGGATCATCCAACAATCATAAAAAAGTTGCTCACTTGTCCATCCAATATGAAATTGATTATTTAAGACTTACAAACTGTAAGATTTTAAATTGTCCTTCCAATATGGAATTGATCTTAACATTTTAATTTATAAAAATAATTCTGCATTGTATTTGACTGTGTGAAATAAAATTAAAATACATAAAATAGAATTTTAGGCTTCGTTTGATTTTTTGGATGGCTTGAGTCGGGATAAATCAAGTCCTGATTCCATCAGGAGAAATATTCCTAGCTCCTTTCACTTTGTAGTTAGTAGGCGAGTCAACCTACATGAATTATGGCACCAGCAACATGTAGTCCGTGCAAACAAAGTATGGAATGGTTTTTCAATTTGTCAACCCGCACAATTATCATACTCACTCCATTGACTGTTTCTGTCACGTGTTTGACCATTATCATGGGTGAGTAAACAATTTAAAACCCAAAGGGATCGGCTACTTGAAGTTGAAGAGGGTTTTAAGAAAATTAGAAGACAAACTTTTTGTTAGTCACTAGTTACTACCTCAATTATGTGAAAGAGAATTAAAGCTTAAAGGACATTCTTATTTTTACAAATTGGTTTGCTTATGCAGCATGGTAGTGTGATATTGAAGGGTAAGAAAAAGAAAAGTTGCCTATGAGAAAATGAACTTGTTTACCCTCCCACCGTCATGTCATTTCTAGTTTTTTCTACAATGTAAACTTACTTCCCAAGTAAGTGGATAAATTTAATTATTGTGTTATTTTTGTTGGTTGAAAACCAGCCTTTTCCGTAAAAAAAAAAACAAAAACAATATTAAAATGGGTGATTATTTGAAAAAAAAATTGTGTCTCCTTCTTAATCTATCCTAATTTATTTGGGATTAAAGGTTTAGAGGAAAAAGATAGGATCCGGAATGAATTTTAAAAAACAAAACACGACATAACAACCCAAATAAATTATAGGTGTACCAAAATTTCATAAAAGTTATAAATAAGGTAAATTTAAGGATGAGAACTGTTTTGTTTTATATGGGATTTAATTTAATAATTCTCCATAAAATTTGGTAATCTCTATTAACAACCGCGAAGTAGACAAATAATTGAGATGCATGAATCCTGCGCTCTCAGCGTATACTCAACATTCACGTATGTTTTTGGTGCTTTATCGTTGGCACACATGATCATGATGAATGATCTTACAAAAGTTAAAAGAAAAAAGTTGACATAGCTCACAATCGTGAAAGGACTCAAATGCTATATACGTACACATATTTGACATGTCTACTGGTCTGGGCCAGTTCGAGAACTTTTATGATTCCTCTCAGTTCTTACTATAAAACATAAAACACTTGATTTTGCTTTCCCTTTTTTGATCAAAGCAATCTCTCTAGATGTGGTATAGTCTTAGATTCTTTTTTGAACTTTTGAGATTAAAGCAACCAACAAAAGTATTACAAGCTAACCTACACCTTTCAAAAAGGTAATGAATTAAAGATTAAAACTGATTTGGTTGGTAATGACTTTTCCAAATTGTTAATTTTGGTTCGTTCAATTTTAGGATGATGAGTTATTCCACTAATTGGACTTACTTTACATTTCTTTGAATATTTCAAACTTTGTTACACATGTTTAAACTCAAAACAATATTTAGTCGTTGATTACTTAGTTTAAGTTGTTATCGTGTCAATGTAATAGAGGGTTTAAGTTTAACTAATCAATCTATAAGCTATTTGGTTAGCCATGTTCTTAGGGCATTTAACATGCTAGTTCTATTGTGGACCGACTATCAAACGTGGCTGGCTTGAATATGACTTCTCTTCTCTAGTACTTAGTATTTTTAACATAGGCTCTGTTTTGTCTATTGAGGAGTTGTTGGGTTAGGAGTTGGTGTTAAAATCCGCATGAGGATCGAAAAAACTTTTGTTCCCGCCACTAGTATGTATTTTGAATAGCTAGCAGCATCACAGGTATGATTACATACAACAATATTAATTTAAATAAAATTAAAAGGATTCATTAAAAATCCTACATATTCCATGGTCTGTGATGTTGTTAGAATCATGTCTTCTTTCCAATTTTTTTGTGGATCGTGTAGTCCTTTTTTTTGTCTAATGAAAAATCTTTCTTTACCGATAAAAAATAAAAATAAAAAATTGGAACGTTCTTCCACTAGATAAATTGTGGGCTAGAATTATTAATAGACAATAGACATTTATCTACCTATAATCTTTTTTAGATATTTTCCCCTATCCTAAATTAATGCGTCCAAACTACAATAGTAGTTAATTACACGAAAACGATGTTAGATACCCCATAAGTCTGGACCAAGTTTGACAATAAAATCATGAATGGGACCTTAAAAAGGGAAAATCTAGTCTGAAAAGGAATAGTCCTTCAGATTTGTCTAGTTATGGAACATGCATACCCTTTGCTAGTATGGATCCCAATTGTAGGTAGACATGCTCAAGTGTCTAGATTTGGAAGATTCAGTGTACAACCAACCTCTTTTATAAGGGTCAAAGTCTATGACCACTTATTTCACATGGAAATGTTAAATTATTTCTTAGGACCCATCATTTGGTTCCTAAATCAGACAATAACTTATGTATTTTGTGTTGTCGGACCCAGGATACCGACAACATGATGTGTTCGGTTGGCCTACTTAACAGTTTATAGTTATTCAGTTCTAAAAGGGAAAAACCTTTAACATGTAAGGATTTTCTGGACTAAAGAGTTATTCCAGCCCGATATTTTTTTTTATTCAGACCTTTCCAAGGCTTGCAACCTATGGAGGTAATTTATCGTGCCGAAAAATCACTGACTTGAAAATGGAGGTTCTTGTCTTTAATATTCTCTGTTTAAGATAGTTTTTGGATATTACAAGTGTTTTCGCTTCTTTAGAAGTATAAATCAATTCCGTAAAGTTAAAATAAACTTATAAATAGTTTATTTTTTTGTTTTTTTCAAAAAATAAAGTAACGGTAACTCTTTGTCTCGAGAGATCATTAATGTAAAAATGGGATTTTTATTATCTTTTGGGGGAGGTGTAGAACTTTTCCTAGGAAAAAATATCAGAGAGAAATCTATGACGTCTTGGTAGCAATACTTTTTTTTAATAATTTTTTATGCTTAAAAAAAAAAAGAAAAAAACTTGATAACTTCTAGCCACCTCAAAATTCAAACTATTAATAGTTTGTTGCTTCAGAATTATTAGAAATGAAATTAATGAACTTTTTGGTGGCAAGCAAGCTAATGGTGCCCCAGTCGGCCAGTCCCATTAGTGGTTTTTAAGAAATCAGTGTCTTTTATGATTTCTATCTCGGAAAGAATTTACAGATGGTGAAACAATATCAAAAGTAACCGTGCATGCGTTTTACATTTTCAATCTCCAAAAAGTAAGGTTTGAAGTCTAAATCAACTTTTTTTTTTGTTTTTTTGGTTAGTTCTCGTGAGCCCGCACACAGGATTTGCGTAGGTATTCGACATTTGTAACGTGGACTTCAAATCATGGATCAATGACTCACAAATTTGTTGCATCATAGACTCATACACCCATCCCTCCTGATTGCACTATTTGGGTACCCCTATCCTATTAGACGAACCACCTTTGTGTTTTTAGACCCACCACTGATGGTAAATAGTAAATACACCGATGGTACCTAGCGGCAAATCTAGGCGTCCTAGATTTGGTTAAGTCGTTGTCTGCAAAATGGGGTTCAAAACCATACGATTAGCAATTGCTTGTATACCTATAGTTTTGGGGACCATGTAAATCCATTTTTATAATGATCCTTCATCAACTGGATATTTTTTTTTGCGGAAAACTGCCGCAACCGTTTTGATTCGTAAAAAACCGTCATGACTCTCGCTGAGTTGCGAAGCTGCTACCCATCCACTGGTTACTTACACAACATTTATACACCCCTATGCGTCATGGATGTGAACCATAGATAGGGAATGGTGGGTCCAGGAGCGTTTTTCATGAAACAATAGAAGGGGATACATAGGTTGTTTATTTTTTGGGGATATGAATCCGATAAATAGGTAGCATTTTCGGTTGAGTAATTATAATGCGAAAGTGTGTTAGGCTATTAGACACTTAGCTTGACTCAATTTGTGTGTTCTTTGCATGAAGCTCTTAAGCTCGCATCGCTTACTTCTTGTAGGCTCATATAATATGATTTCAAGCTCGCATCACTTACCTTTTTTGGGATCATATGTCGAGGTAGGAAATGAATTTGTTTTTTTATTTAAAAGATAATTCCATTAAGAGAAATGGAAATTACATAATAAGTTTTTGATAACTAGATCTTTGAATATCTTGGGGAAGGTTTCCTTGAAATCCATAGTTTGACTTTCAAACTCTAGCCTTTTTTGGCTAATTTGTCTGTCACACCATTACTTATTCTCCTAACAAAGATATACTCCCATTGACTAATTTTACTTAAAAGAAATCTAATATCAAGAACTAATCCTTGATTTTTTCAATGAACATATAAAATTTTCTCATTCACATAGTTTATTAAAGATTCAATGTTTGATTCAAAAACTACCCAATTCAGTTCCGTTGAGATTGCCCAGACTACTGCTTCCTTCAAAGCCAGGCATTCCAGTTCCTCTACTCAACATCCTCCTTCGGCCCTCCATCAAAGTATCTCCCTTTTGATCCAAGACAAGTACCTGCAAAATTTCTCAGGATTAGTCCAATTCCTCCTTGAGTAGTTTCTTTTTGATAAGAAGCATCAACATCAATCTTAAGTTGATTATAATTTGGAGGCTTCCATTTCTGAATTGTAACTCATTACTAGAGTTTGATGAAACATTAGCATTAACATCTATCCTTCCAAAGTTAATAAAAGTATTATACTAGCAATAGAAACAACATTATTAGGCTTAGTGTTTTGAAAAACTCTAGCACATTTATCATTCCATAAAATTCATATTGTTGCCATAAGTAGATTAGTGAGAGACTGATTATAGACTCATGTTGTGCCATTTAATCCTGAATAAAACCAAGTTAGCATCCAGTTTTTAAAATTTCCATGAACAACTATTATATTTGAAACATTAATATTGACTCCTAGCCAGACAGATCTGGATTAAGGACATGTAAAAAAAAAAAAAGTGGTCACAAGTCTTTATAGAAGCATTACAAAAGCTACAATGAACATCAATATCATATTTGAATCTAGATATTTTATGCCTAGTAGGGACAATACTTTTAATACACTTCCAAAGGAAAAACTTAATCCTGTGAGGCAAATTAATTTTCCATAGAGTCTTCCATACAACTGTAGGAATTCCTTGAGCATCAGTAGAAAGATCATAATAACCACTCAAAATGTTATAAACACTCTTAACATAAAACAAACCTTTTCTATCTGGCTTCCAAATTAGAGTATCATTCCCAATAGCAGGAATATGCTAAGATTTTAGCAGCTGATTCAGGAGAAAATAGGCAACTAACTAAATGTATATTCCACATTTTGGTTCCCTCATAGAACAACTCACAAACATGAACATATGATACAATGTTAACCAAACCTTCAGCAGGTTCAGAAGGATGATCTAAACCAAAAACCCAGCAATCCAGCCAAATTTTAGTTTTAGTACCACATCTAATGGACCAAAAACTATTAGCCTTAATAGTTTCTATACTTCTGTAGATTCCTTTCCATATCCAAGAGTTGTTATCTGCTAACTTAGTCAGATGAAGAACACAAATATTGTTAAAGTATTTAGCTCTCAATATTTGCACCCATAATTCATCCTGTTCAGTAACAATTTTCCATACAAGTTTACATATAAGAGCATCATTAAAAATTTCAAGATTTCTAAAACCAAGTCCACCTACAGCCATAGGTTTGTTAATATTGTTCCAGGCTATGAATTTTATCCCTTTATTAGCTTTATGCCCCCACCAAAAGTTCATTTGGAGAGTATCAAGCCTACTAATAAGACTATTAGGAATCTTGAAACAACCCATTTAATAAGTGGGTAAAGAACTTAAAACAGATCCAACTATTGTGGACTTACCAGCTTGATTAAGAGAAGTACTGACCCAATTCTTTAGCCTAGCTTCAAAAGACTGAGTTATTGAATAAAAGGATTTTAACTTAGAATGACCTAAAAGTAAGGGAGCACCAAGATATATTTCAGAGTCACTTACAATGGTCATGTTAAGGGCCTTAGCAAGATCCTCACAAGCACCTGGACTGAGGTTTTTGCTAAAATAGACACAAGACTTATCAAAATTGAGCATTTGACCAGAATTTTTACCAAAATCATGCAGAAGTTGTAAGAAACAATGTACATGTTGCATATTAGCTTTTCCAAAGATGAGAATGTCATCTGCAAAAAAAAATGAGTAACAGATGGTGCCTTCCTTGAAGCCTTAACACCATTTATAGTTTTGCTATTTTCTGCAAAGGACAAACTTCTAGTAAGATATTTCATGGCCAAAATGAAGAGATAAGGGGACAATGGGTCTCCTTGCCTAATTCCTCTAGTAGGTTCATACTGCTGGCAAGGAGACCCATTAAGAAGCCCACTTATGCTAGTAGTAGAAATACACTGCATAATAAAATTATAAAATTCTCCAGTAAAACCAAAACTGCTAAGCACTGTCACGAGAAAACTTCACTCAAGTATGTCAAATGCTTTTGACAAATCCAGATTTAATGCCATGGTACCACTAAAACCTTCATTTTATTTCATTGAGTGGATCATTTCATGAGCAAAAATGATATTGTCATGAATAGTCCTTCCTGGTACAAAGACAGCCTGGTAAGGTGATATTAATTTCTTAAGAAGAGGACTAATTCTATTTGAAATAATTTTGGACACAATCTTACAGGAAACATTGCATAATCCTATTGTCCTAAAATCAGAAGGCTTTTTAGGAATCTTCCATTTAGGAATTAAAGCTATGTAAGTCTTATTGAGACTTCTAGGCATATGTCCACTTTTAAAAACCTCTGAACTACACCAATAATATCATTACCAACAAGTTTCCATTGGGTTTGGTAAAAACCAGCTTGGAAGCCATCTGGACCAGGTGAGCTCCAATCTTTCATACTTTTGACAACACTTCCAATTTCATTCACAGTAGGAAAAACATTTAATATAACATTTTCAGATTCAGTTACAAATTAGGAATTATATCAAAATCATTATCAGCAAAAATAAGATTAGAATTATACCTGATAGATCTAAAATGAGAGGTAAGCAGATTACTTATATCGTTTCTATCCCTAAACCAATTACCAGAGGATTCACAAAGAGCATTGATATTATTATTATGCATTCTTTCATTAACCATAAAATGAAAATATCTAGTGTTATTGTCCATATCACATAAATATTTGTCCCTAGATTTTTCTTTATACCAATTTTCTAAGTTATGAATTATTATTTTGACTTTAACATTCTGGTTACAAGAAGGAGGCTCATTATGGGCAACATTTTTCGTAAATTGTTGAGATTTATTTGAATATTTCCAAACTCCATCCTATTCCATTGAGATAAAGTAATTCTATTTTCTTGGAGCTTCTGGTTCAGTTTAAAAGCAGGACTACCATGAATATCTATGTTCCAAGCTATCTCCAAATTATCCTTAAAAGTACTATGACCAATCCAAGTTCTGAAGAACTTAAATAGCCTCCAAAGGTGCTTTGGGATAGGGTCTGTGACAAGTAAGACAAGACAATGGTCAGAAGAAACAAAATTCAAATGCAAAAGCTTAGCATGAGGAAAATTAATAAGCCAATCACTATTACCAAGATCCATATCAAGCCTAGCTCTTCTGGTACCAGTTCCAAAAGAATTACTAGTCCAATTATAATCCATACCTTCATAACCAATATTCATTAAGCCAGTATCATTAACTCTTTTTTATACCCAAGTATCAGAAACATTATCATTCCTAGAAAAATGAAAATTTAGGTCACCTATAACTATCCAAGGCTGTTGAACATCCTTAATGAATTCATAAAGGAAATCCCGTTGAATCTTTTTAGGATCATTATAAGTAGAACCATACATGAAAGATACTAGCACTTCAGGTTTACTAGAGTCTAACTTGATCGCAATATGGATAGTATTATCAGCAGAACCAACTATTTTAACATTGATACCATGTTTCCACATGAGAATAAGTCCCCCTACATACCCTATTATATCAATACAAGTATAATTTAGGTAATGAACATATTGGGCAACTGATTTATTCTAGTCTCATCAATTTTAGTCTCACAAAGAAATATAAAATCAGGATTTTGAGTTTTAACATGATTTTGAAACTGTTGCTTGGTAAAATTATTTGCTATGCCTTGCATATTCCATGAAATTTTTTTCATTCTTCCAAAAGTTTTGAGATTATATATAAGAAATTTTACCTTTGCTCCCTTAGTGCAGGCATGTTGGTTATCCTTTCATGTGACTCAAGATTTCCATTAGAAGTTTGATTTGCAAATTGAATTTGAGGTACATCATTTATTTGTCTCTTGCCAATCCTAGCATTAGAACTTTCCACCTCTTCATTCTCATCGTACAAAGTAGTTGTTGTTACAATCATTCCATCCTTTGGAGGAACAATTGTGCTTACTTTGTGTACCTTCTTCTGATTGAATTTAGGAACCTGATCACCTCCCCTAAAAATTACAATTTGTTTCCTTTTTCCTTTTTAACCTCCCCAAAAAAATATGGTTTGGCATGCGCTTTGACCAAATAATCTTCTGCAACTTTACAAACACCTTTAGTATGATTCAAGATGAAGCATTTATGATAAATTATGTGAGGTTGTTTCTCATGAAAAAACTTAATCCATCTGGTGGAACATCATTTGTTATAGCCATAAACACATCTCCTCAATATCTTTTGCTTTTTCTTCACTGTTGTATGTTTGATGAATAACAACTTCACCAATATCCCCAAGTTTTATAGCAGTATTCTTAAATTTCATTGCAAGGCATGTTATAACATTCTCATCTTCAAACGCCATTAGATTTCGTATTGAAGAATAAGTATAATGTTAAAAATTGATAACAAGATAAAAATTGAGTATTGAAACAATGTTTTTATATTCTGTTAACCCTGAGAAGAAGAGGGTTGACTTAGATTTTGAAAGGTATCCATCCGAAATTCTTGTAGATGAGTATAAGAAAATATAAGAGTAAATTTTCGCATAAAAGGAAACCAAAAACAAAATAGAGAGAAGGATAAGCGTTTTTGGAAATGGAAATTAGGAGTTATAAACATAACTATTTGTTTCGATTTTTTTGAAATTTGAATTTGCTTGAAACACGGCATTTTCTGACCCAGTGAGTTGTTGAAACGATCCAGTAAAAAAACTTCTTCATCCAAGCTTTAATGACTATCTGAGAACACACTATAGCTTCAACAAGCATGAAAACAATTTTAACAAACACTGAAATCACAACTATAAACATGATAAACACCATTATGGATAAAACCAACTGCAAACACATGGGTGAACAAAAGAAAAAATTAATTACCATAATAAACTTTAAACAACTAAAAGAATTTGATGACTTGCTAAACTAGATTTAAAATAGCATAAAATCAAAAGTAAGAAATAAAAAAAAACACACTTTAAAAAACAGTTTTGAATCATAGAAATCAGTTTAGGATCAACTAAAATTGATGAGAATAAAACCGAGAAACGGGTTAATTAAGAGGACTCAGAATGTTCCTTTTAGAATAATTTGGATATCGATTTATACTGAAAATTTGATACCCATTCCGTTAGCGAACTGGATATGAATAGCTTAAAAGGTTTTTGAATGTGCAAACGGATAATATGATATCCGTATTTAAACATATCCACTGCGTCATAGAAATCCTAACACACTAGCTCTGAATTTTCCAAAAGAATCACGCAATTACTATGATGCTACGGAGGCATTGATACTACAATTCTATACTGATCCATGATGTTTAATCAAAAAATGGTCCAGGATAAAAAATGGTCCACATTGGGACCAAAAATTTCATTCCTCTCTATTAAAAAAATACTTCTTTTCACCGTAAAAATCAACTGAAACTTCATTTTCATATTTGAATTTCCGTAAGTCTCACAAATACTACAATAACTACACTGTAGAAGCGTACTGTTTTGTCTCCAACTAGTCAGTTCATTCAATGCTGATCAGCTTAACTGGTAGCTAGAAAGTAGCTATTATTGTTTGACATTTGAAACGTTAAGAGATGAATGTCGACTTCACATAAGAAAATCTACAAAAACACAAGCCATTTTGCTGAGTTGAAGTGATAGGGTTAGGTTCATGGCTATAGCCAATTTGGAAAAATTTGGTGACCCTTTGACTCTTGAGTTGTTTCAAATTTTCTTTTTTTAGTAGTATAATTGAATAGTTGAATTCATGGATTTAAGAAACATGCCATTATTGAGGAAACCGTGTCTATTTGGTGTTTTATGATCATAGTTTTGGACATAATTTTATAAAGTCAATGAGAATTTTGATGAACCAAAAAACACCAAATAATATCATCATTGATGATTTAAAATATTATAGTATTGAGTTAGGCCTATCATAATATGTTTCATCCTTATCACTGATTTTTTGATATTTTTTAAGAAAAAATTAAATCTCTAAATTATAGTTCATCTTTCGTAGGGCTGCATAAACTCGACCCATCTGTCTAATTTTATCCGACCCGTACCTGATCCGTTGATGAAAAGATTAGGTGTGAATGATAGCTCTTCTCATCCGACCCGACCAGCCCACCTGCCGAAATTTCACACGTTAGTTTGGCACGCGTGATTTCACTTCATCTGTATCTGTTCAATTCGATTTGCAAAGGGTTCTTCAGTCTTCACTTCTTCTTCTTCATCTCTGTTACACACATAATACATAGGCGAGAGGCGAGAGGAATTGTTCTTCGATCAGGTAACACTCTTTCTTCATCTGAACTTCCATTTTTGTTAAGTTTGTGAGTTGCAGAGACTACCTAAGTAACCTAACTCGAAGAAATAGTTGCTTGCAGACTGCACTCGAAGAAATAGTTAAAGAAAGGTAGAAAAATAGAAAATTTGAATCAAATTTTACGTCGAAATAAGTAAGTAAATGGAACCCATACCTTCATTTCCCAAGTAAGAGACTCCCATTTTTCTTTGTTTCTTACTTTTTTCGTCCAAATTATAAAGCAGGAGTTTTTATTTTTTGGTTGTCCATCTAGATAGGTATAGTTCTAATTCCTAAATAGTTTTTCATATATACCCTTATTAATTATATTAGTATTATACTAAAGTGAATTTAATGTTTATAGTTTTCATCAAAAAGGAAAGGGTAATATAGGGAAAAAAAAGAGATTTTTATATTTCCCATATTTTTTTTTAATTTAATACAAACTTGTTTTTCGCATATATATAATTTGGACGAAGGGATTAAAAGTTAAGTTATTTCAAGTTTGCACAATTCTTAAGGTAAGAAAGAGAGGAAAATACTTTTAAGTATTTTTTTTATTATATCCTTAGAACAAGGGCTATGTGTAGAAAGTTCCCACTCAAAATGAATGAGTTTCACCAAAATTTAACAAATTAGACTCACTATAGGTAGGGGAAAGAGCCTCATTTATCCAAAGTCTTTCATACAATCCTTCAATCGTAGGAGTGGTCGCTAGTCTTTACTAGACGGGTAAACTTTAGCCATTTGTGCCAAACGGAGGATCTTTCTACACGCGGGTCCTACCTAGATAAACTCCCAGATAAAGATTTTTCTCCGTCCAATTGATTTTTTTATACTATACGGGAAAACCTCACCCGTCTATTGTCTCTACTTCACTAACCCATACTGCAAAAACCACTCATTCGTCTAGTTGAACACTCTATCACATTGCCCATGCTCTTAAGAAAATAAAATAGTAAAATTTAGAAATGATATATCTTTCAAATTATACCACAAATAAACTTTGTATTGTTAGAAATTATTTTAAAACACGTACATAGCGAATATAAACATGACTATTAAGTTATATATATATATATCTCGTTTTAATAATAATCAACTAAAAGGATAATTTTAAAAATACGATATAATTTAATAAAATAACTCTATTTTTAGAAAATAAAATTTTAAAATAAATAGCTTAACTTTTGAAAAACCGAAAAAAAATCACATGGTAACATCAATGATATTATTAGGCGGTATTAAAATTTTAAATTTAGTGACAAAATTTCTTAAGAGTCACATCGAATTAATGATTCCATAAATCCAATCTAAAACCTAAAGTGAACCAAAACACAATATTTTTTTATCTTACTACTAGTTTATCGATTATAAACAATTAAGATAATATAATTAATGATTTTAGTGTAATTTCAAAAGTGTTGTTTAATTTAAATTTTAATAACACATTATTATAAAACAAAAATTATACAAACAAATTTTGAAAATTTTGAATTTTAATTTTATTTTAATTCAGGGAATCACTTATTAATATATATACACGAAAAACCCACTTATCTTTTCAAAGATAATGTAATAAACATTTAATTGTATTTTTTTCCTAAAAGTTCTGACGTTGATCTGATTACTTCTATTAATTTTAAGAACTTCCATGATCGAGACCGTATATATATATCAATAATACTGATATTCTTTCGTGATTTAAAATGAATCATTTTATAGAACCTTATATAAAATATCCTGTAATAATTCCGTAAAATATTAGTAGTTAATATATTTGTTTATTTTCCACCACTCATAGCACAGATAATCAAGTTGTGGGTTGGACTTATCGTGTGTACAATACTTGAATAATTTGATTGAGCGTGCTCTCCATTTGGCTTTGGAAGCAAATCTTCAAAGTCTAATCCAAGTAAAAATTTTTGATGTTCAATTATTAGTGTAGAAGTAATTACATATATTTAAGTATTTCCTTTGTTTTTTTTTTTAAAAATAATATTATTTTCTTAATTTGGTCTATATTTTAACTAAAATAAAAAGGAGATCATTTTTTTTTTTCAAAAACAAAGGTACTATCATTTTTACCCTATCCATAAATCCAGCATTTGAATGTGACTTTGGTGCAACCTGTTTTAACCAGAAAAATGAACTTTCCTTTGTTTTTATAGCAAAAGATGAACATTCCTCAACCTAAACTAGTGATTTCCCAGGGCTCATAAATCATTTTCTTTGAAAAATCACAAGAATAGGATGGTTTCTCATTGACTAAATACGTGCATGCATCATTTTTGGGCTTACTAGGTCGAAAGTGTTGTGGTGCTGACGGGCATAAACCTCACGCATATCAAATCCATTTAGAAACCTTACTGGGCCTATTCGGTGTATCAAGTGGATACACGAGGGTCTGAATTAGAGCCCACATAATGCTTAGTGGATAACAACGATAGGAAAGATTAGTAGCGTGGTTCAAGTGAGAGTTAAGAACGTGTTGGTAAGGGCCACTTGCCAAAATAAATTTTTCCCATTTTGCCAAGTCAGGTGGCTTGGAAAATGAGGTTTTCTACAAGGGAAGAGTCGCTTAGCGGCACAGTCTATGCCGCACACGACTAACTGCCCAACGGTTGTAAACCCCAACAACTGTTTTTTATTTAAACACTATATATTCTTTTTCTTCGTTCTTCGTATCTTCTTTAATTTTTATTTCTAAATCTTCTACCTAAATTATTTTATTTCAGGTTTATCGTATCTCAAAAGAAAAGAAGAAACAAAGATATCAATCCAATCCCCACATCTACACTCAGGATAGATTGTAGTCAAAATCGAACAATTGAGTTCGCTCAGCCACCATGAGTTGTGTCTCGCCCCGGTATAATTTCGAGTTATATACCTAATAATTAAGAACAAGATCGATATCACAGATGAAGACATAGGTGGTCAGAACTTGTTGAAGTGTTCAGGTGGCTATCTAATGTGGTTGATAGACGCTTCGTTTATATTATTTTAACATCATATCAATATGCTTATTTAACTATTTTCCCTTTAAATAGTTTATTATTAGTTTTATTTTTGTATCTTGTTTGAGTTTTGGAGCTAACCGATGACAAAGAGAAAACCCAATATTGCTAATGGGAGGTACTAGTTATGTTAAGGGAATCCACTGCAATTGCGTCCTACTAGTGGTTAAAGGGCGACCAAGTCTATTTTCTTATCACGACCAGGGAAATATATTTCATCAAACTGCCATAAATTAATAAGGGTTAGTCAAATGAAAAATTTATGGATTTTCAGAGATTTTTTATTTAAGAGACTCTTGGAGATTCTCTAGAAATCTAGAGATTTCAAGTGATTTTGTGGAAGTGTTTTAGAGAATCTTTGTGATTTACAAAAACTAAATAGTGAATTTTTAGGGAGTTTTTGTGATTTATAGAGGTAATAAATGTGACCATAGTGGGTTTATTTTATTCATTTATTTAAAGAAAAAAATCAATTGGGGGAGTAATCCAAGAAACAACGTAGGAATTGTTGATAGCACATGTGAGACTATTATCCAAGACATACAACCTAGTTCTAGTCACTATATATAATCACTTGGTGGACTGGTTTGTCCGTTCTTTTTCATCGTGGCACATTCTACTAAGACTACTGAAAATAATACAATATATATTGTCCATGCATGTGTTCGTATAAAATAACTCAAATTCCATGATCACCGGAAAATTTCACATGGTACTTAACAACCCAAATTTAATTAAAAATCCACGCATTTTAGATTCCTTAAGAAAAATTATGTTCTTTTCTAATAACTCGTCTTATATATAGTTAAGTCAGTTGTAGGTAATATAGTATGGATGATTAATATATTAATATAGTTGCAAAAAATAATTTATTTAAGGACAATACAACATAGCTTGATGAATTATTAGTTTAAAAGTTCGATAATAAGGAGAAAAAAAAAGGTACTTGTAAAAAATAAATAAATCAACATTAGTTTTAAAGTCTCCCAAAATATCACCTATTTTGGAGAGACTTTTGTCATGCCTATTTTTGCATAAAAGTCTTTCAAAGTCTCTCAAAATTATAAATACATGACTTTCAAGCTGATAACCAATAACATGAGCATTTAAAGGACTTTCTAGAAGTCCCTAACCAATAACAAAGAGTTTTTGAGAATTTCAGAAACTTAAATAAAGTCTTTATTCACTAACAAGGGTGTTTAAGAAACTATTTCAAATTCTCTAACGACTAACATGAGATTTAAGATCTTTCTAAAACTCCCTATATTTCTCAATCCACTAACCCCCTGTAAATGAAAAGATAATGAAACAATCTCCATTAGCAGCGGTCGCAATGAAGATTATGTATACGCCTTATGGTCGAGATGGTGTTAGGCTTAATCTTGTCAAACATACATCTATATCTCTCCTTCTAGATCTCCCAAACTGCATAAGCCTTGTTATTTTCCCATTATTTACCAAAGAATTTAATGGTTGGAGAAGCGACAAACTAGTTCTTAGAGCCATTCAAGTAGAAGTTGGTACATTTTTTAGTTTGTACGTCCATATGGATGGGCAAACTCAATTTTTCACAGTGAAAAAATTGGTGAATTTAACTAGTGGACTTTGTTTTTATATAAACAAATATTTCTTTTAATTAATGAGGTCTGTTTTAAAGAAATATATTTTTATTAAGTGGGACCTATTTCTATTTTAAAATCAGTATATATATAAAATAAATTAAAGTAACTAATTAAAAAAAAAATTCACTTGGCCCGACTTGAGTCGTTCGACACATCGACTCAAATTCATTTGATCGATTCAACTTGAAACATGATGGGCAAACTCTCCCAAATACCAATTTACCAACCTGTTTTTTAGGTTTATCCATCCCACTGTGGATGTATGTTTGGCAAATTGACTAATATACCATACCCATTGGCTTTGCTCTTAACCCATCTATTTTGCAGGTTTGACCAAAATTGTTTTAGCTCAACTTAACCGAATTTGCTGGTATAGCTTTTGAGTTCAAAGGAAGTGGACAAAAGCAAGTATTCTTCTAAGAAATGTGATGCATCCCCAAATGATGTAAGTAGTTATATAACATGCTGCAATACAAATACAAATATTCATCAATCCAAATAATGACATATTGGAGTCGTCATGGTTTAGGGTGTGAACCAACACGACCCTATCACACTAAAAAATCCAGAAAAAAGTGAAGATGATATATTTAGCGTCGTCATGGTCTATTTTTATTGACCATGACGATTTTTCATAGCCTGGTAAGGTTGCAGGGAAGAGTCGTCAGTGTTGGATGTTACGACCATGACGACCTTTGCAGAATCGTCATGGTAGTAACCTCACGACCATGACGACCCTTACACTGTGTGTTTTTTTCTCATAATGATTCGACGATTTTAACAAAAAATTCGACCATTAATAAACTATTGATAGTTAACTTAAATGTTTTGAGTTATGTGTTCTTCATTTTATTTTTCATTTTTTCCCTCCAAAATCCCTTCTTCTTCTCTACTCATTAAAATAAAAAAAAAATCTTTAATTTTAATCCTAACCATAATCTATATAACTAATCTAATCTAATTAATTAACTAAACTAATTATGTAGTAGGGCTAATCAAATAAGGGTAGTTTAGCCATTATAAAAATATATGGCTTAGGGGTTTTAAGAATTACTTTTGGGTAACTCTATTTTATCTTTTCATAAAACCTCATATTAATTCTACAAACCCCCGATTAAACCAAGTTTTTTCTTCTTCTAGTAAAACAACGTTACACAAGTTTCAAATACGGACGAACCAATTGAAATATTATCGACAACAATGTCCTGGTCTATATGAAGGATATACAAGTAAATGATACAACTCCGCAGTTAAAATCAGTGTCAGCCATAACTTTATCTCTATACGACTATACAATATCTATTTCATGTAGAAACCTTCCTCGTCTTAAAAAAATAACGTGCAATTGAGAAGCTTAAATTATGGGCCATATATTTTTAAATAATTATACACTACCATAATCCATAGTCGGGTAGTCCTTTTGTATTTGTTTTCGCTGAGTGAACGTCTGATTCAACTCGACCTAGATATCACATCGATTTTATTTTTTATTTTTTAGATGTCTAACTCGAAGTCTGATAGACTCATACCTCTGACTTCGAGGTATTTTGGAGGTATCTAAATCAAGTACAACCTCGTACCAAGCTTATTAGACATATTTTTTTATAGCATTATTAGACACATATACCACTAGATCTATTTTTTTTTATATAACTTTACTATTTCATATTTTACAATAAGTCGGATTCAGACTCTAAAAGTCGGATTCAGACGAATCATTTGAGTTTGGGAGAAAAAAAGAATACATCGAGGCTTTGGATATTCATGAATTACAGGCCTTGTAAAGGCTTTCAAGCTAGGCCCGTGGCCCGTGGGGGTGCAATTTGTGCAATTTGTATTTAAGCCATCTGATGTTGGATACATTGCGCCCAAAAGGTCCTTCTTAGCCAATGATCATCTGTTTCTCGACACAATCCACTAAAACTACTTCAGAAAATCCTAACTATTCATACACCTAACAAAATATTTGACCCCCAAATCCAACGACCGAAGTTACGTGAAGGAATAGGTAAAGTTAAAAATCTGGGAGGGCAAAAAATTTATATTCATATTCCTCCTGAAATCTAATCTCGAGAGAGAAAAGAAGAGAAAACAATGGCGTCGAGACTATTGAAAACCTTCCTGGATCCAAAGAAGAACTGGTTAGCTGGTGTACACAAGAGAGCCATTGCCAATCGTCTCACTCACTACGGTTTGTTAGAAGAACTTTTTCTTAATTTTATTTCATTTTTGTTTTTGGTTGATTTTAGGTTTTTTTTTTTTTTGTTTATTAGGGTTTGTGAAAGTTGATTTAATCAATTATTTTTTAGGTCTTCGATATGACGATCTTTATGATCCATTGATGGACTTGGATATTAAAGAAGCTTTAAATCGTCTACCTGTTGAAGTCGTTGATGCAAGGAATCAACGTCTTAAACGTGCTCTGGATCTGTCCATGAAACATGAGTACCTTTCTCCAGAATTGCAGGTTCTTTTTCATTTCTTAAATCTGAATTTCTGTTTTTCTTCTGTTTCCAGTGAATATAATTCTGCGATCGAAAAAAATCTATTTAGTTTCTATGATGTATATATAGACCTTCACTTAGATTTGACCTCCATTTCCGCGTAAGAAGCTCATGTTTTCAATTGCTGAATGAAAATCTAATGAGGATGTAGCCGAGTATGTTTACTTTGAAAGTACACTAACACTATCTAGTTTCCTGGATCTCTGCAAAGTATGTTTATTTTGACAAGGATGTTGGCAAGGTTTAGATTTTAGATTGAAAATCGTAAGAGGAATTTGTGGAATGGGCCTGCTTCTGTAATTCATTCCTTTGAAAATTGTAAGAAGCTCATTTTTCAATTGGTGTATGTAAATTTATGATGTGGCCAATTATAAGTGTTTTGAATGTGCACAAACAGTATATGGTTTCTTGGACCTGTAAAGCATGTTTATTTCGAAGAGGATGCTGCCCAGTATGTTTATTTTGAGTGTGCACACGCTATATAGTTTCCTGGAGACTTGGACATATGAAGTATGTTTAGTTTGATGAGAATGTTGTGAAAGTTTAGACTTTAGGTTGAAAATTGAAAGAGGAATTCACGGAATAACTGTATGGAATGAGTCTGCTTCTCTGATTGATGCCTTTGAATCTTGAACTCTTACGCAGTATAAGATGATGTTGCACACTATACTGAATGTTCAAATAATAAAACACGTGTTTAACATTTTCTAGAGTTGGGAACTTGTTTTATTATTTGTATTTCTCAAATTAATGTTTGTTTTTGATAAACTAAGTATTCATGCAACACATGTTCATGAATACCATTAGTTAGAAAGCGTTTTGCATTTCAGTGAAAACATCTTTTCCATTCCGAAGAAAAGACTCTACAGATTTGCTGAATATGAATGATTGTTGTTCTGCTTTTTTCAACTACCATATGGAATTAAGAAAAATGACCAATCCAAGTGGAACTAATGCTTTATTGTTTGTGCAGAAAATGCAGACACCATTCAGGACCTATCTTAGTGATATGCTGGCGTTGGTAAGTTCATTTGACCATTCAATTGTCTAAATTTTCTGTTTCAAGGCGTTTTATTGTCTTCATTTTTGCTACTCTTATCATCTTTTGCTCTCCGAGTTCAAAATGTCATAGAATTACCAATTCCACGTAGAAGTCATTCTCTCAGATGCTCCACATTTTTTTAGATAAAATAACTGTCTCAGATATATAAAACCTGCAAGCTCCAGTACTTATGCCCTTGTTTTTCCCCTTGAACAATTATGTTGCATTCCACTGAAATTGTTTCATATATGACACCAGAGAGCCCATAATAATGGAAGGTCTTATACTGGGAAAAGCATTTCTTAAATTTTTTATTTATGTATTTGTAGGTAAAGAGGGAAAATGCAGAGCGTAAGGCACTTGGAGCTTTACCTCTCTACCAGCGACGTATCCCGTAATAGAGGATTGGTTTTCTTTTGTTGCTCTTGTGGAACAGTGTTATTAATAATGTGGCTACAATATTTGAGAGGCGTCAAATTATACTGTTCTTCTTTCTAGTTTCATATTTTTACAGCAATTCTGTAAACCTTTTCATAAGATCTGTCTCCCCTGTTTCAAAAATTGGGTGAAGTGTTGGTAATTGCAAATGTAACTTTGTATTCCAACTCCTATTCCAAACTTTACTGAACCAGCTAAATATGTTTATTTCTCGGATATTATGGTGCAAAACAGAAGTCAATGGAATACTGCCCTAATATTTCAGTTTTTTTTACCCAGGAGATAGCAGAGTTAATTTTGAAAATGCAGTTCCCACAATTTGGAAAGGATGTTCTAATGTGTACACCTAGTAGGAAGTTAAGTCTATGTACAACAAACTAAACAAAAAGATCTCTCAAGAAGGTCTGGTGTTACTTGTGTCATGTGGAAATCGAAGTGAATCTCTGTTTCATTTCTGGTTAGACGTGATCATCCTAGAGCTACCTGGATGGGTCTGAATGTTAATTTATCTCATCTTAATCAGAATCCTATACGGGTTAAAAGAGTGGGTCATTCAACCGTAACACTTATAACAATGCAAATGATCGAGAAGATTGGCAAACCCAACTGTATGGTATTTATGTTATGGAAGGACACATGTGCCTAAGTGTTGCAAAATAAAAAACCTAATCATCTAGCTGCGGTCTAAGTGTCATCTCCCTCGTGCTGGATTCCTCCTAAGCAAGGACACTTACAAATAAACTTGACGCTTCTTTTGATGATAATGCTGTCATTAAGTCATAGTCTGAGTTCTCCGGCCGGGAGTATTCGAATTGTGCATTGAGATATAATCTTCACATTATTGTTTCCACAGACATGAAGATTTGTTAGCTACCAAGTAACGCCGAGCCAGGATTTCAAAAGGGAGGGGCCGAAAAGTATAAATTTCGGAGTTGGGCTTTCTTAGGGGGCGAACTTCACTTACTTTTTAAATTGGGCTTGCAAAATTGAAAAATTAGTAAAAGAGATTTTACATCCAACAAGTAGTGAGCACGTGTATTGCACGTCGATAATGCATAATGCTATCTTTAACCTACTATTAAGTGTTTTGTTATTATACTTTATCATCCAAAATTAAATTGTTTTTTATTTTTTTGTATATATATTTTTGAAACAAAGTGTTTGAAGTTTGAACATCATTATAAGCAATATATTAAAAGTGTAGTTTCTTTTAACTTGCCTTCAATTTATATCTAATTTTTTAGAAAAATATAAATTTATTAAAAATAAAAAATTTAAAATCGTTATATATATTCGTGCAAAGAGTTTTCTAAATCTATAAAATTTATAAAAATTCGACGTATAGTTAGAAAGTAGTTAGAAAGGTATAAAGTTTTCAAAAAATATATATCTATTTTTATAAAAATGACGGTTTCGTAAATAATGATTTATAATACTTTTTTATTTAAATCCCTATAAATATTTTTTATTATTCCGTCATCCCTATTCTGTTTGGTGAACCAAAATCTGTTTAGTTAACCAAATTCCGTTAAATTGGTTTAGCACCTGGGTAGCATGGACGCACCAAAAATGATCACGTTTCCGCGTTAGACTCGCGTCCGACACTTAGACGCGTGCGTCTCCACGACGCGATGCATCGGTGACATCATATGCATATGTCACATCCTATTTTAATATGAATGTATACCAATAATGCCTGAATTTTTGTATAGATATTATTTCATTGGTGTGTATGTTTATTCTTACACAAATTCATTATTTATCAACAATTTATTAACGTTATTGAGAAATTACATTCATAATATATACAACTTGGTGGAAAATATCACTGATTTAATAACATGTCTGCGTCCTAGTTTTTTGAGAATTTATTCGTGTCCATGTCCATGTTAGTGCAACACAGGTTAGTATTTTCTCAATTTTCTTATTTGCATTGAAAATGGGGAGATGTAATACATTTTCATCTAAGTCCCTATTAATATTTTTTTATTAGTCTGACATTCTTATTTCGTGAAACATTTTATTCCCTATACCGTTTAGTTAACCAAATTCCATTAAATTGGTTAGCACTTTTTCAATTTCCTTATTTGCATTAAAGAGGGGAAGATGGTATGGACAATTGACCATCCATGTCCACGGTTGCCTCTGCCTCGGACCGGAACCATACTGTAAGTTTTTTTGTTTTTTTGGATGTCATATCGTAAGTCAATTATACGTGCTTTTATAAATTTTCCGGTGAGGCTATATTTCCTCTGCAGTATCCTTTTGTTTGTTTGTAGGTGAATTTATGGTGAAAGATGTTCAAGTGAAGCTAAGCCCTAATACTTCTTGAATTATTCTTTTAAGTGAGAATTTTATATTGGAATGTCAGAGGCATTAGGTGAAGTAGAACCTCCTGAAAACTCAGAGTTTTGTTAGTAATTCTTGTCCTCCTTTAGTTGGGGTTGTTGAGCCCAAAGTTAGTTAATTCTGTCTTTTTCAAGAAATTTAGATTAGCTTGCATGAATAACCAGGTTATTCATAATAGTAGCTAGAAAAGGTAATATATGGTTATTCCGGAATGCCTCCATTAGTACTCCAAAAGTTGTTTCAAATACAAGAAAATTATTACAGTTGATGTTGGAGTTTTGGTGACTCGTGTTCATGCACCAAATTTGATTGTGCATATAGGCGGGATTTGTGGGATGAGCTTGAGGAGGTTAGTGCTTTGGATAAACCTTGAATGGTTATGTGAGATTTTAGTACTGCTCTAAGTCTTGATGAGAAGAAGGGTAGACGAAGGCTTTGAGAGTTTCCATGTTGGATTTTACTAATCGTTTAGACTCTTGTGGTTTGATGCAAGCCCCAAAATCTGTGTGGAATTTTCCTGGTGTAATAATAGAGCGAGAGCAGAGAGAATTGTTTGTAACTTAGATAGGGGAGTTTTTAAAGTCAAATGGCTCGATATATTTCCTAGTTGGTGCTATGAGGCTGGAACTGTTGGAAATTTGGGTTAAACATATGATGAAAAAATCATACAGAGATTGTCGTATTTCTAACTTTCAAAGCTCTAAAAGATTTTTTTTAGATAATTATTTCTACCCTCCCAATCAAATTGGCGATTATAACGGGTATGCGAAATAATACCTTTAGGATACAATGAAAGCCCTATAACAATGAAATTGGATTCAAAGTTTGTACCTTTTGATCCAACCAAGAACACAAGAATATGAGTTTATGATGATTTAGTAGAGAGAAAAACAGATTAGTTTGTTGATTTCGAATGGGAGAATATGTTCACTACTTATAGGAGATTCATGTCTATTGGAGGTGCCCCCCCCCCCCAAGGGACCCCGTCGTAGCGGCAAACAATCTTGAAAAAATATCCAACATTTTTCCCTGTTTTCAAAAACAAAAAACAAAACAAATAAAGTAAAAAAAACTTTAAAATCAGAATCGCCGCATCAACCAAGTGACTGCCTACGTACATGGGTGGGATCAAGCCAACGCAGTCCAAGCTAAGTTGAGACTAAACATCATCGTAGAAATACATAAATGATAGGTATCTTTTGGATTTGAGCCTACACTTAGTGTAAGAAATTCAAAGCCTTATCGAGGTTCTATGGTGAAACTAGTATTGAACCAAGTACCCCTTGCGATAAAACCGGAATCTCCACACATATTGATATTAAAAAAATCGTGTGTTATGTAGCTTAGCACATTAATGACCATGTGCTTATATCCTGGATTCATGAGTCTTCTTTAGAGAACGGTCTTTTTCTTTTAGGAAACAACCTGATTTCCATACTCATATAGGTAAGTCTTTAAGGTGTTTCTGCGATACACCTGTAAACAAGTATAGACTCATTAAGGATTTACATCTATCCTCATTCTTGCAGAATCACATCACTAATTAGAACCGGGAAGTTTTATATTAGTGCACCATAATCTCTATCCATAACTTGTTGGTACCCGTTGAACCTTGTTTATCTTTTTCAAAACATAGGTTGGGTTTCTGATCAATCTTCTTTCACAGACCTTACTCCCATTTCCTTACATTTTATTGAAACCACTGCATTTGGTAGAGTTTTCTTAAATAGGTTTGCCAAGTTCTTCTCTGTTTCAATTTAGTTAACTATAACTACTCTTCTCTTGAGTAGTTGTCTAACCATTTGATGTCTAGACTTTCTATTATAAGTACTCTTATTATAGACATTATAGATTGTGGCTTGATTATCACAATTAATCAACATGGTTGGAGATGGCTTCTTCCAAAGTGGGAGTTCTATAAGTAAGATTCTAAGCCTTTCTGCCTCCTTACATGCATCATCCAAAGCAATCAATTCTGACAACATTGTTGAATCAGAGATACAAGTATGCTTCTTGGAACTCCAAGACACATCAGCACCTCCTAATGTGAATATCCAACCAAATTTGGACTTGGATTTGGATTCTATATTATTCCAGTTAGCATCATTGTACCCTTCCAATACAGCGGGATAACCTTGGTAATGCAAACCAAATTCAATGGTTCCTTTCAAGTAAGCCATCACTCTTGAAACTGCTCTCCAGTGTTAAACTCATGGATTACTTGAGAAATGACATAGCACTCCCACTTCTTGCGCTATGTCCGGTCAACAATGTTGTCAGAATTGATTTCTTTGGCTGATGCATGTAAACAAATGATTAGCTAATTTTTATATTAGTTGGGAATGTAGTTGGAAGTCTTATACATGTGAATCAATCTGGATGGTTATTATTGATGATAAAGATTTCTTTTTATCGTTCATGTCTACTTTTAACATCTCCATGTATGATTGGAGATGTGTTTTTTGAGGATGCATACTAAGTGAACACATATTCATATCTAAAGCTAAACTAGGGTTTGAAGATATAGAATAGTCGATAGACCCGGTTGCAAGTAGCATAATGTGATTACTGATTGTATTTCAAAACCTTCGTGTGATTGCATGTAGAAGCTTTAACAATATTAAATTGATTACTCGTAGTATTTTTATTGTATTTATTAATTCTCTTGGAGGATTAAGCTTTATAGCATGTTGCGTTGGGTTGTTTGCTGAATAGTATTCACATATTCATCGTTATGGTATGTGATGACATAAGGAATTTACCGGAGTATGCTCTCGATGGGGGGCTCTATGGCTATTGGTTTGAAGACATAGTGGATGTTGATTCTAATCGATTGACGAACTTGTTTGGCGATGAAAGATGGAACCTCTAACCAGTATTTTCTCACCTTAATCTCAATCTTTATTTATTTCGTTAGTTTACTTTAGTAAAATCCACTATAACCCCCCCTTGGTTACATAAGAAGTCAAAGAGAAATAACAATTCACAGCTCCTCGTGGGAACAATCCTTACTACCGCTATATTACTTGTTAGTTAATTGGTGGGAAATATCTTAATTAATTTGTGCGCAAACGACACACATCAAATTTTGGCGCCGCTGCTGGCGAGCAGTAGCAATTGTTTTTGTTAGAGATTTCTTTTTAGCTATATTTTACGCTTTTCTATTAGCATTTTTTAGGTTTTTAGGTTTTCGTGGTGGAAACCACTCGTTGGTGGATCTCGTCATCCGTTAAAAGCGGAAGGAATATTCTGAGAACAGGTTGTATACATCACTTTTATTTTTCTTTTTAGAATTTTAGTTTATTTTTTTTCTTTTTCCTACTCTTTTTGTGTCATCATATTTCCTTACGGTAATAACATGTATGATGCACAAGAGTAGGCATATTATGGTGGTAATCAGTTTGGTTAAATTTCCAATCTTTCAATAACTTCCAACCGACCGTGGGATACAATCACAATCAATCCCTTAGTTTTGATCAATAGCCTACGGAATCTTCTGGTGATTTTCAAACAAACCAAGAACCTTATGGTGGGTATGTGGGTCAACCACCACAAAGAAGGTGGGACATTTATACTTCTAATTGGATCCACTCGAGTTGTATGCAGATTTTAGATCAATTAAAGGACATGCAACAAAGACTAGGCTGGCTTGATCCGACACTTAATAGAGAGAACGTTGCACTAAACGAATTTTACAACAATATACCTTACCCGACTCATGATCGTATTTATGATTATTCACCCATTCAATGGGATGATTTGTGCTTTATTGATCCTATTGTAAGTAATGGTGGAAGACGTGTAAACATAAGAAAACTCTCAAAAAAAATATATCAACCATAAGATAACAGAACACCAGAAGAAATTCTCCAAGTAATCAGTAGCACCATACATATGGAATTCAAACGACGTTTTGCTAGTGGAGAATATGAGGTCGATGAAGATTCTGACGTCGAAGAGGATGAAATATTTAAAGAATGTGGCTAGACTGAATAATATCGTGGAAGACCCAATTGAGCTTGTTAAGGAATATAATGATAACGTTTATGCCGAGATTTTGGTTGAGGTAGAAATTGACGAAGATTGGTTAAAAAGTTTGATAGAGGATCACGATACACATGAGGTAAATAATTCATTGGAATTCTTTAAGAACAACGAGGATCTCGTAATACAAGAGATAATGGAAGGTTTTTCTAATCCTTTACGTAATTTTATTTCTAATGATCCTCTTCCTCTAATCGAAGTAGTTTCTCAAAAATTTGTTAACCCGAATTTTAGGAAAATACATCACATAGGATTGGAGTTGTGTGCTTCCAAAGTTTTAACGAATAGTTTTTTTTTTAAAATATCCATTATTAAAGATGCTTGATCCTAACAATGTGCAAGTTACCCAAGTTGAACCCATTAAGGTTCCCGAATTCCATATTTTATATGCACTTCCAAGTGCAGAAAGAACGAAGTGTGGGGGTAACTTCAATCTGATAATGGTTTCACTACTATCGTATTCTTACATTTGTGTGAAGTTATTATTAGAATTGCAGATTTTTATCTGGGCGGATCCCCAGATTTTCAGATTGTTGGTGTATGGAAAATAACCAGAAGGTGATTCGGAATGTTACTTTTCCTTCCCACCATTCAACGTGTGCAGAATTTCTATCTTCATTCCTTCCTGCACACATGAGAACCATAAAGTGCGTCTTTTGAGTGCAACTTCATAAAGCCCTATTGGTGAGGCAGAAGTCGAAGCGAAATGCTTATTCGATCGCTCTTGAGGCTGTATTCTTTCATATGATGGTTTTCTCCTAACTCAAGGGTTAAGCATGAGAATAACGTTCTTTATACTTCTAGCTTCTTATTTTTAGTGTGCAGAAACTTTATGTATTTGTAGCTCTTTGTATGCATGTGCTCTGGAATGTTTGAAAGTTGGAACTTAGGTTTTATAGGTATACCTCTTGTAAACCCTCACGAGACTATAACTCGTTCATAGGGACAACTAGGGGTTTAAAGGATTGTTACACATACTAAGTATAACTGTATCATCAATGAAAGGGATTTGTTGTATTTTATTTTATTTTAGTTTAGTTAGGTATTTTGCTCGAGGACTAGCAAAAGGAAAGTGTGGGGGAATTTGATAGGTGCATTATTTGCATTAGTTTGATGCTCTAATTCATTGCTTTCTTGTTAGATTTTATATCATTATGCTTTTATTCGCTTTTGAGTTTCTTAGGAGTTTCGAAGTAGATTCAACCAAAGTAGAATAAATGAGTTCATTACGTACGACATGGAATGGATAAGGATTACTCTACCAATGGAAAAGGGCCAAATACCAAATTTAACTTATTCAAATATAGAAGTTCTTAATACCATCTTGAAGAAAACGAGAATACGAGGTGAACACAAAAAGAATGAGGTCATTTCGAGTTCGGACGAAGAAGTTATGGACACAACAGTCGAGCCGACAAAAAGTGACCTACAACTCAAGAATCGGCGCTGCTTATAGGAACTCAAGCAATGCCGACTGTAACACGATTTCAGGAATAAAACTTGTACTTTTGACTCGAATAATCGGCGTTTCTCATAGAAAATCGACAATACCGATTGTAGCAAGTTTTGGGACAGAGAATTTGAGTTATTTTGGTCCTAGTGTCGGCATAGGTCATTGGAGTTCGATAATGCCGAGTGTGGCTAACCCAAGGGATGTGTTTTGACGTATTTTTGACTTCTAAAGTAAGGAAACATGGTTAGGGAAGGATTTTAAACCCTATAAGGAGAGGATACTTGAGGGACAAGCATTGAAGTCTATAAATTAAGACATCCGAGGCTCTAAGAAAATCATATTTACATATTTTGAAGTAATCTCTTATCTTTTACTCTCACATCACATATTCTGCATCTTAAACCCAAGGTTTTCCCTTTAAGGGGAAACCATTCTTTTTCTTTGTATATTTTCCATGAGTTTTAGTAAACCTATGATTAGCTGATGTGATTGTAGAAGTGGTAAATTAAGTATCGTTCACTCGGACTTGTGAAGACTCGATTTTAGATTTAAATCCTAATACTAGCAAATATATACAAAAGATGATAACAATATTAAGGATAACTGAGACATAGGGTTTCACCATTTTTCATTATTCATGTGGTTCAAATGTTAATTCTAGACAATTATAACTCAAATAATAGAAATGTTGACTCTGATTCTTTGCCAAAAGTAGATTCCTAAAACATTAGATGTAAATCATAAGCATGGCGCATCAAAAGTACTTTAGACTAAGCATACACCTTCAAACAAAATCACACTTAATTAGTAAAAATCATAATTCAATTTAAACTAATATAAAAGTCATAAAATAATTAAATATAGTTACCAAACAATTGTGAAAAATAGCTTCCTCCATTGTCCCAGTGATAGAGTTTAGCTCATCACGCTCAAAACACCCTCAAGAGATTTATACATGGATCAAAAAATGTTTGAAAGATGAAAAGAAGAGAAAATAATAAAAACTTTGCGATGGTATATTAGTGTTACAGACTAACTGTTACAAAGTAAGTGTTACAAACTGAAGATAAATGTTGCAAAGATTAAAAGCTTTAGCGACAAAATCTTCAACCATTTGACCACATAATCTTCAACCTTTTAGCAACGATTTCTTCATCTTCTTCATCAAGATCGTAATTTTTTTTCTTTCTGATTTTTGATTTTTTTTTCCTCTGGCAGAGCCGGACCCCATTTTCTTCGAACCCAATTTCTCTATTTATGCTAGACAACAACCCTACTCGATTGTCTTCATGAATATCTCCTCATTAATGAGAATCAATCTCTCGGCAGTAAAGAAAAAAATCTCGATATTTTTTCTTCCCTTTTAATCATCTCGTTCTGATTCCCTTCCTTTGAACAATTCTAGGTATTTAAATCACACGCAACTCTTTGATGTTGTTTCCTTATCTAAAAATCGAGAATAAAACCTTTGATTTTAAGTCAAATCCGAGAATTATCTTGTTATCTTTTTTCACAAGATTATTGTTGTTGTCTTGACGTATTTAAGTTGTACACGATTCCTTTAATATATGGCAAATACATATTGTCTTAGTTTACTTCAAAACAACCCAAGACTATCAATCAGAATCACGCTGATACAAAGAGTGAGTTTTCCCGCCAATTCTTATTCAAAAGAGTGGGTGCCTTTAGTAATTCCTCTTGGGGTGGCTTTATAACTTTAAGCTCAATTTTTCCATAATTAATTATTCTTCCCAAAACACCTAAAAACATAATAAAATAATAATATTAGTAAGAAAAAATAATTCCCGATAAATATAAATAAAGTGGTAATTATGCGCTTATCAAATACCCTCAAACCTATATTTTGCTAGTCCTAGAGAAAAACTAACCTAAACTAAGTCTAAGAAAAACATGGAAATCCTAACTCACTTTCACATGCATCGCGATTGCACTTAGCGTGTCCAACAAGCCTTTAAACCCATAGGTGTCCCTATCAGACGAGTTTTAGTCTTGTGAGGGTTTACAAGAGGTGTACCCATAAAACCTTTTACTCCAAAGCCTAGCTACTCTTGAACGATTGAGGGTAGACACTAAACATGTTATTTAGTTGGCTACTAAATTCTTTGGCTATAAGAATCATTACCCTATTTGAGTCCAATTGATGTACACGAGTTTTCGCTCAAGCGTACTAAAATTCATATATAAGAAAACAAAACTCTACTCAGAAAGTCGTACAGTGGACCACGATACTCGGAATCTAACAAACCATAATCATATGAATAGATTAAGAAGATGGTTATGAAGATAGAAGTGTGCGCATATTAACTAAGGCGAACGGTGTTTCCCAGAATATCTGTATGAACATCATGCCAAGATGAACCCTAATGGATTAAGATACGCACCCACTGGTCTAAATCCTAATTGTAGTATCAACTCAGCTGGTATATACAAGGTCCCCAATGGTCGATTTATTGAATATATACAATTATTATTATTATTATTATTATTATTATTTATTTTATTATTTTCCCCACAACATGATTAGATTTTTTGAATCTAAGCGCATGCTCCTTGTCAGCAGATTACATGATAGTTCCCATGGATCATGCGTTCCACGTTTGCTTAGGCGACGAAGATAGGGAGAACACACATATATTTCCACCCAAGTGTCAATTATTTTTTATTTTTGTATTGGTCAAATTCGATTAAAATAATATGGCTTGATCTCAACCACTCTATTTCATCCTAGCGGTGACAACAAGGCGATACTAGTTCCCCACCAAATCACTTAGAGAAATAAAAAGTTGCAAAAATAAAAACAGAACGTGATATAGTGATGACTCCGAGATATGGTGACAACTATCATGTTATTTCTAACATCTGAGCTATGTCCTTTTATGAATATACCATTTAGGTGGGCACACCAACTCCTGTAGACAAATTTTTTATTTCCATCTACCTAGAATGGTTAGTGTCATCCTGAATTGTCCACAAGTTTCTAAATTTTGGAGTTTTTGGTACAACTAATTTTTGAAAAATTTCTCCCTTACCCCTGATAAGCACTTAATTGTTACATTTTTACCGCTTTATCTATATTTTCTTGTTATCGTTTTGTACTAATTTTAGTGTTTTGATATTATCTTAGGTGGTATACGTAAAATTCATGGTTACAAAT
>JAJJMC010019206.1:292031-311736 GCA_023531435.1 Papaver californicum
CCTAGTATAAAAGAAGAAGGTATGCTTTTCACGGACCAGGGGGGAAGACGGAAAGAGAAGTGGGAGCTCGGTTGGGAGAGATACTTTTTCTCCTGGATAGTTTGGAGGCTGCCGTACAGGCGGAAAGAGAAGAACAAGACAATCAAATTTTTGGGTTTAATTCTTTATCTTTCTTCTCTTCTATTTATTTTTATGGGTTTTGAGAAACCCTTCTCCATGTTCTAAATTAATTTGTAACTAGGGTTTAACGTTGAAACCACTTTTTGGTACAAGACTAATTAACTTGAATTATTGAGTAATAGACCATTATGATTTGAATATATTAATTTCCATGATGATGATTTATTAAATTTCATTAAACAATTGTGATATCGTTTGATGGTACATGCTTGACCTAGGGTTTTGATGTTCCATGCTTCTGGTATACAGTTGTTGTTTTGAAAATCTACTTGTTACAAATATATTTGTCTACTTATTTGATACTTCATGCTTGGGTTAAATCCTCTGATGGGGTATGCTTAGAATAGCCAAGTATTATTTGTAGACCTTTAATTAGTTTCGTACAATTTTCTCGCTAGTGCAATTTTATGATGTATGCTTGAGACTAGGGCTTTTTGATGCATCATGTTTAGGGCGTCCCAGTGATATTTGCGACTCTAAATATTCATGAGTTATATTTCACTTCAGTAATTAAATAAAAATAGTGGTGGATACTGAAAACCCTGGTTACCGACTCTCTCTACTCAGTCACATTTTATTAGTTTAGTTAGTTTATTATTTTATTTATTAATATAAAAAATCACAAAAATATTCCTCTTGGTTAGTTTATTAGAGATATTAATTGCAGTATTTTCCCGCTCTCTGTGGGTTTGACCCGTACTTGCCGTTGTCTACTAGTTAGACGCCGTGCGATTGCGGTTATTTATATTGGGTAATTCCAGATAACATCAACCCCCAAACTTAAACTGAACATAGTCCTCGATGTTCTAAAGATAAATGAATGAAATCATGAAGAAAGAGAAAATACTGAACAAAGTAAAAGAGATAAGGAAAGATATTACCAGCACCGTGTACCAAAATCATATGGGTTGCCTCCCATAGAGTGCTAAGTTTAAAGTCTTCAGCCAGACCAAGAAAGGATTAGTCATAATTTATGAATTGTATAACAATAATCGAAATATTTGCGGATTCTTAAAGTCAATCGAGTTTGACTCACAAAGTTGACCACAATGAAGTATATGAAAGTGGTGGTCAATCTTAAGAGAATGTGTCAATTCAGATTTCCTAAAATAATTAGGCTTAACTCCAATATTCAATATCTGTCACATTGAAATTTATATGTCCCACATTTGGTAAATAAAATTTTGGTGGGACAACAAAGTCAATTATGGTATTATCGCCTGGGTAGACCACATCAACCAGAGGATGGGTTTCTGACGACTGAATTTAATTTTGGACAAAATCAGGTTCTGGAAAACGTGTATGAAGATAATCTCTTAAGATGGTAGAGGCACAAACATCAAGTCCCAAGTGAAGGATCTTTCTAAGATTTAAAGTTAAGGCACAGGGAGAATGATAATCACCCCCAAACTTAGAATATTCAGTGTCCTTGGATAGACTAGCCATAATTTCCCTAATTTCTATATCATCAGATTCTTAAAAATGGTTAATTGCTTCTTCAAAGTTATAATCAGGTGGTGCATCCTCGCTCATATTTAAAATCTCTATGAGTCTATCATCTTCGTCAAGGACTATGGTCTTTGAATCGTTGGATTCTCAAACACTAGTCTCAGAATAAACTCGTTCCTCTAAACCATCATCCTCTTTATAATAACAAGGAAATATTTCACCGTTTATAACAAAGGTATCTCTAGTTAAATCCTTTTCCTCTTGAATAGGCAAATAATCATCAACATTATTGAGATTGGAATTAGAAACATCATTGTTATCGTGAAGCTCAATTGTTGTAAAAAATTCCTCATCGTTATGATTACGGATTTCAATTTCCTCATCAACAATATCCTCATCATCATAATAATATGAAGATGATTGAACCTCATCTAAATAGGCAGTGTCTTCTATTTCTAACCTCGTCCTCTAAATTAGGAAAATATTCATTATTATTATCAAGGCTAATTGGAAACACTATTTCGGCAATTAAGATTATTTCGAGCAATTCTTATCGTTGCACTGTACTCCTTTGCAAATAATTCAAACCTATTTGTCGACTCCGTTAACTGCTTGATGGCATCTTCTAGAGGCATAATGAGTTCATAAGGATTACTAGGTCACAACCGCTCGAGGGATCCTTCTAGAGGAGGATTACTCATTGTGCAATTTGTTTCTTCGTTTCTAACTCAAACCTATTTGTATTCTCAGTCAACTGCTTAAGAGCCTCTTCTAGAAAAATAGAAGGGTCATGAATAGTACTGATAGACACTTAATTTATATATCTTTACCAACTAATTTATATGTGCTAGAACTTGATTTTATGTTAATACTTTTGTTTTCGTGCTTTTATAGATAGTATACCAACCCGATGTTACGAATAAATTGGCTAAATGGAGCTGACTAAAATCTCATTGGAGTGATTAAAGACGTGACCAAGGCACGTGATTAGATGAGTCTATGGATTTAGAAGTGGGAACCAGGAAGAAGACTTTGCTGTGAGTGTTGTGTACGGAAACAAAGGGTGAAAGAAGACCTAGGCTGTTGTGTGGTCGGTGACGTCACACGTGAAGCAGATTAAGGAGTGAGGTGATGTGGGAAAAGAGACTTTTCTCTTATTGATTGGATAAGTGAGGCGTGAAAAATAAAGAGTGGAGAGAGGTGCGTCAGGTGGAGAAATAAAATGACGGAGAGAAATGAGAAGTTGGCGGGTCTCTTTGGATTACGTGGATGGAAAGAGAAGTATAAATAGAGAAGTATAAAAGAGGAGAGAGGGCTAGGTTTTTCTTTAGACTTTCTTTTAGGTTTTATTTTTTTTTGGGGAGTGCGGCTGAGAGGGATCAGATAAGGGAGAGAGTGTATAGAGGTTATAGAAAGTAAGGAGGGAGGATGTACGGTGAGAGGGAAGAAAGGTGGAGGGAGATTGAGACGTAAGAGGGAGAGAGGCTAGGCTAGAGAGAGATTGATAAAAAGGGAGAGTGAATAGATCCCTAGGGTTGTACGGTGGAGAGAGGGAGATAAGGTTGATTGATTAGAGGGCTAGAGTGATTGGTTGGGTTTTTGTGAAAGGACGGAGTGGAGAGAGAAGGCTGCTGTTGGAGTTGACCGAGAGAAAAGCAGGTGGAGGTATTGGCTGGGTACTTGTGGAGTGGGCAGATAATTTTTGTTCTTGAGTTGGTTGGCGTCTGCTGTACACAGGAGAAGAGAAACAAAACGCCATTGCTCTATTTTGGTTTAATCCTTTCTCTCTACTTTGATTAATTATTTTAATGGGTTTTAAGAAACCCATCTCCATGTCTCACTAATTTTGTAGCTAGGGTTTATGTTGAAACCACTTAAAAGTTTTAGACCAATTAAATTGAAGTATTTGGTACAGACTATTATGATTTGAATAAGATTAGTTCCATAATTTTGTTTATTGATTTATTGATTTTTATTAAACAATTGTGATTTCGTTAGATGGTACATGCTTGGCCTAGGTTTTTGATGTTCCATGCTTTCGTTATACAATTGTTATTTTGAAAATCTAAATTAGTTGTTGCTTCACCGGTTCTGTACAATACCATAACCTATGCGCATAATTAATAGGATAGCAAATATATTTGTCTACTTATTTGATATTTCATGCTTGGGTTAAATCCTTAGATGGGGTATGCTTAGAATAGCCAGGTATTATTTGTGAACCTATAATTAGTTTCATATAATTTTCTCGCTAACGCAATTAGATGGTGTATGCTAATACTTAGAGTTTTTGATGCGCCATGCTTAGGGCGTCCCAGTGACATTTGCGACTCTAATACATATAATAGGTGATGTCGATAGAACGAACAATACATAAATATTCAGGATGTTTCACTTCAGTAATTAAATAGAAATAGTGGTGGATACTGAAAACCCTGGTTACTGTTTCTCCCATTTGATTTATTTTATTACTTTAATTTATTTTTCTTGTTTTAACTTTATTCCGAAAAATCCAAAAATATTGGTTCTGATTAGTTTATTAAGAATATTGATTGTAGTATTGTCCCCGATCCCTGTGCGTTCGACCCGTACTTATCGTTGTCTACATTGTAGACACCGTGCGATTGCGGTTTATTTATATATGGTATTCTAAAATCCTATCAAGTTCCAGGACTCAACTGTTTGATTAAATCATTTAAAGACGAAGAACTCGAATTTTGCTTGTTTCCCGTTCATATGACTGGTACGCATATGAATAGTAATTGAGATCACCATGATATGAACTATAACCTTCAAAAGGTTGGTAATGGTCCCAAATACTATCCACACTATGGTCATAGTATGGGTAATATTCATTTTGAAAATCAGTCGAATATCCATGTATTGGCTATCATAATACCAGCTCGACATTTTTTTGGTGCACGTGCAAATGCATGTTTGACTAAATAGGTAAGCTCAGGTTACCTTAGCAAAGTATACCTACATTCAAAAACTGGTCAAAGGTACGAGGCTAAGGCTTGTGAAATTTCAGCTGGTAACTCCCGTAAGGCCCACGACACGGGTTCAACTTACTTTTCCACAGGTTTTCCTAAACTCGGTAGTCTGACGAATACAATTTGTGTGTATACAATGTTGTTGTTTTTTCCTTTTATTATATGCAAAATAAAATAATATCTAAAAGAAATATATACAAATAAAAAAAATTTAATCAAATTTTTTTTTTTTTTGAGGTTTACTACTTGCCTTTTTTGGTAGGCAATTTCCACAATAATCGCAAAACTTTACCTGCATAACAAACATAAGGAAAACACCCACAAAAAATCTGAAAAGGGAAAAAAATCCTAATTAACCTAATTAAAAACTAAACCTAAAAAAATAATCTAAAATCCTAACCTAAAAACAAATCCGCGTCGGTGGCGCCAAAAACTGATGTGATTATAGAAGTGGTAAATAAAGTATTGTTCACTCGGACTTGTGAAGACTCGATTTTAGATTTAATTCATAATACTAGCAAATATATACAAAAAATTATAGAAATATTAAGGATAACTGAGACATAGGATTTCACCATTTTTCATATTCATGTGGTTCAAATATTAATTCTAGACAATTATAACTAAAATAATAGAAATGTTGACTCTGATTCTTTGCCAAAAGTAGATTCCTAGAACATTATATGTAAATCATAAGCATGACGCATCAAAAGTACTTTAGACTAAGAATACACCATCAAACAAAATCACACCTAATTAGTAAAAATCATAATTCAATTTAAATTAATGGAAAAGTCATAAAATAATTAATTGTAGTTACCAAACAATTGTGAAAAATTATCCCAGTGATGGGGTTTAGCTCATCACGCTCAAAACACCCTCAAAAGATCTATACATGGCTCAAAAAGTGTTTGAAAGATGAAAATAAAAGAAAATAATAAAAATAACGAGTTTGCAACAATGTATTGGTATTACAGACTCACTGTTTTAAAATAAGTGTTACAAACTGAAGATAAATGTTGCAAAATTTAAAAGCTTTAACAACAAAATCTTTAACCTTTTGGCCACGTAATTCTTATCTAATTTGGAAAAAAAATTCTGGCAGATCCAAACTTCTCTATTTATACTAGACAACAACCCTACTCGATTATTTTCATGAATATCTCCTCATTAATGAGAATCAATCTCTCGGCAGTAAAGAAAAAAATCTCGATATTTTTTCTTCTCTTTTAATCATCTCGTTCTGATTTCTTTCCTTTGAACAATTCTAGGTAAATCACATGCAACTCTTTGCTGTTGTTGCCTTACCTAAAAATCGAGAATAAAACCTTTGCTTTTAAGTCAAATCCGAGAATTATCTTGTTACCTTTTTTCACAAGATTATTGTCGCTGTCTTGACGTATTTAAGTTGTACACGATTCCTTTATTATATGGCAAATATATCTTGTCTTAATTTACTTCAAAACAACCCAAGACTATCAATCAGAATCACGCAGATACAAATAGTGAGTTTTCCTGCCAATTCTTATTCAAAAGAATGGGTGCCTTTATCACATCGTGGGGTGCCTTTAGTACTTCTTCTTGGGTGCCTTTATAACTTTTAAGCCCAATTTTTTCACGATTATTTATTCTTCCAAAAACACCTAAAAATATAATAAAATAATAATATTAATACAAAAATGAGTCCCAACAAATATAAATAAGGTGGTAATTATACGCTTATCATTAACTAATTCTTCTATTGGTTAGGGATGTAGTTGGAAGTCTTAAACATATGAATCAATCTGACTGGTTATTATTGATGATCAAGATCTTTTTTTATCGTTCATGTTCTACTTTTAATATCTCCATGCATGATTGGAGGTGTGTTTGTTGACGATGCATACTAAGTGAATACATATTCATATCTAAAGCTAAACTAGGGTTTGGAGATACTAAGTAGTCGATAGACCCGGTTGCAAGTAGCATAATATGATTATTGATTGTATTCAAAACCTTTGTGTGATTTTATGTAGAAGCTTGATCAATGTTAAATAGATTACTCATAATATTTTTATTTGTATTGATTAGCCTAATTCAAAGAACATAACGCTCTTGGAGGGTTAAACTTGATAGCACGTTGCTTTGGATTGTTCGTTGAGTAGTATCCACATATTCATCGCTATGGTATGTGATGACATAAGGAATTTACCGGAGTATGCTCTCGATGGGGTGCTATAGGGCTATTGGTATGAAGAGAGAGTGGATATTGATTCTAATCTATTGCGAACTTGTTTGACGATGGAAGATGAAACCTTTAACCCGTATTTTCTCACCTTAATCTCAATCTTTATTTATTTCGTTAGTTTACTTTAGTATAATCCACTATAATTCCCCCTTGGTTAGATAAGAAGTCAAAGAGAAATAAAAATTCACATCTCCTCGTGGGAACGATCCTTACTACCGCTATAATACTTTAGTTAATTAGTGAAAAATATCTTTATTAATTTTTTGCAAACGACACGCATCAAATTTTGGCGCCGCTGCCGGGGAGCAGTAGCAATTTTTTTTGTTAGAGATTTTTTTTTTAGTTCTATTTTACGCTTTTCTGTTAGCGTTTTTCAGGTTTTTAGGTTTTCGTGGTAAAAACCACTCTTGGTGGAATTCCTCATCCGTTAAAAGCGGAAGGCAGATTCCAAAAACAGGTTGTATACATCACTTTTATTTATTTTTATTAATTTTAGATTTTTAGTTAGATTTTTTTCTTTTTCCTACTCTTTTTGTGTCATCATATTTTCTTACGGTAATAACATGTATGATGCACAAGAGGAGGCATATTAGGGTGGTAATCAGTTTAGTTATCATTCCCAATCTTTCAATAACTTCCAACCGACCGTGGGATACAATCAGAATCAATCCTTTGTTTTTAATAAATACCCTACAAAATCTTTTGGTGATTTTCAAACATACCAAGAACCTTATGGTGGGTATGTGGGTCAACAACCACAAAAAAGGTGGGACAGTTATACTTCTAATTGGCTCCACTCGAGTTGTATGCAGATTTTAGATCAATAAAGGACATGCAACAGAGACTATGCCGACTTGATCCGACACTTAATAGAGAGAACGTTACACCAATCGAATTTTACAACAATATACCTTACCCAGCTCATGATCGTAGTTATGATTATTTGCCCATTCAATGGGACAAGTCGTGGTTTAGTGATCCTATCGTAAGTAATGGTGGAAGACATGTAAACATAAGAAAACTCTCGAAAACATTATATCAACCGGAAGATAACGGAACACCAGAAGAAATTCTTCAAGAAATTAGTAGCACCACACGTATGAAATTCGAATGACGTTTTGCTAATGGAGAATATGAGGTCGATGAAGATTCTGATGAAGAGTCTGACATTGAAGAGGATGAAATATTTGAGAATGAGGCTAGACTGAGTAATATCGTGGAAGACCCAATTGAGCTTGCCAAGGAATATAATGATAACGTTGATGATGAGATTTTGGTTGAGGTAGAAATTGACGAAAATTGGTTAAAAAGTTTGATAGAGGACCACGATACACATGAGGTAAATAATTCATTGGAGTTCTTTAAGAACAATGAGGATCCCATAATACAAGAGATAGTGGAAGGTTTTTCTAATCCTTTACGTAATTCTATTTCTAATGATCCTTTTCCTCTATTCGAAGTAGTTTCTCAAAAGTTGTTAACCCGACTTTTAGAAAAATACCTCACTTAGGATTGGTTTGTGATAGTTTTTAATTTGTAGGGATGTATTGGGAAAGTAAGTGTTGTAACAGAAGTTGGTGATTTTTTTTTTGAGAGAAGGTGTTAACGCCTTTCTTGATATGGTTGAGACTCGGCGCATTTGAAGAATTTGTCTAATAAGGTTTGGATTTATGAAGTTCTATAATTATAAGTCCGAAGCTATCGAGTGTTACAGTTCTTATACTAACACTAGAGATGGTTATGACGTATGAGTTAAAACAATTAGTTGATGAGATCCGTTCTGAGTTATCTTTTATTATGTCAAAGATGCCTAAACACTTTAAAGCCAGTCTAGCAACAATGGAACTGACGGTTACTTTACATCATGTTTTTGATTCCGCAACATATAAGATATTGTGGGATACGGGTCAACAGGTAGGAACTAAATTTATCAACGGAGGTTTGATGATTTTCTTCAGTAGAAAGATCATCTTCATCACCATGTTCATCTTCAACACCATGTACTGCAACAACAACAACAACCAGTTTCAAGATTGAGTTTTTCGATGCCGATTCAGACCGGTTCAAATCCTTTTTGATCACTTGTATTACCTTTGTTACTTTTTTCTTGATATAAACCCTGGGAAATGGTTGGATCTCTTAATGATCCTAACACTTCTATTGGATGTAGATTTGTTAATAAGTTTGGTTTTGTTTCCAAACCCAAAAATAATAATTTAACCTAGGTATTTATATTTGATTTTGATTCTGATCCATGGAACAATTAGAACTCCATTGAGGAATCTTTATTTCGATGTTTTAATTAGCTTTGTAAGATTGTTGAATCGTTACCTCCGGGTCAGATATGCAACTGATTTCGATTTGAATTTTATCATTAATATAATTTAGATTTTTTTGGGGAGAAAAAAACTAGTGTATACTTTAATGGAAATGATCTGTGCACACTCTTCACCATACACTATCTCACATGATTCATACCATTTTTTTCCATAAAACTCAAATTTAAAGCTAATATTTTGATGATACGTCTCTCTTATAAAAATCTACATTCCTTTTAAAAATGGACATATTCCGAGACTTCTAACACCACCATCTACCACTTTGAAAATCAATCGTTGGAAATTAACGGTTAAAATTAAGATTAATAGATCGCGAGATTTTGTATTTTGGGTTGTGCTCATTTTTTATAGGAATATAAAGTCTTGCTTTAGAGGAGATTCGAACCCTTGGTCTCTAGCATCATAACCTTACTCCCTGACCATTTAACCATACAACTCGTGATATCATTGCATGTATTATATATATACACTACATTTATGTCTAAAATCATACTAAATCCAACTAATTATTGAGTCGAAACGAATTTATTCATAGATTTATCTAAAATAGTATTAATTTATTAGGTATTTATATGCTAAATTTTTTATACCGTATTCATATATGTAAGACGTATTATACACGAATTAACGCATATCCAAACTTTTCCCAAATACCGTATAGATGAACAAATTTGGAGTTTGCTCAAACGATTAATACACGCATTTTTTCCACACTGAATCTTTGCTGACTGCCGAATTGCTAACTGGGGTCTTATAAAAAGAATGTATTATCAAAATATTAGTTTCAAATTTTTATCATTTAAATTTTATGAAAAAAATAATGTAAATCATATAAGTTGCATGGATTTTCCTTTATACTTGAATCTGAAATGTAAAATGAAAAGGTCAAGAAAAAGAAAAAAAGGAGTTCGTTGGTGAAGTGAGCGTCTTGCTAGGATGGACGGCTATGAAATTATAAAAAGACAATAAAACGGTCCAGACTTGTTGACCTGCACTCTTTTGTATTCTTTTGTTGCGTCTTTCACATCGGCTTCGAGCTGTACCCGCAACCCGCGTCCCTATTTCCTATAGCTAATTCCACGCAAAACGTGAATTTCACAGGCACACCACAGACATAAATATCTTTCAAACATGCAATTCTCCTTGTGATTCAAATATAGAGAACACGGACTGGAATAATGAATTGATGAGGTTTGAATTTTCAATTTCAAGTGGACGAATACGACCTCCACTTTCCTTGTGATTGTGATTTAAAGAAGATAAGATGATTTTACCTCCATTATTGGAATTTTCTACCTTTAAAGGAAAACAAAATAAAATCTAACGTGGCATCTTCTATTTTCTAACATAAAATTCTTTACGGGCAATCATCAGCAACTAAGACTTTTATCGACTGAAAATATTTCTTTATTAGCGGAAATGGACCGGTGATACCGATTTAAAGGGTATTCGGCAGTATGTCTTACAAAACAGTGGTTGCCAAATACATTCTTAACTAATTTCTATAACAATTAGAATTTCGTAGTTTAATTTTTGAATGGGTTTAGAATTCAGGGTTGAGACTCAACACTAAAGTCATCGGGTTGGATAAAGACGCCTTCTAAAGAAGGAAGAAACAATCGAATTGAAGATCCATCACCTCTTTTGTAACCACAATCTACGCGACGTGAGTGTGTATCGAGAAGGATGGAAAATTGTTTGGCCGGCACTTTCTCAGAAAACCACCAAGGACATTTTGGTCATTTATTCTCCTTTTCCTACACAGATTTCTACAGAAAACATCAGTTAACCCACCTTAACGCTCATCATCGTATTCACATCACCGTCACAACGATCCAACAAAATCATATTCATCTTCTTACACGCACGTTAAATAGGAGTCAACAAAATCAAACTCCCACCGGTTTCCTATTCCCCTTCCTCATCCCCTACTAGACATAAAACCTAGTGGTCAACCTGATATAGAGGTAAAAGTGAACGTAGATCCACGTGTCCAATCTTATCCTTTTCCTTAATTCACCTTTTCTTCTTCCCCATAAATCCTCCTCTCCCCTTTCTCATTTTATTTCATCTTTACCAAATCCCTAATCTCATTCTCTGCTATCCAAATTTGCAATCTAAAATCTCATTTCTCTGTGTTAATGGCGACTTCTGCAATTTCATTCCGCCCAGTAATCAAAGCTACAGCAACATCTGGTAATGGAAAAGCTGATTTGAACCAGCAAAGGGTTCAAGCATCTTCATCTCCTTCTTCAGCTAATTGGTGGACACCAATTTTTGGTTGGAAAATAGAATCTGATTATATTGAGAATTCCTCCTCCTCAAAACCTGGATCTGCTAATAAATTCACGCCTGGTTGTTTTACCGAAGAGAAAGCGAAACAGCTTCGTATCAAAGCAATGGAATCTGCCAATTTTCATGATTTTATGTATCATTCTGCTATTGCTTCTCGTCTTGCTTCTGATATTCCCATCCGCAACGATCTTTAACGTTACCTTCTCCATCGACACTGCTTCCGGTTTATGAATCCGGCGCCGGACTGTTTTAGTTAACGGCGAATTTTAGGGTTTTTCTCACCTTTTTTATTTAGGATTTTCTTTTCTGTTTGAATGTATGAATCAAAATCAATCAAAATCAGTCGACTTTACTACTACTCTTTTGATGTTCTTTTTTATTCTTTGAATTTCAGCATATCATGTGTGTTGTTGTACAAAAATAAGAAACCATTGATATTAAATGAGTCTACCGTTAGATGATGTTTACTTTCTGCTCATGATTTCATCATTTAATCATAGACCTGACTTTTCTTTTGCTGTAAATATCTTAATCAACGGTTCCTGTAGTTGTGTAAATATCTACCTAACCAGATCCAACGGTTACTATATAGAGTATAGATTTTTTTCTAACGTTATTGCAGGAATTTTGATCAGGACAGCATTACTGACCGGTCTTGATCGTCATCTTCAGAACCGGTTTTGGAGTATTAACGTATATTTTTGTCTATATATTATCCTATTTTTTGGAAAGAGGAATTTAAGTCTTATCCGATTGCTAGCCGTTGGATGGGGTGGGATCCAGAGATCTTCCGCATGTCGCCTGTTATCCATAATATGCCATAGGAATATTCGTCATCCAAAAGATGCTCTGGTGTAATTCAAATTTGTCATCCAGATGTTGACTGAAAAAAAGTACTAAAAATTTACCACCGACAAAAGATCTACGGGCACTCCTTATCCCTATGCTTTTGACCGACTGTTATTCCCTATGTTCCAGAAAAAGTGATACTATTACTTCTTCGTATCACTTTTTTCGGGACGGAGGTTGTAGTTTTTATCTCAGGTAAATAGGGTTGAAGCTAAATATTGACGCCTGCCACTATTCGTAGGTTGCTGTTCTGAGGGAAGCTGAAGGTCTTCTCGCAGACTTCTGCAAATATGTTTGCTTAAACACCGAAGTAATAAACTATACACGGTGGCATGGGTAGTTCTACAGGGTCTTCTCTTAGGAGCACATCATCGGAATATACGGTACAAGGTGATTACACCATGGGTACTGCAAGGCAGATGAGTACTTACTGCAAGTGTTCGTAAGCTAACATTAACGAACAATATAGGAAGTTGATGCTGTTTGTGGATCTCCTAGCCAAACTGGTGTCTTACATAGCCATCGGTTTAAGTTGGTTACTAAGCCTTTTCCTTGCAAAACCGGGTCACTAAGCCATTTCCTTGCAGTAATCATCAACCTTTGCATGATGATCCATGTTAGAAAAGTTCCTCCCGATGTGAGAAACATCCATAGTTCAAGAAAATTAAAGCAAAAAATTAGAGATTTGGCAACCACAAACCTTCACAAATTGGTACCTGGAAACAACCAATACTTGGTTTCTATGAAGCAAAATCAGAAGAAAATTGGTTGACTCACAAAGTTCTTAATCTGGTATAATCCAAGTAAATTGTTATTCATAAGGAAGCTGTACAAGGCAAGCTTCTATCCCAGGTCTACCCATCAGTCTATAACTACTTCTACCTGCACTTCTAGTAACAACATATGAATAATCAATATAAAAGGACGGATTACCAGAGGCCAGAAATTATGCATAAAAAGTGGTTATTTGGTCCCTCAGTTAGCAAAATTTTGGTCTCCATAAAGTAAATCAGCATTCTGCTGGGACTGGTAAACAATAAACAATTGAGCACAGATACACTATTTAGAGTTTTATACTTCACCATGGTATATAAAAGATCAACAGTAACCATTATAAAAGTTTGTTAACTTTCTCATTTCAAACAATGACACCTGTATATTCCACAAGAAACAAAAACGAGGAAAACAAAATAGAAAGAGAGCTACAAATACTGATTAACCCAAGTTGCAACAAGCAAACGTTAGCTCTTTCTATCTAACCATAGTCAGTCAAAGTTAACATAATGAACTCAGTTATCTTACGTTTATGGTTTAATCCTTTGATCTACTTGTTATTTCCATTTTCTACGCTACTTCTATCGTCTTTCTATCGAGAAACCCATCAACTGGCGCTAGATGGAGGGAGATGATTCCAAACCCTAGTTTGACACCATGGTTGGTCGAGGTCAGGTGGAGTTCGCAGTGGCAGTAATGAAAAAAACCAAATGGACATAGCAGAGCTTAGACTCATCTATCGCCGTTGCATTAGCAGATTGTGTGACCTGTTCTTTACCAGAAGTCTAAGCTCTGCTAATTATTTTCTTGGTTTTTATCACCTCTACCATGAGTCCATGTTTTCCTTCTAGCGCCAATGAAAGGGTTTCATGATAGAATGATGATAAAGTAACTAATGAAAGCAGAAATAAACGAGTAGAACACAAAGTTTGAACAACAGAACATAAGATAATCTGAGTTCTGGGCAAAGCCACGCACATTTCCATAGTCGTCTTGATGACAATAATAGTCTGCCTTCTTAAAGTTCCGTTGACAACTATTTATACTATAAAGGAGCACTGAAAAAAGAAATAATAATAATTGATAGGACTGAAACGGCCTTCTAAAGAATAGAACCTAGGAGATATTCCTAAACGGAATGGAAGCATCATGTGTTCGTGTATCAGTTTATTTCTGTTTGCTGAGCAAAGCGATTTACATGCAGAAGGTGTTTTGAACATAACTACATTAGGAAGATGTTTTACACTGGTAAGTATGTATGTTTCATTGGTATAAAGAACGGATTACCATGCTGCAGAAAGCCCTAACACCACAAGTAGCTAGATTATTTTCTCCAAAAAGTAAATCAGAATTCTGCTGGGTAAAGAGTTACAAAATTCACAATGAATACTATTTTTAGTTTTATACTTCACCATAAGATCCAAAAAGTTAACAGTAAGCATTTATGACATTATAAATGTTTGTGTGATCTTTTTGTTTCAGCAATAACCTGTATTTTCCACAAGAAACACAAAAGAAGAAACCAAGAAAGAAAGAAAGAGACAAATTAACTAACCCAAGCCGCACCCAGAAGACGTTAGCTCGTTCTATATAACCATTAGTTAGTCAAAGATGAATAGCAATGGCAGACTGAAAAATGTTGTGAAAAAGTTGGTTCTTCAGACAGCTCTTGGATTACGACTTGCTCTCAGAATCATACAGGTCAGATCTGTATTATATAGATCAAGGAAAAACAAAACAAAATAGAAGACATAAAATGAAAGCAACCATGGCATAAAGTTCAGCAAAATTGACATGGGCAAGGTAAGTGTTATGATGTATCCACATTTACACATAAGTTCAGATCTTTCAGTGGTGTCACAAAACTTTGGTTTCCAACTCAACAAAACCAATACATAAAAGAAATAAGAACTTAATAATTCAATCTCAGTTCATTTATCAACTCAACACTCTGGCTCACATTAAAATGGGTATGTTAGCATTTCTCGTTATCTAAAATGATTAAAAGATTTTAGTTTATGATACAGATCAAACGCAGTTACAATCCAGTTTGGATTTTTGAGGGTAGAAGAAAATTACTAAAGAAATAAAGTTCTCAGCATATGAAGTGCCGTAGTCAAAGAGTCTGTCTGATTTCATCTATTTGTTTTCTAGAATCAAGGGAATCGACAACTTCCATGAGGGTGATGGGATCAATCTTATAGTGTTTATGTAACAGTGGAGTATTCCCAGAAAAAAGGAATGATTTTGTTGGTTATAAAACAAATACTCTTATTATGATGAATAAAAGAATGCTTTCAGGTATATATACTTATCACTCAGTAGTTTGATGCCTAATGTCTAGCACATCCAAAACTTGGCTATGTAACCTATATTACTCTAGCTATTTCTACGTTAACACTTAAACCCCAAAGGGCAAAACCAAGGTGATCAAAGCGAGTCATTCAAAAAGAATGTGTAAATTTCTCGTAAATTCATCCTATTAACAGTAAAAATTCAGCCATCTTTTGCTGACAACGTAATCTTAATATGTAAGAAACATTTCCCTTGAAAGCTCTGTCTACATCTAGAACTAGCCCCATTAGTGCTACTGGTATACCAAGTAGAACCATGCTACTGGTACTCCGTGCAAACAAGGGAAGGACATCTTAACTACTCAAGGCAGTAAGACAACACTAAGACTTACATCGTATGGAGCAAAACCAAGGTGATCAAAGCAAGTCATTGAAAAAACAAGCGCACACTCCTCCCAAATTCATCCTATTAAAAGTATAAATTCAGCCATCTTTTACTGAAACACATGTAACCTTAATTTGTAACAAACATTTTCCCTCAAAGCCCTCTTTACATTTAGAACTAGCTCAACTTAAGTAAAAGCAATAACACTAGACAAACATACAAAGCCGGAAACCATGCTACTGGTAACCCGTTTTACCCAAATTCCTAACCGGAGCTGCGCAAATGAGGGAAGGACATCACACGGGGTAGTACGATAGCTGTTGTTCAATCTGTACTCCTTAAATGGCTGGGTCTGACACAATACAGTGCAAAAAAGCAAATGTCAAGACTGCATATCTAAACTATCCACATTAAACAATTGAAATTCAGTATTTCTCTACTATACGGAACATGAATACACTAGGGTTTAACTGTTCAGAACTATTGCCTAACAATGTGAATCAATAATCATAAGCATAGAAATTTTAGTTTTCAAACGAACAAAATAAAAATGTAATACAGTAAAAGAGAAGATTAAAAGGATACACCAAGTAAGCCCCATGGGCGAAAGCTCCTGCTAATACTCCTGTGAACAATCGATCTCTTAACACTGGATTCCTTCGGAACACAATTCGAACTGATAATCAAACAAAAAACAAACAAAAGGTTAATGAATAATTAACGAAAAAAATTAAGGAATTAAAAAAGAAAAAGTGAAAAAGAAAGAAAGAAAAGAGTTATTACTGAGAGGAAGAACAGGAGCATATATAAGAGGTATCAAGAACTTCACAGGGGATCCCTTTTTCTGTCTCCTCACTACAATCTCTCTGCAAATTCACAAAATAAAATAATCTAATTCAGGATAATTAAACTTATTGATTAAATTGACGCATTATAATAATAAAATTCTAGTAGCTTACTCATTGAAGGAACCAGATGCAGAGGAAGAAGAAGCCATTGTAAAACGCGAGGTTTTCTTTTTTCTTTTTTTGTGGGGATCTCGAAATTGGCTGCTCTCTTGTTTCAAGGATGATTTGAAAGGGGTATTATGGTAAATTCAGAGTTTAATGTTTTAAAAAGCAGGTGGTTTCGTCTAAAGCCCACATACGAGAGTCATGGGCTCATGGTGGCTCCATTTAAGCCCACCCACTAGGGTCATGGATTCATGGTGGCTCCTTTTTGACTCCGAATTTGTTTGAAAGTAAGAAAAAGATCCGGCTACCATTATTGACTCCGAAAATGCTACCACTTGATCAGTTGCACGCTGGTGGCGATGTTGTACATTCTCGACTGTTCATTTTCCTGGTTCACTACATTTAACCGGACAGATTTTGGTTCAAAAATGATTAGAATATCTATATGGGGTGTGCATGAAAAAGGGCAGGCACCATTGCACTATTGAGGTAATCGTAAGAAAGCATATTAGTCGGCTATTGTTCTCAGCTGAGTTCTGACAGTTTGGTTATGATAAAATGTATGAAAACGATCTATGAAGGAGGAATATTGGAAACTCGGTATCCTTTCTTTCGGAGAGGGATCTAACTGGAGCACGTTGCTCCCGGAGTACTGAAAGCCCAAAACAAAATTTGATAGATCTTGTACCTGACTGATTACATTAACTGTTCAATACACACGAATCACATGGTTACTGATCTTTCCATGGGTCACACTTGCCAAATGGAACATGTCTATTTGAGTAAAAGGATTGCGACCTCCGACAGAAATTCTTCACAAAATTCTGTATTACGGTTGTAGATTGCGTGTATGAGAATGGTTTGTTATTATGGGAACTTCTACCATTTGCTTTTGTTTGGGGAGTGTGGAAACAAAGAAATTCTTGTATTTTTAAAGAAGTTGAATACGTGCAGGATACTCTCATCGGGAAGATCAAGTCTTTGTTGCTTTATTGGACATCTACAAATGTTTCTTTCATAGGAATTACATTCCAAAACCTACATTATAACTGGGCTCTTGTATCTTTTCCTGTATGGGGTTCACATCTTTTGCTTGTCTGCTATATTTCATCCTATTCTGCATTTTGGTGAGGCTGTTCTTTTTTCCTTCTTGCTTTGGTGTTGATTCCCAATCGGATCCCCATAGCTTCTTCTGTATTTTTTTTTCTATCTATAATTTTTTTTTTGTATTGATCATATATATATATATATAGAGAGAGAATGGTAAATTTCGATTATTTATGTATTCATGTACTTGGGATGTTCGTGCAACAAGTAAATGTTAGGTACAATTTAGGTTTACCCACATGATCTAAGTGGATCATGTAATGTAGAAACATGTACATTTTAAATTCCTGTAATGCATTGTTGCGAAAAAGCAGGTTGACACGCCAGCAAAACTGTGTAATAAAGATGGCACATCAGCGATGCCACACTAGCAGAGCCGTATAGTCAGCACCCAACTGTACCATATTAACAAAATTGTTAAATCGGTACGGCAACAAGCATTGTGATACCTCTGCAACCATTCCACATCAGTAAGATGACATGCCACGTTATCATCGAGGATCGAGGTATGACAGCCGGACGAGCCGAGCCGTCTAGCCTCTGAGGCCAGCCGCCTAAGGTAGAACTTTCACGTCCTATTTTTTTCTACCTTTGGATATTTCAGCCCCAATTTTCTTCGTTTCGGATGTCTTCATCCTATATCGTAACGTCTACACCATTTTCTTGGGCTTGACCATTTGTACCTTTTTCTTGGCCTAAGATAAAGTTTTGCAAGTTTCTAGAAATATTTGTTGGCCAAGTCACATATGGAAAAGTTCTGAAACATTTTAGATAACTTGTAAGATATGTCACCTTAAGTCATGACTTATCTCGAAATTATAGATGATCCCTAAAATGAAAGCATTTAAATATAGGGAACCTAAACCTTAAAAGGTATGCAATTTATTCCAGTTGCGGAACTAGAAATGGAGGATACCCCGGGCTTGATCAATTTTATACTCCGGGCTTAAGCCTTAATATAACACATCAAATTTTGACTCAACAAATATAGGTAGTCAAAAAATGGTTTATATGGGCTTTGAGGGTGGGGGTGGCTTCAGCCAGGGTAAGCCCGGCTGTAGATCCACTCCTGATCTATTATGAACAAACTTCTTGTGAAAAATATCTCTAACCAACTTGAACATCTGAGGGTTTTTTACAGGTACCCCCTTCCAACTTTTTTCATCGGGAGAAAAAAGTTACAGAAAACCTCATCATAATTATCATCAACGTGGGTGTTTCAAGTACACAAACCAGTAAGAGTTATTATTATTGATTAGGCCAAGATCTTGTCATTGTTAAGAAGTTGTGTAGCAATTGCCACCCAGATCTCCAAAAATAAATTTGAAGAGTCCTCTCAACTTGCCTATAACATCCTCCATTCATGTCCCGATCAGGTGATGTAATAGTCATATAGACAAAGGAAACATGTGGATTGTGTATATGGCCGGCTTATCAAATCCTAAATTGGACAAAAATTAGACCAAACACTAATGTCAATTAACCCAAAAGAATTTGAAGTAATTCGAAACACATGAAACTTCATCATATTCCCACATAAAACAATATACTCCACTTGGAATGAAGGATACATCAAGTCGTGCAAGAAAAGATTGACAAATGAAATGCATATCTTTATATAGTACTACCTGCCTTATGCAGTGTGGCGGGATTTTGGATTGAGAGGAACAAAAGAACCTTTCGCAACAAAGATCAATAAGATTCTGAAATCATTCATTGTGGTTAAAGCCTTACTGCATCATTAGGGGCTCCCTTTGCAAAAAGTTTAAGGGCCTATTTTTTGAGGACTTGGTGGTAAGTTGGTGTTTGTGCTAAAAATCTCTTCAACACAAAACAACCAAAATTATCAAAAATCAATCA
>JAJJMC010019212.1:0-23780 GCA_023531435.1 Papaver californicum
GAAAAGAGCTAGGGATAGTAGCCTACTCTGGAGTACTTTGAAATGAATATTTTTTTTTTCTTTTATAGGTAAAGATGGAGTAAAATCAGTGAAGTAATAAATGAAAATAAATTTTATATTTAATAAAAATTTATGTGTGAAATTTAATTTTGAAACTGTAATAAAACGGTCAAAATTTATTTTTCATTATGACAAGATTTATACTCACCGGGTCAGACACCCCCATATTTAAAACAGAATTTAATGAAATATATTTTGTTCAAAAAAGGTAAGTCTTGGTTGGCCCGCAGCCTCAGCTACGCCCGCACCCGCAAGCATACTCATTCCCACAGCAGTAGCCACAGTCACACCCGCACCCGCGCCCGCAACCACATCCACAGCCGCAAGCTCGCAAGCTGCAACCGCAACCGCAGCGTGCGTGCTTCAGTGCGAAGCACCGCACATATGTGAAAAGTATGTTTGCTCTAACTAGCCCATTGCCTTATTCCTCCCCTAACCACAAAAGCTTCTAAACCCTAAGGGCCCTCCCTTAGATGCAATTTTTTTGGTAATAAAGAGAGGATTCATCTTTAGTCTCTCCAATGTGGGACTAAAGGTTCATTCACAAAAGTGAAAATGAGCTAGTGTTCCTTAGTGACCCATTGGTCCTAAGATCCATTCTTACCAAGACCAATAAATCATTTTAAGTTCATTTTCTCCAACAATCCCCCACATGAATGAAAACCCGATGAAAATCAGAAAGCGAGAAATACCACTTAGGCAATAGGTGTCCATACGGTCTTGAACTTTTGCTTAGTATAAATTACCAGAACTACTTGATGGAAAGTGAACGTGATGTCTTGAACTACCATCGTTTTGTGTAGTTCATCAATAACTTCCACTCTCTATATGCTGTCAAGTTCGTGTCTTTGTGTCCATTTGGCCATGGACGTATCCCGTTTCTCAGAATGCTCTAGAGAATCAGCTCAGTTCTCATAGGAAGCGGCCCACTTCCTCATTCAGATAGGTGAGTTCTATCAAGAGTGTTTACTGCTACACCCCACTTCAATCTTAGATTGAAACTATATAACTCATTAAGACTTAATAAAAAGTCATCCTTAAATGCAGTCACCCTATCACGTCTACACCATAGGGAAAGGACAGAGAATGAAATTCTCTGATAGTGTTTCCTTTAACCCACCACAAATTAGTTATCTCATTCGAAACCTTGATCTTGGGATCTCCAGTCAGCAAGGTTGAGTATCCTTCATGGCAAGTTTATTTGATGAGCTTAAGCCCCACCCCCTCGATGCATTACTAACTATCTCCTTGGACAAACCTTTCGTCAAAGGGTCCGCGATATTCTCCTTAGACCTTACAAAGTCAACAGAAATAACGTTAGTTGAGATTAGTTTTTTTAAGGAATTATGTCTTCTACGAATGTGTATAGACTTCCCATTATAGTTGTTATTTTTAGCATTAGCTATTGCAACTTGACTATCACAATGTATAGATATAGCAGGCACAGGCCTATGCCAAAGAGGAATGTCTTCTAAAAAGCATCTTAGCCAAGCAGCTTCCTCTCATGCTTTATCTAACGCAATAAACTCCGATTCCATAGTGGATCGAGCTATACATGTCTGTTTGGAACTCTTCTAAGATACAGACCCGCTTGCTAGAGTGAAAACATATCCATTCGTAGACTTAGAATCCTCAGAGTCTGATATCCATTTTGCATCACAAAATCCTTCAAAGACCGCAGGGTATCTCTCATAACTTAAACAAAAGTTTAAAGTGTACTTTAAGTACCTTAAAATGCTCCTGCCCTAGATTACAGGTATTCCTACTCAACCTACTCACAACATAAGCAATGTGTGCTCGTGCAATTCATCAAATACATCAGACTTCCTATGACACGTGAATATGCAAGTTGTGAAACTCTGTTACCCTTATTCTTTTTGAGTCTACAACAAGGATCATAAGGAGTACAAGCAGGTTTACTATCAAAATGGTTATATTTCTTAAGCACAGATTCAACATAATGAGATTGACTAAGACTATATCCATTAGAATTTTTTCTAATCTTCATCCCTAAGATCACATCAGCGGGGCCTAAGTCTTTAATGTCCAAGTTCTCATTTAGCATGCTCTTAGGGGAATTAATTACATCCATGTTTGTACCAAGTATAAGCATATCATCAATATACATGCATACAATCATACAGGCATCATTCACAAGTTTAGTATAAACACACTTGTCAGATTCATTGATTTTAAAACCACTAGAAATCATGCTTGTTTTAAACCATACAAATATTTTCTTAGTTTACAAACTTTTTCTTCACAACCTTTCACTACAATCCCTCAGGTTGGACCATATAAATTTCTTCATCTAATTCACCATTTAGAAAAGTTGTTTTTACATCCATTTAATGTATCTCTAAGTTATGAATGGTAGCAATAACAATTAACATCCTAATGGAAGTAATTCTCGTATGTTGAATAAGTATCAAAGAAATCTACACCTTCTACCTGTTTATAGCCTTTAACTACTAATCTAGCTTTGTATTTTTCCACAGTTCCATCTACCTTACGTTTCCTTTTGAAGATCCATTTACAACCTATGGGTTTACACCCTAGAGGCAAATCTACAATCTCCCAAGTATCATTCTGTATAATCCATTTCACTAATGGTAGATTCTTTCCACCATGGAGCTTCAGAAGAAGTCATGGCTTCTCTATAAGTTTGTGGATCAGTCTCAGCTAAGCATGTTATGAAGTCTGGCCCAAAAGATTTTTCAGTTCTAAGTCTTTTACCTCTTCTGGGCTCAAATTTCATCTACATTTTCCTCTAAAGGTAATGTCTGACTAGTGGAAGGGACATCTAGGGTATCAACACACATTTTCAAAGAACACGGCATCCCTAGATTCCGTAATAGTATTCACACCAATTTCAGATATTTCAAAAATCACAACCATAAATCTATATGTAGTAGTATGTTCAGGATACCCTATGAAGACATAGTCAACAGTTTTGGGTCCTATCTTGGTTCTCTTAGGTGGAGGAATGGACACCTTAGCCAAACACCCTTACACTTTAAAGTATGCATAAGAAGGTTGTCTACCTTTCCATAACTCATATGAAGTTTTTTCTGATCCTTTAAAGGGTACTCTGTTCAAGACATAGCAAGCTGAGAGGACGGCCTCCCCCCACAAGTTTGCAGGTAGTCCTGAACTAATTAACATGGCATTCATCATCTCCTTAAGGGTTCGGTTTTTCCGTTCAGCCACACCATTAGATTGTGGTGAATAAGGAGGTGTTACTTCATGTATAATGCCGTGTTTTATGCAAAAATCTCCTATAGGAATTACATACTCACCACCACGGTCAGACCTAACATTTTTAATGGTAGCACTCATTTGGTTTTCAACTTCTAGTTTATATATCTTAAAGGCTTCTAAGGCATCATCCTTTCCTTTAAGTAAATAATGTGACAATACCTCGTGCAATCATCTATAAAAGTGACAAACCATTTCTTACCACCTCTAGTTTGAACTGATTTCATGTCAACTAGGTCTGAATGAATTAATTTTAAGGGTTTAGAATTTCTCTGAAAAAATTTCCTATAAGCTTTTTTAGCATATTTTGATTCTACGCATATTTCACATTTGTGTTCATTTTCCAAACTAAATTTGGGTATGTAGCCTATGCTAGCCAGTTTATTCATTGATTTATAGTTTACATGACCAACTATACCATGCCAAACATTCATTGACACACAAGCATAAGAAGAATCAATTTTATTCATTTCAACAGAGGTTACATTCAGCTTATAAAGACCCTCAGTCTTGTAACCTTTTCCTAAATATTCTTTACCCTTAGTGACAATAACTTTCCCAGATTCAAAAACAAGTTTAAAACCCTTATCATCTAAAACACCACAAGATACAAGATTTTTGCAGATGTCCGGAACATGAAGAACTTCATTCAATGTGAGAGTCTTGCCAGAAGTGAGCTTTAGCCCAACTTTGCCGTTTCCCGCAACCTTTGATGCGGACGATTTACCCATGTAGAGATTCTCCCCTACCTTCTAATAGGAGGTGAACATATCTCTGTTTCCACAAACATGTTTGGTAGCACCAGAGTCTACCCACCAGTCTCTCACATTGGTTACCAAATTGACTTCAGACACCGTGCCAGAAGCTCGTTCTTGTTGCTTTCAACCAAATTAGCATTGTTTTTCTTGTTATTAAAGTCCTTATATTTTCTATAATACATTTCCATATAGCCAGGAATTCCACAAACATAACACGCACCTTTAATTTTAACAATGCCAGATTTGGGTTTTGGAAATGTACCTTTCTTGTGCGGACCAGGCTTGCGGTTGCTGCGGTCACCCTTTTCAGTCTTGTGCTCAATCACATGAGCCTTGTTGGACATGTCCCTTTCGGAAGATACGTTCTTTTTTGTGGAGCACATCAATTCTTCCACTTGTACCTTCTTACCCAATTCAACCATACTGACTTCACCAGTTTCATGTCTCAATCTTCGTTTGTATTCAGACCAGGAAGAAGGTAATTTCTTAATCTCTGCAGACACTTGAAACGTTTCATCTATCACCATACCTTCAGCAATAATTTCATTGATAATACGCTGAAGTTCAAGGAATTGGTCAACCACAGATTTTTCATTTGTTATTTTGTATTCCAGGAACCCGGCTACCAAAAACTTCTTATTCCCAGCAGTTTCCGCTTCATATTTTGCTTCTAACGCAGCCCATAAGTCAAACGCAGAAAAGCTTTCTTTAGCATTATAGAAATCATACAGAGCATCTTCTAAACAGTTCAGAATGTGATTTTTAGCCATATAGTTCTGTCTACCACAACTTTCTAACTCTCTTTCATTTCCCGCATCATTCAAAGTCTCATCAAAAGGTTTCAGAACTAATTCATCCAACATGTGAAAACTCAGAAAGAACAACATCTTGGATTGTCATCTTTTGAAATCTTTGCCATTGAATTTTTATGGTCTGTCAACATCACTTTTAGCCATTGAAACGGAAGAAATAGATATTGTGTTAAGATTGTTGGTTCTGCAACAATGAAAATCACTAAACTGGAGAAAATTATTAACGTTAGAGAAATCTCTAAAGTTGATGAACACACAAGGACAGAGCCACCTTCTCAGCAAATTGTCCTTAACACAATAGTCCTCGGGTACTCCTTAAGAATGAAAGATGCTATACCCCAACAGAGGAGATGTGTCCAGGATAAAACTGCCCGTTATGACTAGTATAAGCATAATACTAATCACCCTCAAACGAACTCAACAACAATTGATAGGGAAGGGAAATAAACAAGCAATGTGCGCAAAACAAAGCAAGAAGAGGGGAAAAGAGCTAGGGATAGTAGCCTACTCTGGAGTACTTTGAAATGAAGAATTTTTTTTTCTTTTATAGGTAAAGATGGAGTAAAATCAGTGAAGTAATAAATGAAAATAAATTTTATATTTAATAAAAATTTGTGTGTGAAATTTAATTTTGAAACTGTAATAAAATGGTCAAAATTTATTTTTCTTTATGACAAGATTTATACTCACCGGGTCAGACACCCCCATATTTAAAACAGAATTTAATGAAATATATTTTGTTCAAAAAAGGTAAGTCTTGGTTGGCCCACAGCCTCAGCTACGCCCGCACCCGCAAGCATATTCATTCCCGCAGCAATAGCCACAGTCACACCCGCAAGCCCGCAAGCCGCAACCGCAAGCGTGCGTGCTTCGGTGCGAAGCACCGCACATGTGTGAAAAGTATGTTTGCTCTAACTAGGTCATTGCCTTAGTTCTCCCCCAACCAAAAAGCTTTTAAATGTAATTTTTGTGGTAATAAAGATAGGATTCATCTTTAGTATTTCCAATGTGGGACTAAAGGTTCATTCACAAAAATGATAATGAGATAGTGTTCCTTAGTGACCGATTGGTCCTAAGATCCATTCCTATCAAGACCAATAAATCATTTTAAGTTCATTTTCTCTGACAGTTCTACCTATGAAAAACACATTTGGCTTTCATCTCGGAAAGTGTATATCTAGAATCCAAACTCGGTTTATTAGATAACTCTGAATCTAACATATGTAGTTATTGTTAAAATTTATCTTCTAGCACCATCTATGTCTAAAGCAAATTTTAGTGATAAGACTTATATCATATAACCTTTTCTGGGTTTTTTTCAATGTCTACAAAAGTGAAATCAGCCAGAACTTTGTTAATGTGCGATGTGTGTAGAATATTTTTAGAGGATGTGATCCCGAAGGTTGTGAAGATTTTTAGTTTCATATTATTTGTTATTCTTAATTACAATGTTTTTGGAATTAAATATACCCATTTTACGAACAATGATTTCATCCACATGTGATTTTGAACAAGTGAACAAGCTACATACTACATGTTATGATCAAGTTTCACCAAATGTATTTTGTTTTTACTGATTGTATTGATTGTTTGTCTTATTGTGACCAAATATTGTTTAAATGTTATCTTGGGAGTATTATCAGGGATGCAATCTCTTTTGGTTAGATCCCCTGTTTGATGGTTTTATTTTTGAAGGTGCTTGGATGTAAGATCGCCCCCACCATATCACAGTGGCCATAAAAAAAGAAAAACACAAATTCAGATTTTGGATATTGACAATAGAAAAGCTAAAGCCCAGCTCATATCTTTGGAATAGAACCCCCCTACCCAGTAAGTTTAGCAGTCCAGTTAATGTAGGTGTACCGATTCCCCCACTTAATCTTCCTTTACTATATTAATGTACCTCACATCTATACAATCAGCAAATGCCTTCATGTATAGAGCCACCACTTCGAAAAATACTAATTGTAAACAGTTGGTATTATCTCTCTTAGTGTCGGTGTAGCAAGAAAGTTCTTGGTGAGGATGGTGACCTTTGGTGCACCAAATGTGAAACTAAAGTGGACTTGAGTTTTTGACAAAGGAGAAAATTATAATACTTCCCTTGTAATGTTTTTTTTTTCCTAGTTGCAGAAGCGTGAAATAAATATACATTAATTTCTGACAAGCATCAGAATTATGAATACTATTCCAGGACTGAGAAACCCTAAATAGGCCATATCCATGGTCACAACATTAACAAAGGCCAAAACCAATGGCACATAGGCAATTGTCCTGACATCAACAAGTACAAGCTTTTATAAGCCCTAGCCATGCTTCCATCACAAACGTGTCAAATTACAAAGGCCATAAAAGGCAACAAAGTCAAAAGCCACGCAAAATCCACGCAAAGTGCTATAAGAGGAGCGGAGGCACTAGTGGTAGCGCAGCAGTGCTAGTACCAGCGCTGGCGCTAGCTCCGATGCTGCCATACCACACTACACTCGATTCCCACGCAAAGATATGCTCCATTTCCATGCCTGGTTCTTCTTCTGCCGCGTCACTCCCTCTCGCTTGTGCTAGCACCATTCTTCGTTGTTATTATCACGACAAATTGACATAGAATCCATTAACATCAATATTTTACAAACAAGACTCACGGCTCTGAAGCCATGACTCCACTAGCTCTTATGAGATATCAAATCATATTACATGGGGGGATTAAACATAGGGTTTTGGTATGGTGGTTACAGCAACATGGGCGTAGCAACACCCCATGAAAAGGGAGTTACAAAGTAAGTGGTAAGTTGAAGCGGTTGAAGAGATGCTGGAGTAATGATCTGGAAGTTTCCAGAAACTTCCCAAGACAAAGTGTACGATTATTCCCACAACCTCCATCTCTCCATCTCTCCACAACCTCCACTACTTTACGAGGGATAATGTGTGTTATCAATCACTATAAATAGGTCAACCCATCCCCTCCTTTTTAAATGAAGCAAAACGTAAATAGGAATTCTTCTTGTTTGGATTCGTTTTGTACGATTTTGATCCTAAAACCTATGAAGTACTTCAATAGTATATTGTTTTGCCTAGGGTCAATTGTTAGGTACAAACGATTTGCGACCACCGTGGGAGATCAAATTCTCTATAATAAGATTAAATTCTTCAAAAATGGTGGATCTTATGTCAGGTTTAGCAACAAATCCTAATTCAAGTTCAACAACCGCTACTAATACTGGCAATACCATCGGTGGAACTCCAGAGATCATTCCTCGAAACACCACCACTGAAAATACCAAAACTCCTCTCCATACCACTGAAGGTGTCAAAGACAAGGAGAAGACGTCACCAACCATAACAGATTTGATGAAGCGACAAGAGACCTTGACTGAAACACAAGTATCCATGGCCACCACTTAGAAATAAGTTCTTACATTTCTTAAGACTTTGACGGAACAGTTAACACCGGAGCAGCGTCATCGTCAAATAGAGCAAGCCAAGAACACAACCGTCGGCGGTTCCAACACGTCAAAAGCTAATGTCCAAGAAGATGATGAGGTGAAGATTATCACCGACCGTATACCAGAAAGAAGTCAACAACAACAAAACTTCGTCACTCGTGAAGACCTGGAAAGGCTCCTGCGAAATCGTGGAAATAAAGTTTCATCTTCATTCCACCAACACCAACCCCCTTACCCGACATAAATTCAGAGGGTTACACTTCGGAACGGATACTCATCCCCTTCATTCTCATTGTACGATGGCACCGGAAACGATCGAGAATATGTTTCTCGATTTTTTGAGTCACTAGGAGTGCATGAATATAATCAAGTGTTGCGTCTCAAAGAATTCTCGAAATCTCTTACGGGAAGAGCCTACACTTGGTACAACAACCTCGCTCCCAAAAACATCTCTAGATGGTCTCAGATGGTCAATACTTTTTATAAAAAGTATTTCTTTGTCTCTGAGGAAATCACTCTTTCGGATCTGGGAAGAATATTCCTGAGAAATAACGATTGGTATATCTAAAAATCCTTAAATCCCATAAAACTCGCTTCCATGTAAACTCGGAAAAACTTCACGCGTAAAGAATTTGCTCTCATCACTTTTCGGATTTGAATTTGAAATTGGGTTGCTCCCTATGGGGTCCCTTTAGCAGTTGTCCTAGGGTGCCTTTATTAATTTTTCGCAGGTGCTTTCATCACTTTTTGAACCGATTTTTCCACAAATATTTATTTTCCAAAAGTACCTACAAAGACATAAAAACACACACTAAGTACACAATCGAGCACTAGTACTACAGAGAATTGAGCACAATTTAGACATAAAAATGTGTCTATCAAATACCCTCAAACTTATTATTTGCTAGTCCTCGAGCAAATCTAATCTAAAAATAAAATAACAATCCTAACTCACTTTCGTAGGCATCGCGATTGCACTTAGCGTGTGCAACAAGCCTTTAAACCCATAGGTTTCCCCATCGGACGAGTTTTAGTCTCGTGAGGGTTTACAAGGGGTATACCCACAAAACCTTTACTCCAAACCCTAGCTACCTGTGAACGATTGAGGGTAAACACTAAACAAGCTTGGCATACTAAATTCTTCGGCTATGGGAATCATTACCCTACATGAGTCCAATTTTTGTATACGAATTTGCACTCAGCATACTAAAATTCATATATAAAAAAACAAAGCTCTAGTTAGATAGTCGTTCAACCAAGATACTCAGAATCTATCAAAGTATAATCACATAAAATATTTAGAAGATGGATGTGGATAAAATGAAGTTTGCGCATGTTGACTAAGGTGAACGGTGTTTCCAATATCAGTCAGATGGTCAGTGCCAGGATGAATCCTAATGGATTGAGATATGATCCCACTGGTCTTACTCCTTATAATAATATCGACTCAACTGGTACATACAAGGGTCCCAGCGATCGATTTATTAAAACTAAAACAATTATTTATTATTTTATTAAATGTACTAACAACATGATTGGATCAAATGAATCCAAGCGCATGCTCCTTATCAGTATCTTAAATGATAGTTCTCATGGATCCTGCGTTCCACGATTGCTTAGGCAATGGAGACAGTGAGAACATACACATAATGCTATCAAAGTGTCAATACTCGGAAAAAAAAAATTGGTCCGAATAATAGTCTAAATAATCTCAAACACTCTACTCCATCTCGGCAGTGATAACAATTCGATATTGGTGCCCCATCAAATCACTTAGAGAAACACAAAAAATTACAAAAATAAAACAAAAGGTGATATGGTCGAGATAGACTCCGATATACGGTGACGACTATCATGTTATTTCTAACACCTGAGCTAGGCATCCATTTATGAATAAACCATTTAGATGGGAACACCGATTCCTATAGAAAAAGAGCTAAGTTTCCGTCTACCTAGAATGGTTAGTATCATCCTGAATTGTTCACAAGTTTCTAGACTTTGGAGTTTCATATTTCAACTTAAAAGTTTCTCCCTTAACCCCAAACTTAAATCTAACATTGTCCTTAATGTTTGAAAGATAAATGATTAAAAACATGAACAAGAAGAAACTGTTACCACTTGATGAAAAGAGTTAAGGGTATTATCGTGTCACATGAGCATGGGTTACCTCCCAAGAAGTGCTAAGTTTAAAGTTTTTATCCATACTTTGGGAAGAACTAGTCATCTCATAGAATCACATAGCAATAGCCGGAACAACTGTGGTCATCTGAATAAAATAATATTATCCAAAATAGAAGGAAATTGCAACAGACCCAGAAAGTGAACAAACTAAGTACAACCTTATCCCTATATATTGTCTTGTTTAAGACAACTACATCTAGTTAAGGTTCAGGTTCGAGCTCTATGAAAGGATCTAGATAAATCTTGTTAGGCTGAATTTCCTCATAGGCAGGATCCGGAGGATCAGGTTGTAGAGTCTGGAAAAACTCAACTAATAAATTTAAGGCACATAATAATAACCTGAATAATTGTGGATCCTCAAAGTTATCAGTTTTGACCCAAACATTGACTACAATGAAGGTGGTAGTCATTCTTAAGAAAATGTGTCAATTCTAATTTCATAAAGTAATTAGGCTTAGTCTCAAAACTTAATAACTGACACATTTGAAATTCATACGTTCCCACATATGGAAGAAAATATTTTGGTGGGAAAACAAAGTCAATCTTGGTATTATTTCCTAGGTAAACCACATCGACCAGAGGATGGGTTTCTAACAACTAAATTCTTTCTGGACATCAACAGGCTCAGGGAATCTAGTTTGAAGATGATCTTGAAAAATGGTAGAGGTGAAAATGTCAAGCCCCTAGTGAGGGACTTTAAGCAGGGGTACTTGACAATCACAAGAATCATCGGTACCCCCAAACTTAGGGTAGAAATTATTCTCATATGGACTAAAAACTATTGGTTGGATTCTAGGGTCCTTAAGGTCGAAACTACACTCAGCTTCCTCTATAGAAGGAAATAAGGTAGACTTATAAATTGGTAGAAGTTAAAACATAGCTTTCCATATATAAGTGTCCCTCAAAGGTGCAGAATTTAACAAAGTATTCACCTCATTAATAACATTAACATCGTCAACATCAAACCCAAAGTGGGCTAGGAATTTCTCTAATGGATCTTCTAACAAAGTGTTTGGCAAAAATTTCTGAACTGAAGTACTAGTTATGTTCACCTCTTCTAAATCATAGATCTCACAAGAAGGTTGTCTACTCATACTAAATAGATTCAGTCATGTTACCAAAAGAAAAATTAATTATTCCATTTCCATAATTTATGACGATATTATATGTATCTAAAAAGGGCGACCTAAGATCACTGGTATTTGAGCCTCTGGAACCTGAAAAGGTTGGGTGTCTAGGACAACAAAATCCACTGGGGAAACTATTCTATCAAACTGAATCAAATCATCCTCTATCACATTAAAATTCTATATGAGTCTATCATCTTTGTCAGAGACTATTGTCTTCGAATCGTTAGACTCTAAATCACTAGTCTCAGGACAAACTCGTTCCTTTAAACCATTATCGGCTTCAAAACAAGAAAATATTACCTCGTCTAAAACAGTGGTATCTCTAGTCAAATCCTCATCCTTTTGAATGGGTGAATAATTATTAAAATTATTTGGATTTGAACCAAAAATAACACTATCATCATGAAGCACAATTGGAGTGACAATGTCCTGATCACTCTTCCTATATATTTCAAGTTCTTCACCAATTTTATCCTCGTCCTCTTGACTAGGTAAAAATTATCAAGGGTAGCACTATATTGGAAATTAAGATCATTTTAAGCAATATTATTCTTTGCAAGACTTTCATTCACACTTAATACGAAACTATTTGTATTCTCAGTCAACTTCTTGAGAGAATTCTCTAGAGAAACAAATGGATCATAAGGAGTACTAGATCGTAATTGCTCGTGTGATTCTTCTAGAGAAAGAGTTGGACTACTATTTGTTCCTCTCACACTTAATTCAAACCTATGTGTCATATCAGATAACTGCTTCAATGATTCTTCTAGAGGCATAATAGGTTCATTATAAGGAGTACTAAATTGCACATGCTTTAGGGCATCCCTCCAATACAAAGAACTCAAATTTTTCTCATTTCATGTTCGTATGACGGGTGTGTATATGAATAGTGATGGTGGTGGTGGTCCCAATTACTATCCACACTATATTGATAGTACGGATAATGTCCATTTTGAAATTCAGTCGGATACTCATTCTATTGGTCCTCACAATACCAGTTCGACATTTTCAGACAAAAACTTCCTAATATATTTACAAAAAATCTAAGAAAATAAATCCTAACAGGAAGGGGGTTCTAAACATACACAAACAAGGACGACTCAACCAAATCAAACCTACTGAATCTAGCAAACAAAAAGCATGATGGCTCCACTTAGATTGTTTCTAGACCATCTTTTATTCTTTCAAAAGGAAACTAGTTACAGTTTAGCAAATCTCTTAGAACGATCCGGATTAGATTAAGTCGAATAGAAACAGGATAAGCTCTAAGGAGATTTGATAACCCTGCCTCTTTGGAAACGTTTCCTTGGGTTACAAGGCGGCTGGAATCTACTTAAAATAATCTTCCTGAACTTTGAGTTAGGCTAACAGAGTAACCAATACAGTCCTTTTGAATCACTTTCTTATAATCTCGTTACCCTATCAGTCTCTTTCTAGTCAAAATTTTAAGCTTAGGTTCGTGTTTGGTAACGTTTTCCTAAGGCGGGCAAGAAGGAAACGGTGATGAAATCCGAGTCCTTATCTTGTATGGCCAGTTCTTGCCCTTTAATAAAAAAGTAAATCCGTATTCAGGTCCTCAGCATATATCCAGATGAAGGAGTCCAGAAAACCCACTGACAGGGAATTCGTGGGTGGTTAGAGTCTTACCTCCCGTTCCAGACGGAAGATGAACCATTAGAGTCGACTCAGGCCACCGACTCCCATGTCAGTGTACGAACCCTATGGGCTAAGACAATATCGTAATTGTCGTCCTTCCTTGTTGCAGTTTATATTTAATACTACACTTTCGTAGGGTTTAAAAATAAAAATAATGCCCAAAAATATCCCAAAGTGTCCAAAATGTCCAAAAATAAAAGAAAATTACAAAAACAATCAAAGATTTCCTAATACAGTTTTTTTCTAAATTAAAATAACAAATAAAAACCCTAAAAAGTAAAAATTAAATAAAAATAAATTCTTTGTCTTCTTTTCCGTTTTTTAGCTTTAACTTTACTCCAAGTCTTTTAATCACCAAAATCTTTGGCTCAATTTCTTTTCGTTTTCGTTCCAAAACCTGTAGCAAAAGAGAAATACCCAAAAAGCGTAAAATATAACAAATTAATAAAAATCTAAAAATAAAGCTAGTACTAAAAAAAAAATTAATCTAAAAATCTAACCTAAAACTTGATCGTTTTAGAAAAGTGGTAAAAATGTGTTTGTTTGCTGAGACTTGTGAAGATTTGTTTTATACTTAATTATGAATTAAACTAGAAAATAAGTAAAAGAATTTAACAATATTGGGAAGAACTGGAACTCAGGATTCCACCAAAATAACTTCTGATTGAATTCTACAATGATTCTTTAACAATTATAACTCTTTTATTGACTCTGTTTCTTTGCCAAACGTAGATTTCTAAAACATTAAATGTAAATCATAAGCATGGCGCATCAAAAGCTCTTAAATCCCAGCATACACCATCAAAGAAAATCACAACTAATTAAGAAAAATCATAAATCACTTAAAAATCAATCCAAAATTCATTAAGAATCAAAAATAGTTACCATTCATTCATGAAATATGGCTTCCTCCATTGTCCCAGTGGTTAGGTTTAGCTCATCATGATTAAAACACTCTCAAAATATTGGTACATGGCTCAAAAAGTTATAAAAAGATGAAAAGAAGCTAAAAATAATGTAACAGGGAATCTGCAATGTTTTCTGGGCGTTACAGATTAACTGTTGCAATGCAGCTTGAAGATAAATGTTGCAAAACAAATAATCGTTGCAAACCGGTTGAAGAAACCGTGGCAGTGGTTGAAAAAACCGTCGCCTTTTCTTATGTTCTTCGTGTTCTTCAGCAGCGGTAGTAGAATTTTTCTAAAGTGAATTTTCTTTGCTCTGTTTAGCTTCCTGAGATCGACCCAACCTTCCTCCCCTCTTTTGTGACTCCACCAACTGGTTTTATACACCACATGCCAAAAATCCCGAAGATATTTCCTTGGAAAAAAAATTCCGGCCGAGCCTCACCCCTCTTCTGTCAATCCCTGTCTCTCTATTTATATCTTTTAAACCCTCCAAACACGAAATGAATAATTACCCATTATTTCTAAACCAATCCAAACTCTAAAAACATGTTTTAATCCCCGAAAATCCGAGTATAACTCTTCTCTCTTTATTCACGGAAGTAACCCATTTCTGGTTATTTCCATGGCCTGAAACTCTTGTTTTTTACGCATATTAATCATGTAAACAACGTGTTATGAGTTTGGTATATCTAAAACTCCTTAAATCCCATAAATCTCGCTTCCAGGTAAACTCGGAAAAACATCACGCGTAAAGAATTTTCTCCCGCCACTTTTCGGATTTGAATTTAAAATAGAACCCATATCCAAAGATGGGGTCCCTTTAGTAGTTAACCTAGGGTGCCTTTATTAATATTTATCAGGTGTTTTTATCACTTTTTGAGCCGATTTTTCCATAAATATTTATTTCCCAAAAATACCTACAATGACATAAAAACACACAATAAGTACACAATCGAGCACTAGTAATATAGAGAACTAAGCACAATTTAGACACAAAAATGTATCTATCATAGCCCCGTATATGGATCATGCATAGAAGCTTTTTACTCACTTTGTTGAGGCAATAATCGTATATATGGGGCGCAGCAAACAAAAGACACGTTGATTGCTTGGAAACTCTAGCCTCGAAATTATAATTTGAGGACTCGGAGGCAACCCTCACTGTACAAAGATGCATCATTCCCTCGACATGGATCAACAAGCCGGACGAAGAACAAGCCAATGACTATAGGACGTCTATTATCTAAGAGCTCAGCAACTCGCATAGACAAGGGAAGGTCAGTCTTAAAGATTTAAAGCATTTCTGCTTACTACATGCTTACTACATGGGATATTGTATCATAGAAATTCAGATTTTGGTCTGGTGGTTACAGCAACATGGGCGTAGTAATACCGCATGACAAGGAAGTTACAAAGTAAGTGGTATGTTGAAACGGTTGAAGAGATGATGGAGTAATGATCTGGAAGTTTCCAGAAACTTCCCAAGACAAAGTGTACGGTTATTCCCACAACCTCCATCTCTCTATCTCCCCACAACCTCCACTGCTTTATAAGGGATAGTGTTTTATCAATCACTATAAATAGGCTACTTAGCCCATTTCACAAAACAGAACAAAGAACAAATAGAAGATCATTCTCACAAGCTTTATTATTTTTTACCTCTACACACCATTCAACACATACAAATTCTTTCAACTTTCTTTCCTTCCCTCCCCTAAGATCAATACATCCCCTCATTTGTAATCGAAACAAAACGTAAACGAACATTCTTCTTGTTTGGATTCGTTTTGTACGATTTCTATCCTCGAACCTAAAAAGTACTTCAATGATACATTATTTTACCTGGAAGAAATTTTTAGGTACAAACAGTATTATACAATGTATATTTGATTATCTTAGTTTGTTCGTAAGTATCCACCCTTATTTTATTAACCAGGTGAGAATTTCAATTTCGTTTTTGCGATGCAGGTTCCTTCTCCTCTCTGAAGTGGAAGATATTACTCGTTTCGTCGTTTTTGGAACTGTGGATAGTGAGTTTCAGAAGGTGGTTCGCTCCTCTGCATCCAAACTCTTGAGCCGGTCTGAGGTAAATGACACTAATGTCTACCTCGAACTCCCTTTTATGTTCCTCTCACTCCATAAAATATTATAATATTAATTCATATTAAACGAACTTTCAGAAATTGCCTCTACTAGAGACTCGCAGTTCTCTAGGAATTGGCAAAGGATGCGGTGGTATTCATAGCTTCGCGCCAATTCTGCACCAACCTGTGAATTTCCAAGTTAGTCTGACCTCCATCAACATGAAGCAAAACGTTGCAACCAGCTACACAGGCACCCGTCTTGATTGGCATAGCCTCTCTACGCCGCTAGAACCGAAGCAATCCTTTTTAGCCATAATGAATACATATGAAGACCCCACTATCACATATTCAGTATTTGTGTTGATTAAAATGAAAATTGGTTACATTTGTATTTTTTATGTTGTATTGTTATAATTTAAAGTAGAAAAATGATTACAAAATAAAATTACCTGTTTGTTCTTACAAATTTTTGGCCTTCTTCTATATCACTAATTAACAAGATACAAAATTCATAAAAGACTGAATATGTTTTATTAAGCAAGAAATCCGAGATGAAATATAAACATTGGTAAAAGACTAAGCAACGGATTGGTGTTGCCGCAATATCCTCAGTATGAGTGGGACATCTTGCTGGAAAAAAAAATGAAGAAAAAAATAATATACTGAATCTAAATTTACGAAAAATTGAAGAACAAATATTAAATTGGCGACCAAAATCTTCTAAATAATAGAATACGTCGGACAATATCACTGGAAATAACTTAAAAATATATATATGAAAAATAGCAGAAACAAATTATTACGTACGCTATGAACTAATATAAAAGTATGACGTCACCTGAGTAAAATAACATCTGGTTGGGTTAAAAAAATAAGTTTTTAATTTTTAGAGAAAAATTATATGTACGATTTTTATGCCTCATAAGATAAATGACGAGTTTTGGTTGAAAATATACATAAAGGAACCGTAAAGATAAATCATGATTGTACGAGGAGTTTTCCAAATGAGTATCCTGGGCATTTAATCGACACTTCCAAAGAGTTAGGGGGTATATGGCCAGTATAGAGCTGGAGAACGATATTCCCCAAATGCCACAAAAATGGTCTCATTTCAGACTTAAAATTAAACAACCTACAGTTAGCTTTGGACTGACATAGAGACGGTATTATGAGACTTAGTTTCCATGATTGCAAAGAAAATGCCAAGTACAACTCGCCAACGATAATATACTGGAAATACTGTAGCATATAACAAAGAACAACCCCAGTTGATTACCCTACGAAATACTCCGGAGATTAGGTTTTTTGTCAGCAATTAGAGACGGGTACAAGGAAAGTTTAATTATGTAGGGAAAATGATTTTTTTTCAAAAATCTATTTATGTTACTTTGAAGACGTTCAAGGAATTAAAGTATGAAGCAAATTTATTTATTTTTTCATCATACTTGTAATGAGAAATACTGGACTCTTTCAGTTGCCTGTTGAATCATTTGATTCTTGCATTGCTTTGAGGTACAGAGATCAATTCTAATTTTTTTCGTAAAATCATATCAGGAAGATAGTAAAGGAAAACAAAAAAGAGAATTAAAACAATAGTAAAATCCATGTGGTGTATATCTTGAACTGTATACATGGAGTGAAATATCTGAAATAATTATAAACAAATTAAATTAAAAGAAAATAAATAATAACCATATAAAATACTGGAGAAGCCATTATTACAAAAAAAATATAAAATATAAAAGAGAAGCGATTAAGTTAATTAGCAAATTAAGGATTGCTCAAATTAAAGTATAAATTACAGGAAGCAAATTGTGGCAGGTAAAACATTGACATCCTTTCAAAATATAAGAACATTACTATTTGAAGTTTGGCGTCACCAAAAAGAAGTGCAGCAAAATACGAAGGCAAACGCCGGCAACAACAACAATTTATATCAACACTTGGACGCACTCCCAAAGCTATAAATTAGTTGTTTGTTTGTTACTTTGTTACTAAGAATATGAGATTCGGTAAAACATCCAATAGACCATCTCTATTTCATTGTATCTACTTTCAATCAAACATAAATACAACACCCAAATAGGCCATCTCTATTCCATCCGTTGCATGGATACTTTAAATCAAACATAAATACAACAACATTAATCATAAACATGTTACTACATCAAATTATTATAAGGTGTCAAAGAGTAGGAATGTGAAATATACCGTGCGTATTGGTGTTTACATAGAGAACAGATTACACAGATTAAAACGCTGTGAAATAGCCCGTAGCGTTTCGGCACGGATCATCCCCTAGCTACAATGGTTTAATTTGTTATATATTTAATTTTAGAAAATAATTAATAAACGTGTTACTATATCAATTTATAACAAGGTGTCACATAGTAGGACACTGCTTAATAATATCCTCTATATTGGTGTTACATAAAGAAAATGCCAAGTACAATTCTCCAGCGATAACTAAGTCTTTTTAGATTATACACATATACCATAGTGGGATTATCAAAGGATATCAAATTTTTCTACCTATAAAAATAATCATATTTATCAGAACTTTTTGAAGATGTTCAAAAGAATTTGACGAACGGTGCGGAGCGAAGCCTCACCACACCAAATCAATAATTTCCATCAGTCCCGTTGCGCAGCACGGGTTACCTACTAGTTATATTAAATGAAGTTTGGAGTACATATTCTCAACCGTGTACTTCCACTAAAATTTCCAAAGACTTTAAATGTATCGCATGTACCAATGTTTGTTCTTCAGTCTTTTTCGTTTTTAACCGTTTTTCACACTAGAACCATTTTTATTAATGTACCTACGAAAATACATTATATAGCAAATTTATTATAAAAATAAGCACCAACAATATAAATATAATTTTTTATATAAAAAATCTAAAACACCCGACTAGATTGAGACCATAGGTCCTCGTGTAGTTTGAAACTGTTCCATACATAATTTTCCTGGTAAAAGAGGCTCCCAATTCTCCAAGAGCTAAAGTTACTGAGGATTGAAAGAGCTCTGTTCCTGAGGTTTGGCATCATTGTGTGCCTTAGGGGGATTACAATATATACTCAAAAAGTACAAAAACAAGTCTTTGACAGAATTTAAAAGACTGTTTGTAGAGTGCTTCTTTGGATTTTGTATCATGTCCTCCAACTGTTGCCTTGCTTCTCCTTGATCTATGTTTATAGTCACCTTCTTGAATTGTTTCCTTCGTGCATGAGATAGAGATGCCACCACTCCCACCATCACACTTTGTTGATAGGATGCTCCACTACTTGTAATGCCTGCGGGACCTGTGTTAGTACCATTATTTGCTGAGAACCACATCATAATTCCTTCTTTATTGTCAATGTCTCTGAATATTGAAGTAATCTGGTAGGTTATTTCTAGAATTGGTTTAGTGAGTTGGAATTTATTTCTCTGTTCCATATTAGGATTCATATTCAGAATTTTCTTTACTTTTGCTTGTCTAGTATCCTTCAAATGGGTATTGATTTGATTTATGGTTGCAACTGGGTTTAGTTCAACATTTGTTAATTTTTAGAATCTAGCCTTCCAAATATACCAACAAACTATATCTCCTAGCGCTGGCAATTCTTCTATAGGATTGGTGTGTCTAATATGTGGTTGAAACCAAGACAAAAACCAGTTTGCCAAGGTATATTGAGAACCAGAAACCCCCACATTTGCTAATCCTAGCACAAACCAAACAGCTCTACCAAAACTGCATTTGCAAAGCAAATTGGTAACAATGTCCTCTTCATTGTTACAGAGGCAACAAATAGGAGAGATGTCATGAATTCTAGAGTGCATCAATTTAGCAGCAGGTAAAATGTCATGGATAGCTTTGCAGAGGAATATTTGACTTCTTGGGGATATTTGAAGCTTCCATAGTTTTTTCCAGACATGTTGACCCAAATATATCGAAGACACAGGGTATCCAGTAGAAGAGATATGTTCATACACTTTTTTACCCTAATTTTATCATTAATCACAGTATCCCACTGGAGATTATCCTTTTCGTTCTCTTGTGAGTTCCAAGTTAAGCCTTTCATATTCTGAACTACCCTTGGATGAAAATTTTGGTTAAGAAAAGTGCCATTCCACTTGTTTGTTTGTTTTTCCATAAGATCCTTAACATGAGTAAGGGGGTTCTGGATGAGTGGCTTAATATCACTTTTATTTATGTTGTTTGGGTTGTTTAGGGGAATCTAATTATGAAACCAAATGAGAATATCCTCTCCATTTCCTACCTTCCAAATGACATTTTCTTTGATTATTTCTAGACCTTTCCATATCCAAGAGATATTAGATTTAGGCTTTGTTAACACTAAAGGAGAACAGTTGTAGAAGTATTTTGCCTCTAGAATTTTGGTCTGTAGGTTGTTTTTGTTATGTATCAATCTCCATCCCACCTTTGTTATCATAGCCATATTAAAATCTCTATAGCTTTTAAAACCTAGTCCTCTATTTTTTTGGATGAGCACACTAATCTCCATCGTAATGGGAAAAATCCCCTGTTGTTCCCTTCAGAATGACCCCAGAAGAAAGATCTATTCAGAGCATCCATTTTTTTTGTAATAGTTTTTGGTATTACAAAATAGGTCATATAGTACGTAGCCAAAGAGTCTGCTACAGACCTAATCATGACAGATTTGCCAGCTGGATTAAGATATTTACTCATCCACCATGTGAGTCTATTTTTAAGCTTATCTAGGAAAGGTTCAAAACATTGGATTCTGGATCTCTGGGTAAAAAGAGGTACCCCCAAGTACTTGTCCTACAGTTTTATTCTACTCGTTTTCATTAGATCAACTATATCTCTTATATCCTTGTTTTTAACACTTTCATCGAAAAAAATTCTCGATTTTTCATGTTTTATTAAATGGCCAGTTCCTTTGCTAAACATTTCTAAAAAAATTAAAAGATTTCTTCCCTATTTTTTGGTGGCTCTGGTAAAAATAAGACAGTCGTCCGCAAAAAGCAGATAGACGATTGGAGGTGCATTTTTAGCAACCTTAACACCATGAATCAAACCTTTGTCTTCCGCCTCGCAGAGGACTCTAGACAGACCTTCCATACAGAGGATAAAGAGATAGAGGGAGATAGGATCCCCCTGTCTAAGTCCCCTCGTTGGTTTAAAGAACTGATTTGGAGAGCCATTTACAAGGACTGCAGAAGTGGAAGTACTTGTGCATTGATGAATGAGAGCGCACCACTGTTCCGAGAACCTCAATCTCTAGAGAATTTGGATTAAAAATTTCCACTCGACTCTATCGAAATCTTTAAACAAATCAAATTTTAGACCCATGTATCCCATTTTCTGTTTTTCCTAGATCTCATTGTGTGTATAATTTCATGTATTATTATAACATTATCTGAAATCTTCCTGTCAGGGACAAAAGCGGATTGATATGGAGAAATGAGTTTATCTATCAAGGGCTTTATTCTGTTTGCAAGAAGTTTCGAGATATCTTATAAAGAGTATTACACAATGAGATAGGCCTGAAATCAGCAGTCAAAGTCGGAAATTGAACTTTCGCAATGAGAGTGATGAATGTTGCATTTATCTCTTTTAAGAGAGACTTAGCATCAAAAAAGTCTTGAACAACTTTATTAACTTCCCTCCCAACTAGACACCAATTTTTTTGGAAAAAACAGCTGGTAATCCATCAGGCCCTGGGGATTTATTTGGATGCATACCAAAAACAACGAATTTGACTTCTTCCTCCGTAGGGTGGGTCATAAGACTTTCATTTTCCTCCTCAGATATGTTATTATGGATAAGATCAAGAATTTTATTGGGTATTTGGTTTTTTCCTGAGGTTCCCATACTTGAGAAGTGATCGAGTAATTTCTTGGCAATATTTTTTCGGTTGTTACACCAACTTCCATCAGCATCTTGAAGAGTTTCTATTCTAAGTTTCTTGAAGTTTTGCTTAGCGGTTGAGTGAAAATATCTCATATTCCTATCACCTAGATTTATGAGATTTTTTGTAGCTTTTAGTTTCCAGATAGCTTCCTCAAAATTACACTATCTTTCCAATTCAGAGTTTAAATTAAGAATTGTTGGGGAATTATCCTTGAGGAACTTTACATTTTTAGCCTTGTTAATTTGTTGGGTAATTTTTTTGATGTTAAATTGAATGTTGCCAAAATAATCACAATTCCATTTTTTGATTTGAATTTTAACATTTTTTAGTTTGGCCAATAGGGAATAAGCCGAAGTTCCACTTATCTCCATCCGCTTGGCCTCTTCAATAACATCAAGACAGGAAGGGTCTTCTAGGAAGTAACCAAAAAAATTGAAGGGTTTTGGGCCATCTTTCCATACTGGAGCATTTTTTAGCAGGATGGGGCTACGGTCAGAGGCGATAGGGGGAAGGTGGTAGATATTAGCCTAGGGGTAATCCTTCAACCAATTAGAATTTTTCAACCCTCTATCCAACCTAGCTTCTATGAAGGATTTTCCTTTTCTCTTGTTTGTCCAGGTAAAGGGGTACCCGACAAAGCCAACATCAAGAAGTTTAGCATCATTTATGAGGTTGTTGAAGAAGAAACATTCATTTTGGTTTATAGCCACACCACTTTTATTTTCTTCAATATTAATAATGAAGTTAAAATCTTTTATGACTAACCAGGGAAGGACAACCTCTTTGGATAGCTCCTTGAAGTAGTTCCAAGACTCAAGTTTAAATTTTCTATTAGGGCAGCCATAAACACATGACAAGAGCCAGTGATTTTGGTTAACAGTCTCAACAACTAGAGCATCTATTTGGCTTTCACTAGAATATAGGATATTCAAATTAAGGCGAGAATTCCATGCAACAACAAGACCCCCAGCGGTACGTATGACCCCAGAAGGATCTTCACTTTGCATGATAGAGAAACCTAATCTAGTTATAATACTAGCAACTACTTTATTATCTTTTTTAGTTTCAGCTAAGAATAGGACATCAGGATGGTTTTCTTGCACTAATTTGTTAAGATGGTTTTCGGTAAAAGGCTTCCCCACACCCTTGACTTTCCAGGATAAAATATTCAAAGACATTGAAACCTCTTCTTTTTGGCTAGTGTTGAAATGATTTCCTTATCTTCTGATCGTGAATCGAATCCAACAAATACTAATTTTATCTTTAATAATAGCACAATCATAGTCAATTAACTGATATCCAGAAGTTAGATTAATCTCCCACATAATGAATTCCTCTATAATAATGACACTATACTTCACATAATTATCAAAACCAATATTAGCACGAACTGAGCTTGTAGTATAAATTAAACAAGAATAGGTTAAGAAAGTTACCTGACTCTTCTCGATGCCCATGCTAAGGTCTTCTCCAGCTACCTCTCTATTAGGTTTATTCTCGAATCAAAGGAAGGTGCACCAACCTCATCACCTTAGTCTTTTATTTTTTCCCTGTTACCACTCTTGGTGGGGGGGGGGGGGGGGGGGGGGGGGGGGGGGGGGGGGGGG
>JAJJMC010019217.1:0-10262 GCA_023531435.1 Papaver californicum
TTTAACACTTTTTGAGCCGATTATTCCACAAATCTTTATTCTTCTAATGTACCTACAAAAGCATAAAAACACGTAATAGACGCAAAATCGAATACTAACTCGCTAGAAATTAAGGTGCAAATTAGACACTAAAATGTGTCTATCAAATACCCCAAACTTACTATTTTGCTAGTCCTCGAGCAAACTACTCTAAAAAATAAAGTAAAAATCCTAACTCACTTTCGCAGGAATCGCGACTACATTTAGCATATGCAGCAAGCCGTTAAACCCCTAGGTGTCCCTAGTGGACGAGTTTTGTCTCGTGAGGGTTTACAAGAGGTATACCCACAAATCCTGGATCTAGATCTTAGCAACACGTGAACGATTAAGGGTAGACACTAAACAAGCTAGTTAGTTGGCTACTTAGATATTCGGCTATAGGGACCATTGCCCTTTATGGATCCAATCACTGTACACGAGTGTTAACTCAAGCGTACTAAAATTCATATCTAAGACAACAAAGTTCTACTCAGAAAGTAATCTAACCACCCATCACATGAAAAGACTTAAAAGATGAAAGTAGACTGTAGAAGGTCGCAAATATTGACCAAGGCGAACGGTGTTTCCCATATCTGTCTGAAGGTCAGTACCAAGATGAAACCTAGTGTGTCGAGATACTCCCCATTTATTTTTAACGGTTACTAATAACTAATATATTTACAAGTTCCCATGGATCCTGCGTTCCACGCTAGCTTAGGCGACGGAGACAGGGAGAACTTTAAAATACCAAATATTATTTTTTTCTCAATTTTTTTTTTAACTTTTTTCGATTTTTTTTTTCTTTTTTTTTTTTTTTTTTTTTTTTTTTACACCAAATACATGTATGTTCCCATGGATCCTGCGTTCCACGCTTGCTTAGGCGACGGAGACAGGGAAAAATTAAAAAAACAAAATTATTTTTTTTTTTTTTATTTTTTTTTTAATTTTTTTCTTTTTTTTTTTTCTTTTTTTTTTTTTTTTTTTTTTTTTCGACACCTAATACATGTGTGTTCCCATGGATCCTGCATTCCACGCTTGCTTAGGCGACGGAGACAGGGGACCACACACATAACTAACGTATTATTCATGTGGGGCATGATCTCAACACACTAAATGTCATTCCAGTGCTAATTAACATGTCGATGCTGGGACCCACCAATACTCTCAGAGAAACACGAAATTGCAAATAATAAAACAGAACGTGATATGGTGGTGACAACTATCATGTTATTTCTAACACCTGAACTCTGTCTCCTTTATGAATAGACCATCTAGCTGGGCACACCAATCCTTATAGCAAAATGGCTAAGTTTCCATCTACCTAGAGTGGTTAGTGTCACCCTGAATTGTTCAAAAGTCGCTAAATTCCGAATTTTATTTATTATTCCTAAAAAGACTCCCTTACCCCCAAACTTAAACTAAACAGTGTCCTCAATGTTTCTAAGTAAAGAACTAGACAAAAATAATAAAATGAGGGAAGATAGTACCTTGTTGCCTGAGCATGGGTTACCTCCCAAGAAGTGCTAAGTTTAAAGTCTTCATCCAGACTAGAAAAGAATTAGTCACCTCCTTAAATCATATAGCAATAATCGGAACAACTGTGGGTCATCTGAATCAAATAGTGTGCCCCAACAGTAGAAGTAAACTGCAGCAAGCTAAGAGGATAAACGATCTGAGTACACCTTGATCCCTATCTAGGTAAACCACATCGACCAGAGGATGGGTTTATGGCAACTGAGGATCGATAAATCTAGCTGGAGGATGATCTCGTAAAATTGCAGTGGTGCCTATGTCAGGTCCCAAGCTAGGGACCTTTCTAAGAGTTAATGGTACAGCACATGGAGTATGATAGTCACCCCCAAACTTAAAGTTTTCAGTGTCTCTAGATAGACTAATAATAATTTCACTCGTTTCCAGATCGTCAGATTCTCGAAAATAGTCAACTGCTTCTTCTAAATTACAATCCGGTGGTGCAAAGCCTAACAAAGTACGCACCTCATTAATAACCATATCATTATTGCCATTAAATCTGTAGTTGGTTAGGCATTTTTCTAATGGATCTTCTAATGGGTTGGGCCTAAGCTCCATCTCACTAGACGGTTTGGATTCCTCTTCTGATGGGCATAACTTACTACTTATCAGGGTATCTGGTGGGTCATGCTTAAAGTCCAACTCATGAAAATCTAATCCAAAGTGGGCTCGACATTTCTCTAATGGGTCTTCTATCAAAGTGTTTGGTAATGTCTTCTGAACTAGGGTCTCCATCATGTTGACAGTTTCTAAGCTGGGGTCCTTCCTAGTAGGTGCTAACAACCTTGGATAAGGGGCTCTAGGCATAAAATCGGTGGCCCGAGGGGTTTCCTCAGGATCATCAGAGAATTTATCAGTCTCTTCGGCTATTGGGTCAGGGTGAACTATAGTATGTCCACTATCAGGCCCAGTTACCCCGTTGTCCACCAATTTACCATTCCTGAGGGTCGTGACTGCATTCACGTGACTGTATGATTTCTCACCCGTCGCCATTTCATTGACGCCTCTTGGATTGGGTTGGGGCTCTAAACTACTAGCTTGATTCATTTCGACCAGTTCTAGCCTTCTAGATAAGGATTCTAATGGGTTGGGATTTCTATTGCTCTTCCACTGCTGGGTTTTCTCGGCAATGTCACTCAGGAATTGCATCGCCTCAGCAGGAGTCTTACTGTCGAGTTCTCCGATCGACAAGGACTCAACCAAGGTTACAGTCGCATAATCCAAACCCTCATAGAGAATCTGAACTAGACTTAACTCATCTAAACCGTGGTCTGGGCATTGGGACACTAAGTCGTTGAACCTTTCTACAATATACACACAGAGACTCTCCCTCTTGTTGAGAAAACGTGAAAATTTTCTGCCTAATTGAGGATATTCTGTTCTTAGGGAAGAATTTCTGAATAAAAGATGAAGTAAGTTGGGCATAGGTCTCAATCGACTGAGGGGCCAAGCTATACCACCATGACTTGGCTCTATCTCTTAGAAAAGGGAAATAGTCTAAGTTTAATAGACTCGTCATTCAAGTCTCTAATCCTTATTGTGCTACATATTTCCTCGAACTCCCTAACATGAAAATAGGGATTCTCGTTCTCTTTTCCTAAGAATAATGGAAGCATCTGGATGATTTTGGGTTTCAGTTCGTAGCTCGCTTCAGTAGCGGCTAACTTGATGCAAGATGGACGTAAGGTCCTGGTTGGATTCCACAAATCCTTCAGAGTTGTCATTGCTGACACGGTCTCGGGAGTGCTATTTCACTCTCAGTTGACTTCTCAAGGTTAAGGTGAACTCCCAGTCTTCCACTAATTAACCTACCTTGAGGGTCTCTATCCCAAGTTCGCCTTAAGGGCGTTCTTGGCATGCAAAAATTAAATCCTAACAAGCAATTAATCAAACACAATCGTGCCCTGACTCAACCAAATCAAACCTAAATCTAGCAAACAACAAGCATGATGGCTCCACTTAGATTGTTTCTAGACCAGCTTCTATTCTTTCAAAAAGCAACTGGTTACAATTTTAGCAAACCTCTTAGAACGATCTGAATTAGATTAAGTCGAAGAGAAACATGAGAAGCTCAATGGAGCTTTGATACCCCTGTCTCTTTGGCACTTTTTCCTGGGTTACAAGGCGGCTCTAATCAACTTAAAATAATCTTCCTGTTCTTTGAGTTAGGCTAATAAAGTAACCCGTACAGTCCTTTTGAACGATTTTCCAATAAGCTCGATACCCTATAGGTCTCTTTCTAGTCAAGATTTTAGGCTTAGGTTTGCGTAGGTTTCGTTTTCCTAAGGCGGGCAAGAAGGAGACGGTGATGAAATCCGAAACCTTATCTTGTATGGCCAGGCCTTGCCCTTTACTATGCAGAAATTAAAGCCCGTATTCAGTCCTCAACATATATGCATACAAAGGCGTCCAGAAAACCCACTGACAGGAGATTCGTGGGTTGGTCGAAGTTTACCTCCCGTACTAAACGGGCGATGAACCGTTGAAGTCGACTCGGGCCACTAATATCCTTTTCAATAGTGTGCGAACCCGAGGGAGACAATATCGTAATTGTCGTCCTTCCCTGCACACAGTTTGATATTTAAAACTACCCTTCTGTAGGGTTTAAAAATAATAAAAGGTCCAAAGTCCCAAAAATAATGTCCAAAAGTGTCCGAAAATAAAAGAAAAATTACAGAAATAATAAAAACCCTAATATAATTTTCTAAACTAATTAAAACTAATTAAAATAAACTAAAAATCTAATTAAAAAAAAAATCTTCGATCTTCTTTTTCGTTCTTTAAGCTGTTCCCTTTTAATTCCAAGTCTTTAGCTTTAATTCCAAAACTTTGGCTTACTTCCCTTTTCGATCAAAAATTCAACCTGTAGCAAAAAGAGAAATACCAAAAGAAACGTAAAATAGAACAAAGTAAAATAATAAAATTAAAAATAAAAACCTAAAAATAAATCTAAAACCCTAAACCTAAAAACAAGTCCGCGTCGGCGGCGCCAAAAATTGATGTAATTTTAATAGTGGTAAATAAGGTGATCGTTTCTCGAACTTGTAAAGGTAATGATTTTAGAAAATAATGATTTTAATTAACTCTAGAAAATTCCAGGAGTATGAAAAAGACTAAATAACCTAAAGATGATTTTTGAATAATTTTAAAAGGACCAGGAATCAGGAATCAGGTAATTCTAACAACCTATGTGATTAATCAGATAATTCTTTTTAAATTAATTGAAGCGCAAGTAATTGCCAAAATTGGTTTTGTTATGCTAACAAACAGAGGTAAATCACAAGCATGGACTATCAAAATTAATTAACTAAGCATAATCCATCAAGCAAAAGCACAACTGTTGAAAGAAAACCGTTTTCACTATTTAAAATTATGCAATTCTAATAACAAAAGAATTATAAATAATTATTAGAAAATAATTAAATCACATAAAATTGAGAAAAGTACCTTATCCATCATCCCAGTAAATATACTTAGCTCATGGTGGAGAAAACTTGCTCAAAAGACCTTTTCATTGCTCAAAAAGTTGATTACAAGGTTAAAGAATAGTGCAACACCTGAACAGATACGTTTATAAGTGTTGAAGAACAGGGTTCAGCCGTTACAGAAGTGTTTCTAAGCAACAAAGGTTTAAAAGAATAGGTAACAGGAGCAGTTTGAATCAGCAACACTTGTGGACGTTGCTGTGTGTCTTCTCAGGCGGTGGTAGATGAAGAACAGCAGCGGCGGTGACCGGATCGCTGTCCAGTTCCGGCCAAACTCCGGTGATTCCGAAAATCGATCTCTAGGCTTCTCCCCAAATCCGAATCAAAGAGTGATTCCTTTTTCCGGCAAAAATCACATTCCCGAGCAGATTTCTCGGCATTCTTTGCTATCTATTCACGTGTTATGACTTGTATGAGATATCTTCTAGAGTGTGGGACAATTTGGAGCCGAAAACAACTCGAAAATTAGTTGAACAGCGTACACAGCAGCTTCTCCGATGAGTCCCGATGAGTCAGCCCGATCCATCCGAGTTGACCCGCTGAGTTGGCCGGATCCAGCTCAGCCCGATCCAAGGGTGCCCCAATCCAAAGTGTGGGTGCCTTGATCCATTTTCCCGGGTGCCTTTAACACTTTTTGAGCCGATTATTCCACAAATCTTTATTCTTCTAATGTACCTACAAAAGCATAAAAACACGTAATAGACGCAAAATCGAATACTAACTCGCTAGAAATTAAGGTGCAAATTAGACACTAAAATGTGTCTATCAAATACCCCAAACTTACTATTTTGCTAGTCCTCGAGCAAACTACTCTAAAAAATAAAGTAAAAATCCTAACTCACTTTCGCAGGAATCGCGACTACATTTAGCATATGCAGCAAGCCGTTAAACCCCTAGGTGTCCCTAGTGGACGAGTTTTGTCTCGTGAGGGTTTACAAGAGGTATACCCACAAATCCTGGATCTAGATCTTAGCAACACGTGAACGATTAAGGGTAGACACTAAACAAGCTAGTTAGTTGGCTACTTAGATATTCGGCTATAGGGACCATTGCCCTTTATGGATCCAATCACTGTACACGAGTGTTAACTCAAGCGTACTAAAATTCATATCTAAGACAACAAAGTTCTACTCAGAAAGTAATCTAACCACCCATCACATGAAAAGACTTAAAAGATGAAAGTAGACTGTAGAAGGTCGCAAATATTGACCAAGGCGAACGGTGTTTCCCATATCTGTCTGAAGGTCAGTACCAAGATGAAACCTAGTGTGTCGAGATACTCCCCATTTATTTTTAACGGTTACTAATAACTAATATATTTACAAGTTCCCATGGATCCTGCGTTCCACGCTAGCTTAGGCGACGGAGACAGGGAGAACTTTAAAATACCAAATATTATTTTTTTCTCAATTTTTTTTTTAACTTTTTTCGATTTTTTTTTTCTTTTTTTTTTTTTTTTTTTTTTTTTTTACACCAAATACATGTATGTTCCCATGGATCCTGCGTTCCACGCTTGCTTAGGCGACGGAGACAGGGAAAAATTAAAAAAACAAAATTATTTTTTTTTTTTTTATTTTTTTTTTAATTTTTTTCTTTTTTTTTTTTCTTTTTTTTTTTTTTTTTTTTTTTTTCGACACCTAATACATGTGTGTTCCCATGGATCCTGCATTCCACGCTTGCTTAGGCGACGGAGACAGGGGACCACACACATAACTAACGTATTATTCATGTGGGGCATGATCTCAACACACTAAATGTCATTCCAGTGCTAATTAACATGTCGATGCTGGGACCCACCAATACTCTCAGAGAAACACGAAATTGCAAATAATAAAACAGAACGTGATATGGTGGTGACAACTATCATGTTATTTCTAACACCTGAACTCTGTCTCCTTTATGAATAGACCATCTAGCTGGGCACACCAATCCTTATAGCAAAATGGCTAAGTTTCCATCTACCTAGAGTGGTTAGTGTCACCCTGAATTGTTCAAAAGTCGCTAAATTCCGAATTTTATTTATTATTCCTAAAAAGACTCCCTTACCCCCAAACTTAAACTAAACAGTGTCCTCAATGTTTCTAAGTAAAGAACTAGACAAAAATAATAAAATGAGGGAAGATAGTACCTTGTTGCCTGAGCATGGGTTACCTCCCAAGAAGTGCTAAGTTTAAAGTCTTCATCCAGACTAGAAAAGAATTAGTCACCTCCTTAAATCATATAGCAATAATCGGAACAACTGTGGGTCATCTGAATCAAATAGTGTGCCCCAACAGTAGAAGTAAACTGCAGCAAGCTAAGAGGATAAACGATCTGAGTACACCTTGATCCCTATCTAGGTAAACCACATCGACCAGAGGATGGGTTTATGGCAACTGAGGATCGATAAATCTAGCTGGAGGATGATCTCGTAAAATTGCAGTGGTGCCTATGTCAGGTCCCAAGCTAGGGACCTTTCTAAGAGTTAATGGTACAGCACATGGAGTATGATAGTCACCCCCAAACTTAAAGTTTTCAGTGTCTCTAGATAGACTAATAATAATTTCACTCGTTTCCAGATCGTCAGATTCTCGAAAATAGTCAACTGCTTCTTCTAAATTACAATCCGGTGGTGCAAAGCCTAACAAAGTACGCACCTCATTAATAACCATATCATTATTGCCATTAAATCTGTAGTTGGTTAGGCATTTTTCTAATGGATCTTCTAATGGGTTGGGCCTAAGCTCCATCTCACTAGACGGTTTGGATTCCTCTTCTGATGGGCATAACTTACTACTTATCAGGGTATCTGGTGGGTCATGCTTAAAGTCCAACTCATGAAAATCTAATCCAAAGTGGGCTCGACATTTCTCTAATGGGTCTTCTATCAAAGTGTTTGGTAATGTCTTCTGAACTAGGGTCTCCATCATGTTGACAGTTTCTAAGCTGGGGTCCTTCCTAGTAGGTGCTAACAACCTTGGATAAGGGGCTCTAGGCATAAAATCGGTGGCCCGAGGGGTTTCCTCAGGATCATCAGAGAATTTATCAGTCTCTTCGGCTATTGGGTCAGGGTGAACTATAGTATGTCCACTATCAGGCCCAGTTACCCCGTTGTCCACCAATTTACCATTCCTGAGGGTCGTGACTGCATTCACGTGACTGTATGATTTCTCACCCGTCGCCATTTCATTGACGCCTCTTGGATTGGGTTGGGGCTCTAAACTACTAGCTTGATTCATTTCGACCAGTTCTAGCCTTCTAGATAAGGATTCTAATGGGTTGGGATTTCTATTGCTCTTCCACTGCTGGGTTTTCTCGGCAATGTCACTCAGGAATTGCATCGCCTCAGCAGGAGTCTTACTGTCGAGTTCTCCGATCGACAAGGACTCAACCAAGGTTACAGTCGCATAATCCAAACCCTCATAGAGAATCTGAACTAGACTTAACTCATCTAAACCGTGGTCTGGGCATTGGGACACTAAGTCGTTGAACCTTTCTACAATATACACACAGAGACTCTCCCTCTTGTTGAGAAAACGTGAAAATTTTCTGCCTAATTGAGGATATTCTGTTCTTAGGGAAGAATTTCTGAATAAAAGATGAAGTAAGTTGGGCATAGGTCTCAATCGACTGAGGGGCCAAGCTATACCACCATGACTTGGCTCTATCTCTTAGAAAAGGGAAATAGTCTAAGTTTAATAGACTCGTCATTCAAGTCTCTAATCCTTATTGTGCTACATATTTCCTCGAACTCCCTAACATGAAAATAGGGATTCTCGTTCTCTTTTCCTAAGAATAATGGAAGCATCTGGATGATTTTGGGTTTCAGTTCGTAGCTCGCTTCAGTAGCGGCTAACTTGATGCAAGATGGACGTAAGGTCCTGGTTGGATTCCACAAATCCTTCAGAGTTGTCATTGCTGACACGGTCTCGGGAGTGCTATTTCACTCTCAGTTGACTTCTCAAGGTTAAGGTGAACTCCCAGTCTTCCACTAATTAACCTACCTTGAGGGTCTCTATCCCAAGTTCGCCTTAAGGGCGTTCTTGGCATGCAAAAATTAAATCCTAACAAGCAATTAATCAAACACAATCGTGCCCTGACTCAACCAAATCAAACCTAAATCTAGCAAACAACAAGCATGATGGCTCCACTTAGATTGTTTCTAGACCAGCTTCTATTCTTTCAAAAAGCAACTGGTTACAATTTTAGCAAACCTCTTAGAACGATCTGAATTAGATTAAGTCGAAGAGAAACATGAGAAGCTCAATGGAGCTTTGATACCCCTGTCTCTTTGGCACTTTTTCCTGGGTTACAAGGCGGCTCTAATCAACTTAAAATAATCTTCCTGTTCTTTGAGTTAGGCTAATAAAGTAACCCGTACAGTCCTTTTGAACGATTTTCCAATAAGCTCGATACCCTATAGGTCTCTTTCTAGTCAAGATTTTAGGCTTAGGTTTGCGTAGGTTTCGTTTTCCTAAGGCGGGCAAGAAGGAGACGGTGATGAAATCCGAAACCTTATCTTGTATGGCCAGGCCTTGCCCTTTACTATGCAGAAATTAAAGCCCGTATTCAGTCCTCAACATATATGCATACAAAGGCGTCCAGAAAACCCACTGACAGGAGATTCGTGGGTTGGTCGAAGTTTACCTCCCGTACTAAACGGGCGATGAACCGTTGAAGTCGACTCGGGCCACTAATATCCTTTTCAATAGTGTGCGAACCCGAGGGAGACAATATCGTAATTGTCGTCCTTCCCTGCACACAGTTTGATATTTAAAACTACCCTTCTGTAGGGTTTAAAAATAATAAAAGGTCCAAAGTCCCAAAAATAATGTCCAAAAGTGTCCGAAAATAAAAGAAAAATTACAGAAATAATAAAAACCCTAATATAATTTTCTAAACTAATTAAAACTAATTAAAATAAACTAAAAATCTAATTAAAAAAAAAATCTTCGATCTTCTTTTTCGTTCTTTAAGCTGTTCCCTTTTAATTCCAAGTCTTTAGCTTTAATTCCAAAACTTTGGCTTACTTCCCTTTTCGATCAAAAATTCAACCTGTAGCAAAAAGAGAAATACCAAAAGAAACGTAAAATAGAACAAAGTAAAATAATAAAATTAAAAATAAAAACCTAAAAATAAATCTAAAACCCTAAACCTAAAAACAAGTCCGCGTCGGCGGCGCCAAAAATTGATGTAATTTTAATAGTGGTAAATAAGGTGATCGTTTCTCGAACTTGTAAAGGTAATGAT
>JAJJMC010019223.1:0-10252 GCA_023531435.1 Papaver californicum
TTTACTTGATCCTCTTCCACGTGTCGTGCTTCTTTAATTTACTAACAATTTGCCCCCTTCTTCTCTTTTTTACAAAATCATCCAACGGTCGATCCGAGATTTTGAAAAATAGAGAAGGACTTGTCAGTTTCTTTTCCGCACGTTCTCCGGGTTTTCCGCTGGCTCTGTATTTATTACTTTTATGCACATGATTATGTCAGTTACACTTTCTCTTTTTTATGAAATCAAATCTTTTCCGATTATCTCGTTCTCCCATCTTGTGGCGGTTACTATTCTCCTTCTTTAAATATCCTGTAACTTTCTACTGTCTTTTTCTCTTTTAGTTATTGCATCTTGTTTTCCTTAATCTTTTCAAATCTTCCTACTACTCAGGAGCTCTGTTCTTGTTAATTGGTTTCTTCTCTACTTCAATTTGACCATTGTTAATTTCTTTTCTTCATGTAAGTAACTTTACTTTTCTTGATTCGAAATTTTCTTTTTATGGCTGTGGGTCTATTGATGTAGTGAAAAGATTGTGATTCTCAGGTTATGCATGAATAAAGAGACTCTTTTTTACACTGTAATTATTAATAGGTAATTTCTTCATATGTCTTTCTTTCGTTTCTTTTTGCTCAGATCTTCAATATGTCTCCAAGGAAATCTGACACTACCAGCAACCAGGGTGGAAACAGGAGATCAAGTAGGACTTCTTCATCTCAATACGCTGTTTCCCGTCGAGATTCATCTATTGCTACTCCTTCTCCTGCTGTACCTCGCACCGTACGGGATTCTTCTCCCGATATTCCTAATGTTGCCCCCAAAAGTAAACGGTCAATGTCATCTTATAGCTATCGATCCATGGATATTGAAGAATTTAAAAGAAGACATAACCTTCAAGGGTTTAAAGTTTCTTTTGCGGATAGTACTTCCGATATGATGACCTATGATTCGATGAGAAAATTTCAATATACCCATCATAGATTATTAATTTCTGTTGGTGCCTTGGAAGCTGGTCTTCATCTTCCTCTGTATGAGAAAAATAACCCTTTCCAATTCACAGTTCTTGCTACTCGCAGCAGGGCTCCACATACTCAACTTCGTTCCATCACACAGTATAATGGTAACTGGTGGCGGATTCTCGATGAATGTACCCTTCGCAGTGAGGGTCGTACCCGTCTTACTTGCTATGTTCCCGATCCCTCGGAACGTGTTAATTATACGCCTGAGAATTTCCAGAATACTTATGGTGATGGTATTACTGTTAAGAATTTTGTTAAATGGAGTGTTAGTCCTGTTCGCAAATGCTCCCAAGGGTTTCCTCTTCTTCGAGAAGTTGATGACCCCAGAATCAAGGTAGCCCCATTCACTAATGCTGATTTTCCTTCGAATGAGAGAATTCGTCGAGAACATGATTATAGGTGGTATCGTACTCCTATTCTGATCGAGGGACCTTGGGTATATGGTGATCTCCCTACTAGTGAAATTCAACATCTTCGCAACTGCTTTCCGAACTATTGCCCCTGGAAATTGAACTTTGATGATTATAAATTTGACTTCAAGGTTCGGAATTCTTAGTTGATACCATTTCTTTATAGTGTATCGATCTTTAATGACTTCTTTAAATATTTTTATTTATTATTATTTTTTATTTTATTTTTTTTGACTTCAGGTCGATCCTTCTTTGGATATCGGAATCCCTCTTCCTCCACCTGATCGTGGTATTAAAATCGTCGAGAATAAACAGATCGTCGAGGATGAACAAACGATCGAACCCGTAGTTGATGGTAGAGGAAAGCGAAAATTAGTTCTCGCAGCAGAGAGGAAGCAAAAGAGGCCCAGAACTCTTGAACTCTCAACCGAGGTTATAGGAGAGATGGTTCCCAGTACGAATAGGGGAGAAGGAAGCTCGATGGTTGCTCTTCCATTGGATCAGTTTGATCCTATCGATGTTATTCCAGTTTCCTCGATGCCAGCAGAAATTGTGGTATCGGAACGATCCAATCCTATGGTTGCACCTTCTTCTGGTACTTCATCCAATTTTTATAACGTTGTTTCTCCACTTCCATTTGATTTCGTGCTTGATTCCCCTGTACCTGATAATGGTGCATTGGAAACTTTTTCTGGCCTTCCTCAAGAAGAGGGAGATGATATTGTTATTGATGATCTTATTGATGTAGTGAATGAAGTATCTCATTCTGAAGAAAAGAATTCATCGGAGAAAGATAATGCCGAGATACTTCCAATTGGTGGTATGGGAAACATGAATGTTGAGGCTGATACCGCCATTGTTGATGAAGTTAACATTACTGATCGTACTGAAGATGAAAACCCTCCTTCCAGTTCGATCCCTCCTTCCAGTTCGATCCCTCCTTCCAGTTCGATCCCTTGTGAAGTCGAAGGGACTTCTGAAGTAATTGTAGAATCGATCGCCCCTTCTGAAATTTTGGTTCGATCTCCTTCTGTGCTGTTGAGGTCGATACTTCAATTCCAAGTGCCGATCCTTCTACTCTGAAGTCTATTTCCGATCGAATCTCCAGTGAAGGTTTCAATTTAATTGGGGATGAAGAAGAAGCATATAAATGGTTTCTTTCTCAAGAGCTTTGGAATATTTCATCTAATCCTGATATTATCAAATCTGATTCTGGCTTCATGTCTCGATTCAAGGATTCACTTAGTGCGATCCCCATGGACGAAGCTTTGGATGCATGGTCCAAGAGTGATGTTTTTGAGCAGAGATTTCCTGTAAAGCCTCCTCCAACCTTCAATGAAGTCTTGACTATGTTTGATAGTTCATTATATTCACTTCCACAACAGGCTCTAGCCCAGCTTCAATATGGTAATGACTGTCTGTTCAGTGGTTATAAATTTTATAAAGCTCGAGCTACCATGATGAGATTGATATTCAGGAAAGAATCAGCGGAGATGAAGGAAAAGAATGTTTACAACAGGTGAATGATGAATTACAACAGCAAAATACTCTTCTTCAACAACAACTTCAACAACTTCAACAGCTTCAACATCAACATAATGATCAATATCAGCAATAACAGGATCGTCTCCGAACTATTGAAGATCACAATCAAGATCTTCAGAATCAAAATCAAGGTTTATTTTTCATTCCTTTTCAATTACTATTTTATTTACTTGATTTATATGAAACTTTTAAATTTTATACTAGGTCCAGTGGAAAATATGGAGACATTATTTAGGATCGAACGTAGAATGGTACAATTGAATAACCATGCAAGGGAAGTTTTCAAAGAGATGAATGTGGTTAGAGATAAACTGACTCAACTGAACGATAGTTCTGATTTAGCCATTTGGAGGCGTAATAAAGCAGAATCAAAATATCGAGAAGTTGTAAAATTGCTAACTCACAAAGAATTAGAGTTTAAATCTGTTGTCAGAGGTACATTTTTGGTTTAACTGATTTTATAGCTCTTGATATCATAAAATTTGTCTGATGTTTTCTTGTATTTTCAGAACTGGAGACAAAGTTAAATGAGGCTAAGAATCGTGCAACACAAGCAGAAACTGAGCTTAACTCAGCAAAAGATTCAGTGAAAAAGATTACTCAAGAGTTAAAGACTTATGAATATAATGTGACTCTTAGCGCCACAAAAATTGAGAATTTACATGCTCGACTATCTACTGAACTTTCTAAAATTAATGCTCGTGATCGAGAGATTGATTCATTAATTGCACAATTAAGTGAAGAGAAAAATCAATCATCACATCTTAGTACTCAAGTAGCAATAGATCAGCAAAAGATCGAAGAGCTTCACAAAGAAATCAACTTTGGGCGTGATTTTGTGCAATGGGTCAGGCAAGAGGCTAAAGCGAAGATTGCGATGTCCTTCAATACTGCTTTAGATCGTGCAAAAACCGATCCCTCAGTGCTTAATAAGCACGCTCCTGTGCCTGCAGTTCCTCCTCCACCATCTCGATCCGGTCTTCCTGATATTTGATTATATTCTTTGTAGTTTCATTTTCTGTTAACTCCTCCATCTTGTACTTTGTGTGTTTTTTTCAAAGATTTTCTTTTGTAATTTTTAGACTTGCCTTTTATGCTGTTCCCTGCACAAGAAAATATGATTAAGTAATCTTTTTGGCTATCATATGATTTTCTAAGTCCCATGAATCGAAGTACTTTTTACCTCAAATCATGTTGTTCGAGATCCCACACATACGAAACAAACCCGGGCCAGGGGTAAGATACAGGGTTGGTCCCGAACTGTACTCTGAAAATTGATAAACCAATAATTAGGAACCCCTTCTTGATAAGAATTTCATTGTTAATAAAATTCTCTAAGGATAATGTTCACCTTTTGTGTATGATTATGTCGTCAATCGCAACGATATCCAGAATATGATGTTTCTGGATTGATTTTGAGCGCTCAGAGTATATGAAATTCCGAGATTAATGGAATTTTGATTATCATGGTAATCTCCAAGATTTGATATTCCTGGGTTCAAAGTATATGACATCCCGGGATTAATGGAATTATAAAATTCTCCATGGTACGATGCTCCTGGAGTGATTATAAAAGAAATTAATGAATTAATTGTTTATGTACCTGTTTTTTGCGGTGTTATTCACAGATAGTAAAGCTTTAAATATTGTGCATTCCACGGATGCTTTAAAATTTCTCCTTGCAAATTCTGAAGATAGTACGACCCTTGTCCTGCCGGTGCTTGAATCACATATGGTCCATCCCATGTTGGTGCGAATTTTCCTGCTCTTTTGTCCCTTTGATGTTCTGTTATTTGTCGGAGGACATATTGACCTTGGACAAAATTTCGGGATTTTACACGCTTATGGTATTCTCGAGCTAATCCCCTTTGATAATTCTCCATTTTTTGGAGTGCCACTTCTCTTCTTTCTTCCAAGTCATCCAATTTTTGTAACATGAGATCTGAATATAGGTTTTTCTCCCATGCTTCTGTTCTGGTTGTAGGCAAAATAACCTCTGTTGGTATTACTGCTTCTGTTCCATAAGCAAGAAGATATGGTGATTCTCCAGTTGAAGCTTTTCTCGTGGTTCTATATGCCCATAATGTATTATGTAATTGTTCGCACCACCTATTATAATGTCCATCCAATGTTTTCTTCAGATTTGTTGCAATTGTTTTATTTGTGGATTCTGCTTGCCCATTACTTTGTGGGTAAAAAGGTGTAGATTTATGTTTTTGAATATTATATGTTTCAAATAACATATCGATATTCTTCCCCTGGAATTGTTTTCCATTATCAGAAACTATCGCTGCTGGAATCCCAAACCTACAGATGATATTTTCGAATAAAAATGTAAAAATATTAGTGTCTCTGATTCGCGCTAGTGCTTTTGCTTCTACCCACTTGGTGAAATAATCGGTGGCCACAATTAAGTATTTTCTTTTCTTTGTGTCTTCAGCTAATGGTCCAACTATATCGACTCCCCATTTTGCGAATGGCCATGGGCTAAGTATTGAATTTAATTCCGTAGCTGGTGCTTTGATTTTCTTACCAAATCGTTGACATTCTTCGCACCTTCGAACCATTTCTTCCGAATCTTTCAACATGGAAATCCAATAATAACCCTGCATCTTGGCTTTTAATGCTAGCGATCGTCTTCCGCTATGGTTTCCTGCATCTCCGTAATGTATTTCTTTGAGAATTCGTAATCCTTCTTTCCGTGATAAACATCGAAATAATGGTCCAAGAAAAGAGTGTCGATAAAGAATTCCATCTCTAAGTTGGTAGCTGTTTGATTTAAGTTGAATTTTCCTTGCTTCTTTAGAATCCGTTGGTATTTCTTTAGTTTGTAAATATTGATGTATCGGGACTCTCCAATCTGGCTCACTTGGTTGATCATTTTCTTGTTGCGATGGAGATGTGGCATTTTGTATGGCTGAGTCATCGATACCGTCTTTTTCTATGTTATTTAATACTTGTGCTCTTATGGATGGCTCATATATTCTCCCGATTTTTAGTGCTTTAGTATTTGGATCATTTATCATGGATGAGATATATGCCAGTGCGTCCGCATGTCGATTTTTTTCACGAGACAGATGTCGAAAAATAATATTTGGAATACAAACTGTTAAACTTTGTACAAGATTTTTGTATCGTTCAAAGTCCTCATCGACCGTTTGATATTTTAACTCGATCTGTCTAATCACCAGCTGCGAGTCACTGGTGAGTCTTACATCACTTATTCCTAATTCAATAATGAGTTTGAGAGCATGGACCACTGCTTCATATTCTACTATGTTATTCGTATGTTCTTCGAACTCAAGTCGAAATGAGTGTACCATACGTTCTCCCTTTGGCGCTGTAATCACGATACCTATTCCTGCTCCTTCTTTATTTCGCGACCCATCAACAAAAACCTCCCATCGTTGTGAACTATTTGAATCTAGTATCTCTACTGGTTCTTCTTCTTCGCACCCCGGTAGTCCTTGAATTTCATACTCTTCCTCGATTGGAAAATCTGCTAAAAAATCAGCTAGAACTTGGGATTTCTGCGCAGTTTGTAACTCATAAACAATGTTGTATTGTTCTAGCTGAGCGTTCCATTTTGCTATTCTTCCTACCTTCCCTGTATTCTTTAAAACTGATTCCAATGGAGCTTTGGTTAAAATACGAACATAATGAGTGAGAAAATAAGTGCGTAACTTCTGAGTAGCAAATACCACTGACAAAATTAATTGTTCAATCTTTGTATAATTTCTTTCTGCTGAATTCAAAGTCTTGCTGATGTAGTATACAGGTTTCTCGATTTTCTCATTCGTTCGCACCATTACTCCACTAATGGCATTTTCTGTTGCTGCTATGTACAAAGTTAACATTTCTTCTGGTTCTGGTTTTTGTAATGCTGGTAAGGTGGCAAGATGTAATTTTATACTTTGAAATGCTTGCTCACAACGATCGTTCCATTCAAATTTATTTTTCTTCTTAAGTACATCAAAAAAGGGTTTACATCGTTCTGATGACCTTGCAATAAATCTACTTAGTGCAGCCAAACACCCATTTAACTTCTGTACACTCTTTATACAGTTTGGTGATGGCATATCCGTTATTGCTTGTATTTTTGCTGGATCAACTTGAATTCCATCTTTTGTAACCAGGTATCCTAAAAATCTCCCTGATGTAACACCAAAAATACACTTTTCTGGATTTATTTTCATCTTATACTTTCGTAGTGCACCAAAAATTTCAGTCAGGTTTCGCAAATGATCACCAGATAACTTGCTTTTTACTAACATGTCATCCACATAAACTTCCAAAGTTTTTCCGATCCATGGTTTGAATATTGCGTCCACTAAACGTTGATATGTTGCTCCTGCATTTCGTAACCCAAATGGCATTCTGGTGTAACAATACAATCCTCGTGGAGTGAAGAAAGATGTATGTTCCTGATCCGCTTCTGCTAACGCTATCTGATTATATCCAGATTGTCCATCCATGAATGATAACATCTCATGTCCTTCAACAGCATCTACTAGTTGGTCGATGTTTGGGAGCGTGTAACTATCTTTTGGACATGCCTTATTTAGATTGGTAAAATCTATACAAATTCTTACTCCACCGTTCTTCTTCGGGACAATTACCATATTAGAAATCCATGTAGGGTATCTTACTTCTCGAATGAATCCTGCACTTAAAAGTTTTGCTAATTCTTTTTCCACTTGTTCATGATATTCTGGTGCGACTTTTCGTATCCGTTGGCGAAAAGGAATTGCATCAGGATGTATGTTTAATTCATGCTGGACGATGCTGGGATCGATCCCCGGCATGTCTTCTATTCTCCAAGCGAACACATCCATATATTCACAAAGCAATTTGACTATCTGTTGTTCCACATCTGATTTTATTAACGTCCCAATTCGCACTTGCTTGGGGCATTCTATGGTGCCGATGTTTATAATTTTTGTTTGCTCTACTGGGGTGAAAACTGGTTTTGGAATCCCAATTGGAGTTGGGGTTCCCTTTAATTGCTACTTAGCCCCTTTTTGCGGCTGATTTTCCAAATTTTCTTGATTTTTGCTATTCTCTCCTTTGTCACTTTCTATTTTATTTTTTGCATTTTTTTCTAGGTATTGATTTATTTCCTCTTCCTTTGCTTTAATTCTTGATTCTTTTTTCTTTTTACATTGTAAATGCTCCCGTTCTTCATTTATTCTTGTCTCCATCATTACACAAAGTTTAGCATCTTCTTGATCACCCTTTATCTCCATCTCTCCTCGCGGTGTTGGAAATCGTAGATACTGATGATAAGTTGATACTACACCTTTTAATTGATGAACCCATCGTCTTCCTATTATAACATTGTACGGGGATGGTGCATCCACAACACTAAATCTTGTCAGAATGTTGATCGGTCCAGCCGATACTTCAAGATCAATTTCTCCCTTTGGCTTGGACGATATCCCATTAAATCCATAAATGACAAATCGTGAAGTGATGAGTTGATCTTGTTTAAAACCCATTTTACAAAATGTATTGTAGAACATCACATTTAATGAACTGCCCCCATCCAAGAGTATTTTCTTGACATTCCAACCAGATATCAATAACGTCAACACAAGAGGGTCATTATGCATTTCAATTTCTTGATTTACTTCTTGTGCAGAAAATGTTAATGGATGTGCCATCCAATCCTCCCATAACTCTACTTGCCTTCCTTGAACTCTAAAGGCCTCGTGGTTCCGAATTCTCTTGCACAACTTCTTGTTGATTGCTATATTCAAATCTGTATCACACTTTTCCACACATGAAATCATATTAATTGTCTGTTTGTTATATGGAATATGTATTGCTTTGCCTTCATCATATTTTTCTGATGGTTCAATTTTTTGAACAAATTCCTTTAATTCTCCAGGATCGACCATTCTTTGTACCAACGTTATAAAATTTCTACAGTTGTCTGTTGTATGTCCTTTGTAGTTATGGTATTCACAATAGTCTTTGGAGTGTTGTGTATGTTCCGGTTGATTTCCCTTAGTTATTGGCCATTGAAAACCTGGTCGATTCTTCAAAATGTTGAATAACCTGAAATATGAAACATTAAGCTTGGTAAAAGTTCTTTCTCGAAATTGTTGAGCAAAATTTTTTCCATTTCCTCGTCGAGGATGTTTTGATTCTTTTGATTCAACTTTTGGAGGATATTTCCTTTTCTGTTCTGGTAATTCTTCAACTGAATTTGTTCTCCTTGTGTTTCCTTGATTTTCAGAATTAATTCTCGATCCTTGATCCTGTATATCTTGGAGTCTTGCACATGTTTCTATTATTTCTCTCAATTTGCCTTCAGTTTTTGGATTGTTTCGATGGATTTCAACGAAGAGCTGACTCTTCCGATCTACAATCCCCCATTTGTAATGGTTTATAGCTGTCATAGGGTCTAAATCACCTATTGCTTGACATATTGAATGCCATCTAGTTGTATATGATCGGATCGATTCTTCCGGCCATGACATTAAAGAATAAAGTCTGTCCGCCCCTGAATCAATTGGTCTGTTATACATGTATGCCTCTAAAAATTTTCTGGCCAGTTGTGCATAATTATTGATAGAATTTTCCGGTAACCTGTCGTACCATAATAATGATGTCCCTGTTAAACTTGACGGAAAACATCTGCACATGATTGCTTCATGACCGTCCCATCGCGTCATTACTCGGTTATAATACTTTAAGTGCGATGTTGGATCCTTGGTTCCATCGTAACATTCAAACGCTGGAATATTATATTCTCTTGGTAATGATACGCGCGTTAAATGTTGCGCTAACGGTGTTCGCTTTGCTTCTTTCAATACCTCTTCTATCCTTCCCCCCTCTTTATTTTTTAATCCTTTAATTTCCTCCTTCATTTGTTCCATCGCTTCCAAACATGTTTCCCATTGGGTTCGTTGGAAATTATTTTCCTGTTGTCTTCTGACCCGAGATGTCGATCCTGCTAACACTATTCTTTGATCTGGATTCCGCTGTTCATTTCTTGATATTTGTCTACTCGACATCGGCTCCTGATTTCGTACTCCAGTCACAGTTGGTCTTTGTTCTCGCTGAATTACATCTTTTAAAACTTGATTTTCGGTTGCTAGTAACTCAATTTGATGGTTGCTTGCTCTTTGCTCCTTTCTTATTTCCTTTATTTCTTCTAATAGGTCCTGTATTTGTCGTGTCTTTCTTCGAGAACTCTCATGATCTGAAGAGAAATTCTGAACCACAGTATTTGACATCAATTCTTGACTTGGGGTATGATTTCCCTCAATATTTTGTTGTTGTCCTGAATCA
>JAJJMC010019225.1:0-29015 GCA_023531435.1 Papaver californicum
TCCTGCAAATCTGTCTAAGCATTGGAATAAATTTATTATTAGCCTAACTCGACTCTGTCAAAATGAATTTATTGCAGCCCTTAGGGAGCCTTGCAGGATTAAGTATATACCTACATAGATACGAGTTGTGTCTTTCATCTATGATTCTAGCCATTCCCATGAACACGAGATTGCTGCAGGTTTCCTTTTTAATCTCAGGTTTGTTTTTTTAACTTGCTATTATGATCTCTTCTAGTAGGTTTTTACATGATTCCTGACAAAAGATACGACTTACCATTATAGAGTTTTCGGAATGGAGATGTATTGGTCGCTACGTTTGCTGTAAATAAATGAGATCGATGCAACAAACATGACAAACCAATACATTCTCCTCTTGAATTCCATTGGTGGGTAAACTCTTATAATAATTAGTTTCCCTAGTTATCATTAGTTATTGTTGGTTGATACACTTACTTACTAACATTCTCTTTTTGTTTTGTGAGGATTCACTGATGCAAAGTCTTGAAGCTGGAGAATTCCTACTACGTAAAAAGTAAGTTAATCTCAGGTTTGTTTCGTTACTTATATTGTCATGTATTTTACTATTGATGATTTCTGCCAAACATTACTTTTGATCACTTGATATGCTACCATGGTATGGCCTTGCAGGTGCTTGATAGAGAAATATTAGGACTTGCAGGATTGGTATACAACAACAAAAGAGTTGTTGGTGTCTTTGCACTATTTATTCATTAACTATTATGCCAAAAGAATAAACTCATATGATAGATTTCTCAGAGAGAAACCATAACACTTGTTTAGTTTTCTGTGAACTCTATGCAGGTGAATTTAAACTTTTGGCACAAACCATTATCACCTTATGGAGAAAGATGCAACAAACCAGACAAGTAACCTTGCAAGATCAGTGTACACCAAGATAAGAGTTGTGGTAGTTTTGGGGTACCTACACACGTGCATGCATTTCAATTATATGAGCTATTGTCGATGAAAAGTTGCAGGCTTCCTTTTTATCTCAATTTTATTTACTTACCTATTATGATCTCTTCAAATATATATTTTACATGATTCCTTCCAAAAGGTACAACTTACAACCATAGAGTTTTCGAAGTGGGGACGTATTAGTCGTTAGGTTTGTTGTAAATGAAGGAGATCGATGCATCTAACCTGATGAATAATATGTTCTCCTCTCTAATTTCAATGGTGACTAACTCGTATAATAATTATTTTCTCTTGTTATCATTAGTTTTTCTTGGTTGATACATTGAATAACTACCATTATTTTTCTGTTTTGTGAGGATTCATTGATGCAAAGTCCTGAAGCTGGAGGATACCTACTGCGAAGAAAGTTTCCAAGTGATTATAGTCTCAGGTTTGTTTACTTAAATATTATGATCCTTTTAAAACTCGTGTTTTACATGATTCCTGCCAAAAGGTACAACTTACCACCATAGATTTTTTGAAGTGGGGACTATTAGTCGTTAGGTATGTTGTAAATGAAGGAGATCGATGCGTCTAACCTGAAAACTAATATGTTATCCTCTCTATTCCAATGGTGACTAAACTCTTATAATCATCAGTTTCCCTTGATATCATTATTTTCTCCTGGTTGATATACTAACTTACTACCATTCCCTTGATGTGTTAGTGTCACAGTACCATCTGAAGTGCAGAAGAATTATGTTGTTGTTCCTGTAAGTCTGTTCAAGATCTTGAATAAATTCATACTTATTCAATAATGAAATTTCTTGAAATGATTTTATTCCTAAGTTCTTGAACATGACTTGCAGGATAGGTATACAACAATAAACGAACAAGATATTCATTTTTATGTGAAAAAAGAAACAACTCACATGCATTATAGAGTTTTCGTAGAGAAAACATATTACTTGTTAAGTTTTCGGAAAACTTTATTCATGTGAGTTGTTTCTTTTGTACAAAACATTAAAACCTTATGGAGATCGATGCAACAAACCTGACAAGTAACCTCCTTACTTCTATTGGTGAGTAAACTCTTAACACATTAGAGTTTCTTGCATTACTTATCATTATTATGGTCCCCTTCCCTTAATGAAAATTTGGTTGACTCATACTATCATTCTGTTTGTTTTTCGAGGATTCATTGACGCAAACACCTGAAGCTGGACAAACAATTGTCCTTGCAAAGTTGTACAAGTGAAGGAATGAACTTGTAACCGAGATCAAGTTTTTTTGAACTAAGTTCATCCCTGCTCTTGTATAGCGTTGCAGGACCTTGATAGAGAAATGTTAATGTGGATGTGCAACAGTACATTGACAGTATTGGTCCTGCTAAGATGTAGAAGTAGCACAAGCGAGAAGTAGCACCTTCGATCTCCTCTCTAATTCTATTGGTGAGTAAACTCTTACTATATCTATTCATTCTTTTTCATATGAACCATGTATGTGGATTTCTAGTGATAATTCTCTCAAATATAAACTTTTGATGCTTAGGTTGTCAATATTCAAATTATTATGACGAACGGATTTTAGATGAGATCTAGGACGAATAAATATGGATATTCAACAATGAGAATGTATGAATTCCAGGACGACAATGAACATGTAAATGAATTTTCCAAATTACCGAATGAATCTTTGTCTCTCGTACGAAAGTTGTTCATAATTTGATACTTTGTTTCTTTATTTGCAGAAGTATCACATCTGAGCCAAAATGCGACGTGAATCAACATAACCAAAATTTCTTTTAAAAAGGTATATATCTTACTTAAATTCACTACTTCCCGTATGCAGTGATTTTGATTGTTACTTTTGCTTATAGTAAAGTTGTGAGTTTATTAAATCTACCACAAGGTTTGTTCTTACTACCATCCTTGTTGTTTGCCAGGATATTGGAATTGATTGTAATAGCTGCTGCCAATAGGTGGTTAAGGATGCTCTGATGTCAATTGATGACTTCTTTTGTCCGATGAAAAACTTTTTATGGGCTAGGGTACAATGAAGAACAACACTTGCTCATATTAGAAACTGCCGAAACACGTATATAACCTTGTCATTTGCTAATAACATAGGGAACCATGTATTTTTTTTTCTTAAGCAGTTCTTTCAATGCAAAAACTACACTCATATATACTTAGGTATGTGAATGAATGATGAAACAAATCTTGGTTCAATTGGTTGTTGTATGGATTTCAGAATTAATGAATGAATGAATTACTTGTATTGCTAGAATGTATGTATTGCAGAATTGGAATGTTTGTATTGCAGAATGACAATGAATTATGGGTTTTAGATTCAGCATTGCAGGTTCAGAAATGAAATGCAATGCAGGTTCAAAATTGAATTGCACTGCAGGTTCTAAATATGGGAGCTTAGTTGTAACACATGATTAACAACGTTATTTAGAGAGAAAAAAACTATATTTTTTGTCAACATTGGATCAACGTTATAAAATCTATTAGTAATTATCGGCACCTGGCAAATCCCTTACTGTTACAATCAATCCTCAACTGTTCATGGCGTTACATCACATGGTATAGCTGATTGACACGTGGTAAACCGTTACACGTCAACTATTACGAATTATATCGCTATGATAGTTCTTACAATCAACTAAACAACGTCTTCGAGTCGTTGCAACAACTGTTAAATAGAAGGACAGCTGGCAGAAAGTCAACTGTTACACACAAAGTCATCGTTACATTAACTGTTACGTCCAACTATTACAATCAACTAAACAATGTTTATTAATCGTTGATAAAGAGGTTACAAAGAAGGACAACTGGCATGATTTCAACCGTTACAGGAAAATGTCGTCGTTACATTACGCCGAATTGTTACAGGCTAACTGTTACGATATGAGAGAGTAACGGTTATCGGCTACAACAATATGTCAGCGGATTAATTTTGTGCTAACTAGGTAATCGTTGAAGTATTTTATCCAACAAATCTATCCGTTAATTAATAAATTTTATTGTAACAGTTATTAATGTTGAGAAATTATTATAACACTAAATATAACGTCATTTTTCCAATGTTTTTTCAGTGTTATCGTGATTACCAAAAATCTATGCCTTTGGATCACAACCATCAAAATTAAAAACATAGTAAAATCAGAAATATTATAATGAAATCAATACATGTTAACAATTAGAACATGTTAGCAATAAGAACAAGAAGTTGTAACATGAATCAACACAAGTATTTAACGTGGTTCGTCAATCAAATTGTCTACATCCACGGGTGGTAAAAATTTGTATCATTTTTATTCATCATAATATGTTACGGAAGGATGATATGCTACATAATTAAAGTCAAATTAATCAAAGAACAATTGAACTATTAACACAAGTCTCATACCTAAACTCTTTGCTCCGATTCTATGTCTTATGTCCTATTTCTCTAAAAAAAAATCCCTCCCTCTTCCTGTTTGAGAGTTTGGTATTTATAATAAATTTCATGGGCCCCTCCTATCTAACTTTCCACATATTTGTTCTTATCCAGTCTTTGGAGCGAAGTGTTTACCGCAAGACATATTCGTGTTTCCCGTAAGACTTAGTTAGCGTATTTCTTATTTCCCTTAGTTCCTTGCTTGATGTCCCGCACCTCTTCTGCGGATTTGTACTCAAGTCGTTGTTTTTGAATTGGATGAACGTTGAGGTCTTATTAGAATCATGGCATGTATGACATGTGGCCATTGAAAGTGACTTGTCATGCTTTAGTTCCTTTTGTTCCGTAACCTGTAAAGCTGATACGTGTCTCTCATGCATCGATGTTTGTCAGTTTCCTTTACTGTGTCAGGCTTTTCCGCAACTTGTGTGTCAGTCATGCAAAGAAACCATCTGTTTTGAGCAGCGTGTCATGCTTTCCCGCAACTTACATGTCGATCATGCAACGCAGCTGTTAGTTTCAATACTTATCGAAATTTCAGATGTCTGTTTCAGATCTTCTTAAAGGTTTTACTTCAGTATTTCCCGTTTTATTATAATCTAATACTCCTCCCATAGTATTTGAACACGTATAGTTTGGAATTTATTAGCCTCACGGTTATAATATATATACATATATATTGTAATATTAATACGACGCTACAAAAAGGCAGATTTCGTGTAGTGTTAATTAGTCTGAATTGTAAGGGATCCAACTCTAAACGATCCAATCATGTTTTGCACGGCTTAGACTGGCAAGAACGTTGTGGTTCGGTCTAGTGAACATTGGAGAGGTCCCAAATTCAAGAAACCAAATAAGGAAGTCTGATCATTGTGAATCCCTCCAGAAACTGCAAGTATCATTATGATCATATGACTCCTGACATCTTTCTCTTGCACTTTCTCTTCACCTCTTCACTCTGCTTCTTGCCATAGATCTCGGTGATCACTACGTGCTTCTTGAGCTTTAGGTACTCTTGACTTGCATCCCACAAGAGGAACTTCTCAATCTCTTTTTCTGAAGCACCAGCATACATCCTTCAAACAGCTCATACGTACACGTACATCCTCTTTGATCTCTCAATCAAATGATTCACCAGTAACTCAAGTTTAGACCTTATGGGTTTAGGGGGGCTTTATGAAGCTAGCTCTTAACAACATTCAAAGTTCTTCGATATGTCTATTCTAGTTTTCAGCTTATGAGGTTAGATAAAAGCAACATCGCAGTAGGCTATGGCACTTAGCTGCAGTGGCCTGTGGCATCAGCCACTCGATTAGAAATTTTATTTACATAGTTGCAACCGCAAATATATCATATCCATCATTTACTTCACAATCAATTGCACAGTTATTTATCCAATTCCAAACATGAATTCAGAGGTCGCTCCTTCGTTCTTCATGTTCGATGGCTTAGCGTTCACAAAATGGCTAAACACAAAGTTAGCTAGCTAGTATCATTTATCCAGGCAAACTTTACCAGCATACATGCAAATTTTCCTCCGGTTTCTCATTTTACCACATTGTCGACAGTGGCAGGTTTCCTTTGCAGCATAACTAACAAATGACATTGGCCCAGGACTTCATGGAATCCAGAACTAGCATTGCTCATATGATAATCGGAGTTCTTTATTAGCCCCTACCGAAAGTCTTTTGGAAGGCCCAAACTGTTGCCACTTTCTTTCTGTCCTTCATGAGGCCATAATGCTTGCCTAGCTACATCCAAAAACCATTAAAACGCTATAAAAATTGCCCCTGTCATTTCGTTGTTCATCTAGTCGAGTTGGAGAGACAAACCCACCGTGGAGATATGAAATTATTTGCATCCTTTGTCTCTTCCTTAGTTTCTGCTTCTTGGCATCCTTGGTTCCGGACCTACTCGAGGCCCTCTGGACGTGGTAACATGAGCTCAAGAAAAACATCCAGTGGCTTTAAGGAGATCCGGAGTTGCCACAGCAACCGTGCCGTCATTACCACATTGCAAACCTTTCCAAGGTGAATGAAGCCGTGACTTTCAATTTCAACGTTGATTCCAAAACCGATTAACGTATCGCTCCAAAGAAAATCCTGATTCATCGCAACCCATAGCGTAATTGTGGCTTCCACGAACCGGTTTATTGGGGGCGGGGGTCATGTTCTTTGGGGAACAAGTAACTAGGTCCACCACCACCAGAGAAGATGACTAAAAACAATGGTGGTCCCATTGTATCAAAGATGAAAGAATTGGAGAAAGTTGTCTTGTACATATCATGCATGTGTGTTTAATCACAAGGATGATAATGAGAAGACATGAACATCCAGCAAAATTTTAATCCAAAAAATCCAACACCACCACCCAAAATTGTCTATACATTCCCTTCTATCCCAACACAGTACTTCCTTTACATTTCCTCCTTAAGAAGAGATCATTTTAAGTGGTTCTTCTTTTTCTCATGTCACATGTCACATGACACCACCACAACAACAGTCAAGACACACACGAGAAGCCTGCCTGTGAAGGGACATCATAGGATAGACCAGTAGTTACACACCCTACCTATATTCAGGTCACTTCAAGAGAGGTTGGCGAAACCTGATCTGACCCATGGAGTCGTTTCTAACCGACTCGCTGTGCAACATGGTACTACTACTACTACTGTATGGTGGAGAAATTTGTGAAGTGAACAAAAAGAAAAAAGAAAATCACAAGGGAACAAAAAGAAATCATGTCATGGGGCTTGTTTTTCTTCTTCTTCACGGAAAAAAATGATTTGTCCTATCAACTTCAATTCACGTGAAGCAGCAAAACTACTGCATTGCTTTCTTAGCGGGCAATCGCCTATTATGATAACGACTCTGGAAGAGCAAATGGAATCAAGCTAGGACAAGATGACACCGCTGATTACTGTCTGCATACAAGAAAAAACGTAACTTTGTGTGGTTTCTGAGAGAATTACCGGGAACATTCTGCTAGCAAAATTACGGTAAGAAATAAAATTATTATTCCACAGATTACAGTTGATTAGGATTTGTAGATTTTTAGTGTCAAACAACAAATTCCTCGTACTTTTATCCATTTTTGTGAAAAATATTAACTAATAATAAAAGATATTTGTCAATAAACCCATTCCTCATTTTTTTTACTTTCTATTTTAAATGTTTTGTGATGATAAACTAAAAGGTATAAAAGTTACAAGTTAATCTTGCAGTTCTATATTCTGTTGCATCAATTTTAATCATAAAAAAATAAAAAAAATAAAAATAAAAATAAAAATTACATAAAGGAGTGGAGGACGGTAAAATCATCCACGACTCAAGAAAAATCCTTATAAATATGGATGATTATAGAAATATAGATATACATCCACAAATTGGAACATATATATATTTTTTTATGTTTTAAATATATTAAAAAAAAAATGTCATAAGATTATTCAGCGACCAGATGGGAAGAAAAAAAAAATTGCTCCATAAGGTCACTCTTATGGATAATCCATAAAAAAAAAACCTTAAATTTGAGGGATAGCATCTAGACTTCACAGAAATATGAATGATAAATTTTACCATAGTAACAATTTTTAGTCTATAAAATATGGATCATCACAAGATGTGGATGATTTTTTCTCCCATAAAAATTTCCCTTAGCAACTCTGACATTACAAAAGTTTTTTAGTATTGTAAAAAATATTATTATTATTGTTAATATTATTGTCATTACAATATTAACGATGAGCAACATTACTAGACATTGAATAACTTTTTTTTTTACTAGACACTGAAATAACTTTCTTGATCAAGTATGTACTGTTTTTGGGAAGTTTGCCGACGGGTCAAGGGGTTATAGCAAGGGTACAATTATTATGGTACCTCTGAGTAATTGTTTTGCTGCATGGATTGAGTAATTGTTTCGTTGAGGCAAGAAATGGCCCCGTTGTTCATTATACAGTTGGTTCTGAATCAGATAAGTAATAATTATGTTAAGATTTTGATGAAAAAAATGAGATCTAAAAGTAGTGAAACATCAAAAAGGTTGAATAGAAGCTGCTGCAAGATGAGACAAATATTGGACGGTTTTTATATAAAGTCAGAGTTCACATGTAAAGCAGCAGCAGTAGTAAAAAAAAAACTAGTCCTTGGTCTTGGACCAACACCTTAAAAAATGATCAAAATACAGAAATTTTTACATTTTTATTTATCTATCTTAAGAAAATTCTCTCGATGATGAAAATGATAAGGCAATGGAAGAACAGAGAGGATAAGTAATGTGGATGCACGGTCAAGCATAAGCCAGCTAAATTGAGCGACAAACTAAGGTCTTGGAATTGGGTTCACAATAACTTAGTGAACCCAACTTGGTCCTATTCTTGTTTCTGTCTCCAACTCAAAATGCATCCCTATAAGACTGAGGTGATGCCAAAAAATAATAAAAGAAAAATAAAAATAAATTCTAAACTAGATAAGATTCGATTTCCTGCACGTCTGTTGTCGTATAATGGAAATACCCATTTTGACCCCCGCTCGAACAAGGGATGCAGCAGTGAATCAAGTGAGATATACTTTCTGCCTTTGACATTTTTTACTATGGCCCGTTTCTGAATACATATGCTGGCAAGTCAATATGTAGAACAGTAAAAGAAGTACAAAGTGGGGACTGAGTTACTGTGCAGTCAATGCTACAAAAAAATGCAGTAAGTACAGGTGATTACTGATTGTTGGACAACCAACCTAATGTCACAGCTCCGCTGTGTTCTGGTCCAAGCCTCCTATCTTGGCTCCGGCCGATTGTTGAGGACGACCGTTAGCCTGTGCTCAGGCCTTCGTTTGTTAAAAAAAAGACTTAATGTCAGATCCATAAGAAGTATTCACTAGAAAAAACCAGGTGGTTTTCTTGGTGGGCACAAAATCGCTCCTGAAAAAATTTGCTCGCGTACATATCTATGAACATCACAACTAACCATTGGTACTTACATGGATCAAATCCTTGAACTTCCCAGCAGCTCAGTGTCTTAACTGTCATCTGTCAAAGTCTAAGAAGAGGAACTATCCGTGTATTTATTAATTCAGGGACACAGAGAAAATGAAAGTGAAGTAAATGTAGCTTCAGAAATTTAAGGTTAGTTTGGTCATACATAGATTTCTCAATCTCTATAGTGGTCACTCACTGTTATTCTTGAACAAGTACAGTACAAACAGTATGTCAATATTTAACGGCCATCATAACTAGAAATTATTTGGTTACTGTGTCCTCTAGTTGTAGGACTATTAGTAGTATCACTTCACTGCTCCTCTTCATTCATTCATTCATGGCAGGATAACACACACACTTAGAGTGAGAGTGAGTCAGTAGAATGAATCTGCCTGCAATGGTTCTGCAACTGTTCTTCTTTTCATTTACATTAATGGTTTCTTTGCAACTTTCAACAAGTTATAACAATGAAGTCTCATTGAAACTCAATGATGATGTTTTGGGTTTAATAGTATTCAAATCAGATCTTCATGACCCATTTTCAAATCTTATCTCATGGAATGAAGATGATGTGAACCCATGTTCATGGAACTACATTAAATGTGATGATTCAACATCGAGTAAAGTCATTGGTGTCTCATTAGATAACTTGGGGTTATCAGGAAAGTTGAATAGAGGATTAGAGAAGTTAGAGAATTTGCAATCTCTTTCTCTAGCTCATAATAACTTCACTGGTAATATTAGTCCTCAACTTTCTCATATTACTTCTCTTCAAAACCTTGATCTTAGTAATAACAAGTTTTCAGGGAGAATTCCTGTTGAGTTCAATCTAAGTTCATTCAAGTTTCTTGATTTTTCGGGGAATTCGTTAACCGGGGAAATCCCAGATTCTTTGTTTCAGAATTGTCTTTCTTTGAACTACATTTCATTGAGTGATAATCTTCTCGAAGGTTTAATTCCTTACTCTCTTCAGAAATGTGTGTCTTTGGCAAATCTCAATATCTCCAACAATCATCTCTCTGGTAATATAGATTTTGCTAATGGGATTTGGATGCTGAGAAAGTTAAGAACATTAGATCTTTCAAACAATGGATTTTCAGGGCTCATTCCAAATGGTGTCTATGTTCTTCACATCTTGAAAGAAGTGCATTTGCAAGGAAATCAATTCTCTGGTTCTTTACCTGGAGATTTCGGGTTATGCCCACATTTAACTCATTTGGATTTCAGCAATAATCTCTTCACTGGAACAGTTCCAACCTTACTTCAAAGGCTCAAATCTGTTACATTTTTCAGCTTATCGAATAATAAGCTAACCGGCTGTTTTCCGAAGTGGATTAGTAACATGTATAGCCTCCAATACTTGGATTTTTCCAGCAATGCCTTCAGCGGGAACATACCCGAGTCATTGGGTGATCTTCAATCGCTGAATTATTTGAGTTTATCGGATAATCAACTGTCCGGGAGCATTCCAAAGAGTTTGTTTGAGCTGGGACTGAAGGAAGTCTACTTGTCGCGGAATCACTTAACTGGTTCAATTCCACCTGGTTCAAGCCGAATGTTCAAATCTGTTCTTGCATTGGATCTTTCGCAAAACAAGTTAACAGGAGTTATTCCTGTTGAGATGGGTTTATCTTCACATTTGCAGTACTTGAATATATCTTGGAATGAGCTTCATTCAACATTGCATCTCGAACAAGGTTACTTTCCGGAGTTATCCATGTTGGACCTGCGTAACAATGCGATATATGGGTCAATTCCTGAAGACATGTGTGAATCCAAAGATTTAGCCATTCTGCAGCTGGATGGAAACTCTATGACAGGTTCCATACCTGAAGAGATTGGAAATTGTTCGTCTCTCTACTTGCTGTAAGTCTTTTGCTCAACCTTTACCTTCACACTCTTCAACAGTTTAAACTCTATGGTGAAATGCCAATTTACACAAATGAATTGCCACTTCCCTTGCAGGAGCTTGTCAAACAATAGCTTGCATGGTTCAATTCCAAAGACACTGTCGAAGTTGAAGAAGCTTGAAGTTCTCAACTTGGAACTAAACGAATTAACCAGTGAAATCCCACAAGAGCTCGGGGGCTTAACCAATCTTGTTGCAGTAAATATTTCTTATAACAGGCTTACTGGCAGGCTTCCTAGCGGTGGAATTTTCACGAATCTAGGGAGAAGTTCACTGCAAGGTAACTTGGGTATATGTTCGCCATTGTTGAAGGGACCTTGTAAGATGAATGTCTCAAAGCCGCTAGTCCTTGACCCGAATTCTTATAACAATCAAATGGGTGGTGCTGGTGGTGTTGGTAACTCGAGACCGAGATACTCTGAGTCTGTACAATCTCGACAACATAGATTCTTCAGTGTTTCTGCCATTATTGCGATATCTGCTGCTCTACTGATTATTCTTGGTGTTGTTGTGATAACTCTACTAAATGTTTCTATGAGAAGAAGGCTAGCATTTGTTGATACAGCGCTGGAAAGTATGTGCTCAAGTTCTCAAGGATCAGATATTACTTCAGCTGGTAAACTCGTTCTGTTCGACTCGAAATCATCTGAAGATTGGGACCATAATGCCGAAACACTACTTAACAAAGCTTCTGAGATCGGGAGAGGAGTGTTTGGGACAGTTTACAAGGCTTCAATAGGTGGACAGGGAAGGACTGTAGCCATAAAGAAGCTGGTAACGTCAAATATACTTCAGAATCCAGAAGATTTCGATAGAGAAGTTCGAATTTTAGGGAAAATGAAGCACCCAAACCTGATGACAGTTAAGGGTTACTATTGGACCCCTAGGTTGCAGCTTCTGATAGCTGATTATGCTCCAAACGGAAGCTTGCATTCAAAACTTCATGAGAGATCCCCATCTAGTCCTTGTCTATCATGGTCCAATCGATTCAAGATTGCTCTTGGAACTGCAAAAGGACTCGCTCACCTGCATGAAGCTTTCCATCAGCCGCTAATACACTACAATGTGAAACCGAGCAACATCTTGCTGGACGAGAATTACAATGCAAAGCTATCAGATTTTGGACTGGCAAGATTACTTGCAAAGCTCGATAAGCACGTAATAAGTAGTAGATTTCAGAGTGCATTAGGCTACGTGGCACCAGAGTTAGCATGTCAAAGCATAAGAATCAATGAGAAAAGTGATATTTATGGATTCGGTGTGTTAATGTTAGAGCTTGTAACAGGGAGAAGACCAGTAGAGTATGGAGAAGATGACGTAGTAATACTGAGTGACCATGTTAGAGTTCTTCTTGAACAAGGGAATATGTTGGATTGTGTTGATCCGAGTATGAACGAGTATCCTGAGGAAGAAGTTCTGCCAGTTCTCAAATTGGGTTTAGTTTGCACATCTCAGATACCTTCTAGCAGACCATCAATGTCAGACGTTGTGCAAATATTACAAGTTATTAAGACCCCAATCCCACAGCACATGGAAGCATTCTGAGGTAAACAAAATAATAACTGTAACGTATTATTGAAAAGCTGTCTAATTTTTTTGCATCTTACTGTAATGCATTCGCCATTGTATTTTTCAATAAAAAAGCTCCTATGCAAGAGATTTCAGCTCCAAGCAACGCCGGAAATTTGAATCTCTGAACACAACATGACTAGAATTTCCTGCAACACTTGAGTTTCAGTCACTACAAAAAGAAAAAATGATATAAAGAAGCAAACTTCAAACCCTGAGGATGATCTTATATGAATTATTGAAGAGATGGTTACAACTTTTTAAATCCTTGCAGATCTTTCATCGTGGTCATTTATACAGTAAGTAAACCTGCTTGTTGCAGCATAGTACAAAAATCATATATAAGTATGTTGCAAGCTGGAGTTCGGAAAACACTGTATTTTAGGAGTTCGGATTTCTACATAATCATCTTTATTCTGTTTCTTCATCTCCACCAACAAATGATCCCGATGTTCCAGTTGGAATCAACATTTCTGTCTCATCATCTAGTTCTTCCTCACCAAACATCATTGGCTCCAAAACCGGGTTATCTAATGACAAATTAGCCAGATCAAGTTCTGGCTGCCCTTCGAGATCACTGTCCTCTCCCACTATGTCCCAAAACATCGTCGCGCCTTTGCTATAATTCCATATAAAAAGCAATCAGTATCTTTTACTTCCTATGTTTCGATAGGTCAATATTGAAAACAATGTTAAAAGAAATGTACAAATTCAACTGATATAGGGAGAGACAACTAAACTTACGTATAATATTCGGTCCTGCGGGACATGAGCCTCAGATTCGAGTGAATATACACTAGATCTTCAGATCGAGCTGAAGCACATTTACTCTTAATATCGTATATCATTGAATATGTCTTCCAATTTCTTCCGCAACATGAGGATGAAGCTGGCTGTGAAAGAAGCCTTAATGCAAGGGATTGTAGGAGAGGAGTACCAGATCCAAAGTTAGCCCACCATGATATTGGATCAATATCGTCTCTTAATTGCAAAGCTTCCGTCTGATCAAAAGGTGCAGATCCAGTTGCAAATTTTCCAAATTCATTCTGGATCTGTCTCAATAGATAAGGATTATCATAAAGTCGCCTGAAACAAAGTATTCTCTTATCGGCTATTTCTGGATCTTGATGGGGTGCTAAGCATTGACGTGCGCCCCACTCACCTTTGAGCCATGTATGGCTGTAGTATTTGGGGTTAAGTGAGTAAGCCAAGCATAGCAAAGCGGTATCATTTTTATCCCATCTCTCAACCAAAACAGACTGAATTGCATTCCAAAAGTCAGAGTTATCAACAAGAGTATCCTTTTTCTCATTCCTGAAAATTATGGATTGTACTTGTTCCAACATAAGCCCCCACATTTCCAAAACTCTGTGTAGAATGGCTTCATTTGTATCTCCAATCCCCATCATATTAACTATTGGTTCTGTAAACTCTATAAGATAATCGATTCTGCCCCACCAAGAGTCGTCTTTTATCCTAGTGTAGAAAATCTCAGCTTTTTCCTTGTCACTCGTACTGTAAATTTCCCAATCAATATCAAATACCAATTTCACTAATGCATCCTTGACCTCCTTAACCCTCTTCGCTAACACAATTGTTGTAGCAAACCTTGTTTCCGGAACCTTTAACAACCTCAGCTGACCATACTTATTGTAAAATGATGGAGAATATTCATTGCATACGACAAAATCTCGAATATTCTTAAGATCTGTATCAATATCAGGGATCCACTTAAGCACTTCATATCTTTGAGTGTTTCCTATGCTGTATTCAGGGTTACAAATATTTTTAAGCCCATGATTCAGAGTATGAACTACACAAGGAGTCCAAAAAACATGAGGATGTGTTGCCTCTAGAGTTAAAGATGCTGCTTTACAAACAAAGGCATTGTCAGTTATTATCTGAACAACTCTACTAGGGCCAACCTGATTTATCACCTCCGCTAAGAGCTGAGACAAAAATTTCGAGTCCTCCCCCTTACCGGAAGCATCAACGGCCTTCAAAAAGAACTGCCCATTCAAAGATACTGCCATGAAATTAACAAGACAACTCTGACTTTGTTCTGTCCAGCCATCACACAAAATAGAAACCCCTGTTTGGTCCCACGATGATTTTACCTTGTCGAGCAGTCTTTCTATGCGTGCCTTTTCATCTTTCAGAAGATTAAACCGCAGTTGATCGTAACTTGGAGGGGAATAGCCTTTACAGTTGCTGTTAGCAACAGATGTAATAAAGTCTCTCCAATACGGAGATCTGGCTAGGCTAAATGGTAGGGCACTAGAGTAGAACAATTTAGCAGCTTTTTTATCTAATTCATCTCTAGCGGCAGAATCAAATACCGGAGGCGAAATTTCTTCATCTTCCACCTTTCTCCTTTTCACTTGCATAGAATGACTTGATATAGGCAATGGAGATTCATAAATACTGGAACGGCTTGTAGAGACAAGTTTCTTTTGATCTGAGGTTGCATGTTCCTTGTGCAAACTTTTAAGCGATTCATAATCCACTTTCGGACAGATTCTGATCCCTTGCCCTTTAACCTTTAGTAAATGCGCCTTGACTCTCGAGTATGATCCATTATATACAATATTGCAGAAGTTGCATCTGAACGATCTATTCCCTCCTCCACCAGGAGCTTTATCTAACTTCACCACATGTCTCCACAAAGGAGCATCATTAACAGTACTACCATCCTGGTCACTTGATCCTGTCATACTTATATTTTGCCCAGATGGGGTACCCATGAATAAGCTAAAATATCAATCCGGCATGAGATGCATACAGGTGAATAATCGTGCTACTTGTTAAATATGAGCAGATCCGTCTACTCTTTTAACATGTAAATCACTTTCGGTTGTTTATACCTGCAAAATGATCAAGCAGTAATGGTTCAATATTCACAGAAAACATTTAGGCAAAATAAATAAAGCTTGATTTCTAACAGTATAAACAAAATATTGCAAAATACCTAACATGGTTGTCCATACGAATGCAACATGTCTTAGAAAAGTAGGGAACAATTGAAAGATTTATTTGTTGTGGAGGTCCAGCGAGCGAACTCTTAGCCGAAATTCCACAAGGAGGATTTGTATAATGAATAGACCAGGAATATAACATCCACATATGGCACCAATCTTTTTCAAACGTATAACATAATCATTCATTCAATGAAGCTCCTGGTGGATAAACAAATTGAGCAAAGAACCTTTTGGTCTCAGAAAAGGCAGACTCAAATCTTATGAAGAGAGTTTCTCCGATTCTTTCATTCTGAAGGAATTTATCTAAAGTTCTCGAAACTAAAAATGATATAAACACATTTGACATACAAAACCATTTTAAAAGTACAAACTGCATTCTGCATATACTACATTGTGTTAAGGTAAATAGCAAGATTGATATCGACTAACGACAATTCGAAAAGTCTTCTAGATTGGCTACCTACCCATATTGCAATTTAAGTTCCATCACTCCACAAAATCTAAGGAAAAGTTATTACTAACACTGCCCAGCTCAAGAATACAGTAGTTCTGTCTTTGAACCATATGGATAGTAACAATGCCGAAAGTAACATGCATAATACTCTCATTGATCAAATTAATGGGAATACTAAAGAGATATATCAAACCCACATCTGAAATTAAACTCTTTGAAACATGCTTAATGATAGGTCAAATCTTCATCATGAAAAAAAAAAAAAAAAACACTAATTTGATCAATTTTAATCATTACCATAAAATTAGATAAATTGTTATAAAATTCATAACTAGTTGAGAAAAGTAAATTAAAGGGTATGCAAAATATTTCCACCCAAATCAATCTAGTTAAGAAGAAAATAAAATCCTAACTTTTATGGAGGGAACTAATATAAATCAATCTAGTTAGAATTGTGTGGAGATCACAGTATGAATCAATTCTAATGGTTAGAAGACTTACAGATGTATGTGGAGTGAGAGAAATTGATGGTTGTAGTTGGGAATTAGGGTTTCAGAATTGACTTAACGAAGAAGAGGAAGACTTCATAGTTGGCGGAACTTTTTTCCGCAAATGTTTCACATTTTTACTATTAGAAGCGGGCACGGTGAGTATTAATTACATTTTTATCCTCTAGGTGGAAGGATCAGGGGCAAAAATTGACATAAATGACAATTATAGCCCCTAGTTTTTATGTGAAATGTAAGGCTGTTAATGGGTACCCATTGGGTACCCATTATAGGATGAATTGGATCCGAGTCCGAATTTTAAAATTGGACTCATTAGCAACTTAGAACCCGACGGATATTATTCAATTGGATCTGAAATCTTAACAGGTCCTAGCGGGCTTGTGAGAAGCATTAGTAAACTATCGGGATGTATTCCATCTGAATTACTAGTGATGCATCGGCTCCAATCAATTTCATCACTTCTAACATGATACGTCATTCTCGTGAATCTTGTTTTTTCGAATCTAAGAGAAATGCTAGATAATGTTTGCTACCCTAAAATTTTCTTATTTCGTCGATGTTTATCTCTCCAGAAGTCACAATGTACGAGCAGAGAGTGATCCTGACTTCTTTTTGTTTCCGCTCCTACTCTTCTATAGGAGGATTTTCCAGTCGTATTGAAACCAAGAAATATAGGTCTTCCTGTCATCCACACCAGAATAGATGGAGTTTTACAAAAAAAAACTGCTAGTGGAGGAATGCCTCCTAGGGATAAGAGACATATGGCTAAAGAGAGGGATAAAAAATGATCTTTCGTTATAATCCTGCATAATCTTGAATGCTACCAGTTCCGGTATGTAAACCAAGTGATACAATGCAAGCAAAAGTTCCTAGATTCATGGATATATAAAACAACATATAAGTTATCATGCTTGAAAAGCATCACTCTAAGATGATCATCTCATGGCTATTGAGAATGAATCAAATCAGATGGTTTTATTTTTCAATCTTTCTGACTTGCTCCTATGGAACCAAGGTCGAAAAGATTAAAAAAATCAGTCATTCACAACCGCTGATAAAGAATTCCTCGAAGAGTTAGGATAGTAATCTTTTTTAAAAATCGAATGAATTCGGTCTTATATATTCACGAGGAAGGTAATCAAAAAAGATATCTAGTTCAGGAATTAAGGTGAGAGCGCCCCAACGTATTCATTTCCATAGTCACTTGTACCCGATATCCGTGGATATCGGATACCCGTGGATATCGGGTACCCGTGGATATCGGATATCAGGTATCCGTGGATATCGGGTACTCATGGATATCTGGTACCCGTGGGTATCGGGATAAACGAATATTTGTAATTAATTTATTAATTTTATCTAAAATTCAATGATTTTGTCTAGTTTTTCTTGGATATTTTTTATTATTCAAAAACTTTTAATATAATCGATTTGAAATTCCTTGAAAATACTCTTTTATCATTTGGCTTCAATCATGATTGGTGCTGAATGATATTGCAATGTATGCCAATAAGCTCCTTTTATATTCTCCTTAATGGTTCACCTGGTAAATCCTTTAAAGTGGAAAAGAATCTTTGACAAGGAGACTCGCGTTTTACATACCTCTTCGTTATCTATATGGAAATGTTTTCCAAAATGTTAATCAAAGCTGAAATTAATCAGAGGTTTTCTGAAAGTTGTTAAAGATTGATGCTCCACATGTTTCTCATCTAAGGGTGGAAACGGTTGATATGGATAAAGATATAGCTATATTTGTATTCGTATCTGTAAAATATTATGGTATCTGTATTCGTATCCGTCTGATATCCGAACGGATATGGTGATTTTTCTTCCATATCCGGATTAATTTTCGGATTGGATAATTATCTCGAAAACTAAATATCATAATTCATTTATTTAATTTATAACATCCTTAAATTATAAATATTCATCCAAAAAATCAAAAGTAACGTAACACCATAAATTGATAATGAATCAAAATTGTACGTAATTAAACATAATCGAAATTTCAAACCCCAAAAGCTGAAAGACACCGTACATATATATAGAGCACGTATATATATAATGTACTCGGATCGAACTTTTTCGAACACAGATATTAGAGGTTCCATATTTGTATCAGTGAAAGTACAATTTCGGATATATTTTTCGGTTATCCGTATCCGATTTTTTATCCATAATTTCAACTAGGGATTCAGACGAATATCTGAGTTTTCGATTATCCATTGCCAGCCTTATTCTCATATGTTCATTACAAAAGATTAGTTTCTCTTCTCAAGAATCAAGAGTAACATTTCTAAAGCACAAACAATTGTGGACATCCTTGGTGCTTTTGGAGAAATTACTGGTCAGGTTATATAAACTTTCAAAAATCTGGAGTTTACTTTATACCAAAAATGCATAATAAGCATTGCAAAAATAATTTCCATAATTCTAAAAGTTAGAACAATTTTAAAGAATGACAAATATTTAGAAATGTATCTGGGTTTTTTTTAATAGTAATAACTTTGAACCTCTTCTTTCTAAATGCTATGGTTTTCTACAAGGTTGGAAAGCAAAAAATATTAAATCCAGTCGGTAGAACTGTCTTAAATAAATTAGTGCTTAGCTCTTTTCCAAATTATCACATGTAATGCCTCGCTTTCCCTACACAAACAGTTGACAAAGTTGAAAAAATACAGAAAAACTTTTGGTGGAATAAGAAGGATGATAAAAAAAAAATTAACTAAGGTTTAGAAAAATATTTACATAGATAAAGATCGGGGTTCAGGAATCAGAAATGCTCATAAACACAACCTGTCTTTCCTAACAAAATAAAGTTAGCACGGAGAACGGTCGATAACAAAGATCAGCTTGGTTTGTTATATTAAAACACAAGTATAACCCTAATTCTAACAATCTATTAAAAACTAGGAAGCATAATACTTGTTAGATATTGAATAGTATTGAAAAGGTTTTGGACATAATCTCTTCAAACAATTTCTGGCAAGTTAACAAAGGTTCAAGCATCAATATTTATTTACATTGTTGGTTACCTGACTATACCGACAATCTTACACCTTTAGTGATAGATAATGGAATTCATATTACTATAAACTCATTGATTGATGAGAATGAAATTCGCAAAATGAAAATGTTAGATATAATAAGTGTAAGCAAAGTGTAACTTTCTTTTATTGTTTGTTATCTTAGATTAGCTAGATCCCTATGATCTATAAATAGTGGATCACTAGTATTTGCTATGCCAAATGTAATAATTTTCCAGATGAATTCCTTGGCAATAGGCGTCAATAGTCGTGATTCGGCCAAAACTCCAACATTTGCACAAATGAGAAATGCATCAAAACCCTGGTGTGCACAATAAGGAATGCATTAAAATAACATCTTTCTTTAAAAGACCAATCTACAAAGAAAGCCCTTGAAGTCGTTTTTTTAGAAGCCCAAGCAGACTTAAAAAATCTATTTTCCACTAGTGATACTAACTTAATTGTAAAAATGTGTCTCATGTGTTAAACACACAATAAATAAATAAATATAATATTTTTTCTAAAAAAACATGAAAAATTGGGATATAAGTTGTGTCCCTTAATTTTAAACTCATTATTTTTCTACATATAGGGGTTTACATGGCTTATTTCGGTTCGGTTTTCTCTCAAACCAAAACCTAAATCATGGTACTAGGTTTTTAGTTTCAAGAACTAATCCAAGCCATCAACAATCAGTACGATTTTGAGCCGAACCTACTCGGTTTCGATTTTATCCAGTCAGTTATGGTAAAATGATTACACTGTCAGTTTCATCTAATTGACAGCTTAATTTTTTAAAAAAAAATCATGCAAGTTTACAACGGTTAATAAACTTGTAACTTTAATAATTTAACAAATAAAAAACTATTACAATATATATATATAATGGACTAAAACTTGCGTTAAAAGTTAAAATACTAAGTTAATATATATCAATGACCATCGACCTCAACCTCCAAACAAGCATTAAAGAAATATAACAAGAAAACTTAGAAAATAAAATTGAATTTCTTGATAATGATCAAGTGGGCCAAAAACTCCATGGTGGTCATCACCAGAACATCTAGCATTAAGAACTAGTTATTAATAGAATCCAACACCCCATGTTGAAAATCAAATTGGATTATAAAATAATGAACAAATGGTTCAACAAGTCCATGGTTATAACAATGGTGTTCCACATCTCCAGCTGCTGCAGCTAAACATTCATAATCAAGGGTTAGTGACATAAATACTTCTTTACATCTATAGTTTTTTAACAGTTCTTATTTTAACAGGCTAATGATGTCAGGCTTTCACTTCTACAAATTTACTACAGTTTAGATAAGCAAGTGTCGAGTTTACGAATCAATTTGGTACAGATTCAACAAGAATTTAATTTTATTAAGAAGAAACTCATTATTTGGATGTTATCTAGATTATAAGTCATGCACTAGAGCTCGAGCCTAAAGTAATAAACTTGACAGATACTAAAAAGAGTCCAGAATTGTATCTTCCTGTGTAATAAACCCCTATTTTAAAGTTGTGGTAAAAAAACTTCATTTTTTAATCATAACAAGTTGTAGTGTTATATGCCAAATATGCATATACATTGTTATTGATTTTTTTCAATTTTTTATTTAATGTTAGGGCTTAATTTTTTTACGAAAAATTAGTTGATGGCATTATTTATGAGCTGTAATTACTTTTTTTATTATTATTTATTCTTAAACTTTTAACATCATGATAAAAATGGTTTTATTGGACCTTGAGATTCTAAGGTACAATTCTTTTGTTAAACGACATATCCTTTATTTTTCTCTTCTTATATATTTTTTTCTATATCTTTATTATCCTTCTACTTATCTTTGTATTCTAGGAGTTTTTCGAGTGGATCATTTAAGTTGTGTTACCATTAGAAGTAATCAGGAGTGGAACTAGAATCTGGCTTACCCACACTCAAGCCCCCTCAAGATCCCACAAAAGTTTTATTTTAAAATCTTATTTTATGTTTCATAAAAATTCAAACCTAATATTTAGGCTTAAACCCAGGTAGAAATCTAGTCAAGCCCACATCCTCATGGATTCCTAGTTCCACCACTGGAAGTAATCACTGATTCTAATTTTTTTTTTTTTTGTTAGGGTTTGTCTTGATAGTGTATTCGTGATAATTGTGATTATCATACACGAACAAGGTCAATATAATAGCAGATTTCACTCAGGTATTATTATTGAAAATTATAATTATCATACGTGAAACATGTGATAATTGCATATTTCATAAAATGTGGTTGCAATTATAGTGATTGAAAATTAATGTTATCACACCTGAACAAGGTGATTATTGCAGAATTCACTTCTTTATACAACATGATTTTTTTACATGTTGTATTACTGACTTTAAAATGCGGTGATAATTGGAGTTTTTACAAATCTGAAGAATTAATGATGATGATAATTAGGCTTGTTAACATTGAACACTATTTAAGATAAATATTTTAGGGATATTCTTGAGGATATTTGATGTTGTTTTAGAGAGATTTTTAAGGATATTTAATATTTTTTTAGGAAGATTTTTAAGGAGATTTTTGAAAAACAATTACGAGATATTTTTATGGAGATTTTTATAAATGATTTAAATTAGCCATGATAAAGAGAGATACATTTTTTAAGGAGATATTATGGGACAATAGTATTCACATTTATTATTGCCGAATAAAGAAAAATATTTATTTATTTATGTAATAGGTTATTTCTGTAATCAAGTCCTACTATAATTAACTATGGGTTTCTCACATATAATATCTTATTGATGGGTTTGTGATAAAGAAAAAAAACTACAACTCGGTAGAAATATTTTTCCCCAATATATCTGAAAAACCCAAGAACGTGTTCTCTTTTTTTTATAAACTCATTATTAAGATGGTATGTATGTCTAGATCATAATCTAATATTACTAGTTAAAAATGATAAATTTTGGTTTGACTTTGCAGTTTCAAATTTGCAGCATGATAACCTTTATCCTTTATGTTTTACTAACAAATTTAATAAAAAAAGTTACCATATATTTGTATGTTGAGGATATATGTTTGGTTATTACATGTCTTTGTGTGTGGGGAAAACGAATTGAGGGTTAATTTAAAAAAAAAAAGTGGGGTAAGCAGGTGATAATTCGTCAATTTATATTGTTGAAGTACTTTGTTTAGATTCCAGACATCAATTTGTACAATCCTGGCCTAAACCAAGCAATGGTCGTTCCAGACTTTTTTCAGTCACAAAAGGAGAAGGAGAAGGGTTGGTCGTAAGGAGGGAAGCAAGAGAAGGTTGAGGTCGGAGTATCAGACTTTGATGGATGTAGTTGGTTTGAATAGCTATGAACAATTCTTCTATGTCAGAAGGTTGAATGATCAAGGTTAATCGACTTGCATTGTTATGTTTCAGACTTGTTCAGTTGTAAACTTGTTTTCGTTCAATAGATTAAGAATCTATTTATATCATAGCTATTGTAACCACTTGTTTATAGTTGAGTAGTGGTGAAGTGGAGAAGTTGAAGAAGGTGCTTACAACTGTTCTCCACTTCGATTAAGGTTGAGTACTCAATTAGTCAATTTACCACTCCTCTACTCAGCTGCTGATCGAACTTTCCAGAATTTCTCTTTAGTGGGTGCACTGCTGCACCACATGCCATTGACCACCAGACCAAAACCCTAATGAGTATCCCCTATTTGTGACATTTGATGTCTCGTGTAATATTATAGTATTAAGAACTACTAATGTTAAGTCGATTGAGACCTTCTTAATAGGTCTCTTGACTAAAAACTTGTCTTGCTTGGCTAGAATGAATCTTGCTTGACTAGACTGATGAGTCTGTCTTGGTTGACTAGACTGATGAGTCTGTCTTGCTTGAATAGACTGATAAGTTTGTCTTGCTTGACTAGACTGATGAGCCTAACAAACTAAAATAAACTAAATATATATTTATTTGTGTATAAGAAGCAGTATGTCCGACTTAGTCAATTTTGCATTAATATGCTTGCTTTGGAAAAATAAGTGTATGCTATTGAGCATTAAAAATATATGTGAGGCTATATACGAAAATATATATGTGAAAGGCCTAGTATGGCTTAGAATTTTGAAGCTTGTCAAAACCCGAATTTGTCGAGTCAAGATATTTACGTGAAGGGAAGAGAAGGTCACCAAATCAAGGTATTCACGTGAAAGGAAGAGGGAAGAACGCCAAGCTTTGGTCCAGAAACAAAACGTCTCATGTTTTGTTCGTTGTACTCAACCTCACATATTGAGGGTAAAAGGGTAAAAGGGTAAAACGCTAATTTTTGACAAGGAGCAAGTCGTGTGAGCTTGGCTTCTGAATGAAGACATACGAGTTTTTCCTTAGGAATAGTCATGCAATCTTAGTTTCTTAGCTAAGGCACACACGTTGGAAGCAAGAGATGTAGAGACGTGTCCCTCTTCTAAAATTAGGGTTTAAAAGTGTTAATTAGGGTTTTGAAGCTTATATGGTAAGAAGCAATAGTCAAAACGCCTGATTACAGCAAGAGGTAAGACATTCACGCCAGGTTTGTCCAGGAGGCAAGAAGCTCATGTTTTACTCTTGTGCTCAACCTCACAGATTAAGGGTAAAATAGTAGAAACACCAAATTCTTGGAGAGAAGCATAACGTCCATACTTGTTCTTTGAGTGAAGGCGTGGAATCCTTGCCTTAGAAGCAAGACGCACAAGCAAGGGTGATTGTTTTAGAAAAGTGGTAAAATTAGTTCGTTCGCTGAGACTTTTGAAGATTCGTTTTAGATCTAAATTTGATTTAAACTAGATATTAAGTAAAAGATTTAAACAATATTGTGAAGAACTGGAACTCAGGATTCCACCAAAATCACTTCTGAATGATTTCTACAATAATTCTTTAACAATTATAGCTCTTTTATTGGCTATGTTTTTTTGGCAAAAGTAGATTTTTAAAACATTAGATGTAAATCACAAGCATGGTGCATCAAAAGCTCTTAAGTCCCAACATACACCATCAAACAAAATCACAACTAATTAAAAAAAATCATAAATCAATTAAAATCAATGCAAAATTCATTAAGAATAAAAAATAGTTATCATTCATTCATGAAATATGGCTTCCTCCATTGTCCCAATGGTGCGGTTTAGCTAGACATGACTTTCTTAAAATCCATCAAAAATTGATTAAGAAAATAATAATTTCTATATGTGAGAAGTTTTTTTGAAAATTGTATCTAGGCTCCCTTTTATATAGGTTTTGGTAATCTCCTCTTGATCCTTATGCAACTAGGAAACCTAATCTCATTAAACTTTTTCACTTCCTTTTGATTCCTTATCCAATTAGGAGACAACCTCCTCAAAAACCAACAAAAACCTTAATTTTCACGTTAAAGGCGAGCCCAAAACGCTTCCTTATTTCTCTTCCCGCGCAGGCCCAATAAGGCCAAACATATACCAAATCCAAGTTGGTTTCACGGTTTTACTCATAACTTCTTCATACGAACTCGGAATGACCTCATTCTTTTTGTGTTGGATTCGTATTTCAATCATCTACAGGATGGAGGGTAGAAATCATGGATCTAAATTAGATAAACTGGGTCTTTAGCAATTCTTCCTTGTAGAGCTCAATTTTACTTCTTCAGAGATGTAACCTAATAAAACACATAAACTACAAAAGTAATAATAACACACGGTAATTCATAAAAAAATATAGCAAATAAGTATAAGGAAATTATATTTAAAATATGTGAATTATGCATTTATCAAAGGACAAGACGCACATGTTGAAGAATTAGGGTTAAGAAAGCTTCCCTTTTTCAAATTAGGGTTTGAAAGTAATTTTTGACACGCTTATAAGTGTTGCGAATATATTTTCCCAGTTAGGGTTTAAAAATACTAATTAGGGTTTGAAAGTACTTTTTGACACGCTTATAAGTGTTGTGATCTTATTTTAAGTATTTAAAAAAACCTAAGTTGAATTCTTTTTCACTCATTCACATTATTTGTCTCTTTAGGTGATGTGTTTTGTTATAGTGGTAAATAAAGGGTTTCAAACTCTTGAACTTGTGAAGATTGATTTTAGATTTAATAAACTAAAAATATACACAAAATATGAAAATAATATTCATAAATACTGAGGTTATGGATTTCACCATTAACCACTTTTAATTGGTTCCAAAAATAATAATTCTATACAATTCTAACTCAAATAAGTGACCCTAATTTTTGCCAAAGGTATATTTTTAAAATATCAATTGTAAATCACAAGCATGGCTCATCAAAAGCTCTAGGTCCCAACATAAACCATCAAATAAAATCACAATCAATTAAGAAAAATCATAATTTCAATTAAACATAAATGCAAAAGTCATAAAAGAATTATTAAAAGTTACCAAATAATCATGGAAAAATGGCTTCCTCCTTGCTTCGGTGATGGGGTTTAGCTCATCTTGCTCAAAACACCCTCAAAAGATTGGTACATATCTCAAAAAGTGCTTGAAAGATGAAAAGAAGCTAAAAGTAATGTAACAGGAAATCTACAACGTTTTATGGGCGTTACAGAGTAACAGTTGCAATACAGCTTGAATATAAACGTTGCAGATGCTAAGATATTCGTTCCAGATGTGTTGAAGAAAATGTTGCAGCTGAAGATAAACGTTTCAAAAACGAAGATATCTGTTGCAAATGGATGAAAAAACCGTGGCTAAGAGGTTGAAGAAAACCGTTATCGTAGCCTTTGTTCTTTGTGTTCTTCAGCAGCAGCAGCAACAGATTTTTTTCTTGATTTTTCCTAGTGCACCTGGCCTCTGCCTGCCCCCCCCTACACTCTCGTTTGATACTTCTATTTATACCAGAGCCTTCACTTTCCTAAATCCCTTCTCAAATCTTCGAACAATAACTCTTCAAATCTTTCTCTTTAATAAAAATATTCACGGGAATAATTTCACAGCTCAGACCTGATATTATTTCACGTTCTTCTGCTTTTGTTTCTTGTTTCACATCTTTACAATAACTTCCCTATATCCCCAAATCTTGTGGAGATAACATCTCAAAGATCCAAGAATATATTTGTTTCCTGATTTGGTTTCATACAACTAATTCACGAGATTTAAGTTTGATTTTTAAGTCTTTCAAACTCGTGCAATTCCTAATAATATGGAAATGAAATATCTTTGTCTTAATCTCTCACAAAATCTTCTAAAATCTCATTTGAATTTCACACAGATGATGATTGAGTTTTCCCGCCAGATTTTTTGCTTTGAATTTTAAAATGAAGGGGTGCCCCAATCCAAAGTACATGTGTATTTAACAATTCTTGAGGTGGGTGCCTTTAACACTTTTTAAGCCAATTTTCCCCATAAGTATTATTCTTCAAAAATACCTACAAATATAATAAAATAATAGAAAATTTGAGTAATAACAATATAAAGATGAGCTCAAATAAGACACAAAATTGTGTTTATCAATAGGCAAGGATTAATATGACTGAGGTTGGATTTTTTAGCTAGTAGAAACTATTAAATTGTGTCTGTCATAATTTTGACTTTGAGCTTAAGCATAACAGTGGTACTTTAATCGAATAAATCGATATATAGAGCCATATAGGTGTTTTAGTAGGTTAATATTGCTCAGTTGAGTGTGAATATTAACATGGGTAATTTTTGGGAATTCAGCTGCGGAATATAGCACCAAAATAATACTCAAATTGCTCTATACTAGTGAGCAATCCATATAAAAGCTTGAAGTTTTATGTGAAAATCATAAAACATCTGGGTATGTTGTAGTAAGCACCAGTTGTTCTGATGATTTTATGTAGTAATGAATGTTGATTCAATTCATTAATTTTTTTGATCGTATATATAGTTGGTCATACATATAAAAAGAGGGCTGGGATAAGCACCTGAGAGAGGACAGGTATGAGCACCAACTTAAGAATTTTCTTATAGAATTTTAAGGTTTAGTATTTCTCAAACCCTAGTCTTGAAAAATAATTTACTATTTTATCCTTGTCAAAAACCCACCATCTACAGTCTTGAATCAAAATAAACTAAGAAGTTTTTTAATTCTAACTTTGATATGAAAGACCCAAGTATGAATCAATATTCTAAGGAAGGGAGATGAGTTGGTTTTAACCCAATATCACAACATTGAGAAGTTTATCAAGAAGTATGGTCATTTTGAGAACAAACCCACCCCTGCTCCTTTAGATCACAATATAAAGCTAATTAGAGTGGTGGACGTATTTATTCTAGCGTTATTAGAAGTCTTATATAAGTGAAGGGAACCAATCGATGATAGTTAGTTTACCAGGGTTATCCCATTGTATTGGAAGGATACAGTGACACAACCTATGAACAATGTGAAATCCAAATCTAAGTCTAAAACTGGATGGATTCTTACACTAGGAAATGTTGTTGTTGTCATGGGGATCCAAGAAACAAATTCGTATATATGATTCAACCATGTTGTCAGAATTGACTGTGTTGGAAAACATATGTGAATAAACAGATGAAAGTGACAATCAAGAAGTTGTTAAAGGTTGTAATTGAAAGAACAAGTTCCAGCGGGAAGACCAGAAGCTTTTAGGTGAATGTCAGTCTAGGTTAAGTCAGTTAAACTTTTGTGTGGTTCAGTTTTGTAGGAGAAGTTGTAATAAGCAGACAGATTAGCTAAAGCTGCTAGAACTAGAACCGAATTTCAAACCTGGTGGAATGTCCCTCTTAACTTTCATTGTAAGGCCCTTAGTAGTGACAATAGGTAGTAAGTGTCTCCTCCTGTGATGGAGTTTTTTCCTTTGTCCTATTTGTTTTCTTCTATTAGATTTCGTCTGCTAAAAAAAAGACTTTGAGACTTACTATAGTACAAATCATTCTCAATATGAAAGAAGCCATCTACATCAGTCATGATTAACTGCAATGATCAGGCTACGATTTATAACATCTCTAAGAGGACTGAAAAATAGAAAGTCAAGACATGGATTGACCGGTAAGAAAATTACTCTAGATAGGAGAAATTGTAGTTAGTTAAATTGAAATAAATAAAAACTTGGTAGGCCTACGTACTGATGAAGAGTCTTCCAAATAAAATAGTTTCAATGACGTATACGGATTTAACACTAAAATATGTGAAAGAAGGTTAATCACCAATCAACAAAAACCTAATATATGTTTTGTTTTTTTTAACACAAGGTTCAATTAGTCCTACAAGTTATGCAAGTGATAT
>JAJJMC010019226.1:2085-12720 GCA_023531435.1 Papaver californicum
AAAAAATGTCTCAGCATATAAAAAAACAATGAAACCGAATAAGGTTTGATACATATCAATTACATTTTTTTGTTTCATCTTACTACAGATGAAACAAAATAAACGATGAAACCTTTTGGGGTTTCATAGTTTTTCATCTATAGTAGATGAAACAAAACAAACGATGAAACCTTTCAGGGTTTCATAGTTTTTCTTTTTTCATTCAAATAAAATTACAGATGAAAACAAAATGATGAAAAAACTATGAAACCCCAAAAGGTTTCATAGTTTTCCTGACATTTCACCAACAAAAAACCCAAATTTTGATAATGATTATATATCATTATATTTTGTTGAAGATTTTCGGCGATGACGATCTGGAGGTGTTGGTGATGTTTGTAGAGGATAAAAGGAGGAAGAAGAGGTGTTGTTGGTGGTGGATTTGGACATATAGTGGTGGAGGAGAAACAATAACGACGAGGAAGCGATGGGGGAGGAGGAGGTGTTGTTGGTGAAGGATATGAAGGTGTTGTTGTGGCGTAGAAGGTATTGTCGCTACTGGTGATGGTGGCGGAGGAAGTATTGTTGCTGCTGGTGATGGTGGTGGAGAGGAGAAGAAGAAGAAGAGAGGTGTTGGTGAAGGATACAAAGGTGTTGTTGTGGCGGAGAAGGTATTGTCGCTGCTGGTGATGGTGTCGCTGCTGGTGATGGAGGCGGATGAAGTATTTTTGTTGTTGGTGATGGTGGTGGGGAGATGAAGAAGAAGAAGAAGAAGATTAAAATACCTAGGTTATATATGGAAGAGCATCTCGGGTATATTGAAAATAATTAAAATATAAATTTAATTAGTATTAAGTGAAATGGGGTTTTTGTCTCATTTTTAATGAAAATGGTTTTTCTTTATAAAAGATAATATGGGAGGGTTTTAGGCATGGTAAGTTTGTTCACCTTGGTTTTTTATACCAAGTTTTGTATTCAAAATTCAAGATACGTAAAAAAACCAAACATAATTATCCAAAATCTAATATTTAGATTATAATTCTAATATACTCCCTCTGTTTCAGAAAAAATGATGGTAACATTTTTACTGAAACGGAGATAGTATATTTTATGTATTTGAGAGGAAAAATCATAATGCAAATACATTTAGCAGAGAGTTTTGTGACTAGGGGTGCACAAAGGTCGGTTCGGCTCGGTTCTTGGTAGAACCTTGTACCCGTACCTCCTTATGGTCGGTTCTCTACTCGTGTACTTGTACCCTGTACCCTCTACCTCGGTTCGGTTTCTTGTACCTGTACCCTCGGTTCCGGTCGGTTCTTGTACTTGTACCCTTTTTTTTTACTTGTAGATGTTTGATTTTGTATTTTGGTTGGCAATTATTCAATTAGTATCACAACTTCGGATTACAGAAGGTGTATATCGTTAAAAGATAAACAATGTTGTATATCAATTCATATTTTTGTTTTGTATATGTAGCTTTCAAAAGACATGTAGAGAATAAGAGCAACAATCAATATACCTCTGTAAAATTAATGGATTAAAAACAACACCCAATAGTATGAGGGTACAGCTCAGAGAAATATGTATAGACTAGACAGTGCCATATAATGATTACCGCGATACCAGGCTAAGCAAAACTCATATGTACAGATAAAAATATTAAACACTAAGACAATTATAAATCAGCTATCTAATAGCAGAGAGAAATAGCTTAAGAAAGGTGCGCAGAAACTTAAGTAATCAGCCTTGAGAATAAAAGTTGCAGATGAGAACAGTAGAGAAACAAGGTTCAAAATGTCAGAATAACATTAACCAAATTCCAGTGAATTAGAACTACTAAACATATGAAATATACTATTACCTGGGAACACACAAGTCAATCAAGAATGGACAGATATCACAAAGTGTCACAAAGAAAAGATACAAATTTTGTAGCCGGAAAAGAAACACTTGGGAGGAAAAATACAGCCATCCGTTCAACTCATTCAAGACTAGTCACTATGTAAAGTAGCAACCAATAAATTAATACACAATCAATGATACATAAGCAAATACAAAATCTACCAAAAATTTCAGATCCATTGAGATACAGACATACAGTATGTTGTTATCTTCCTTTCTACTAGGAGGATACATCAGGTACAAAATTCAACTCCAGAGGCCTCAAAACTCCCTGTACAATCTCTTGAACTGCCGAAATCTCCTCAACATGAACTGTTAAAGATGAAATATCTTCCCCGGATGTTGCTTTTGATAGAAAACATGGCTGGTGATGTTGTTGATACAAACCCTGTATCTCCTCCAAAATTGTTCCTATTTTCATGTCTGTAACTATCTAAACTACAATTGTTTGGACCATAATGATTTTAAGTGATACATGTCATTGGTTGACACATCCTGTTAATATTGAAGGTTAACATCTTTGCTGATTTCCCATTCCCTACTAAACTTTCTCAGATTATCATTGTTTTTACGACTGCTAATCATCCTCATTATTAACGGTTGACATTAAAACAACCTAAAATGATCAACGACTAATATACCTCGGTACAATCGGTCCGGTACAGGTCGGTTCTGGGGTAGTACTTGTACCTTGTACCCGGTTGTACTCGGTTCCCATTTTTTATACTTGTACCCTCGGTACGGTTCTTTAGGGTACGGTTCTGTCGGTTCCGATCCGATCATTCGGTTTCGATCGGTTCCTGTGCAGTCCTAGTTGTGACTATTATTGACCACACGGAGCATGATAATGTCAAACAGGTACTGGTAACAGTTCGCAGACAAGTTTTAAAGGATGTAAGTTAGTATGTGGCTCAAAAGCCATGTGGGAGTTCGATTTGCCTGGAGTTTTAGTACATGGGATTCTGGAAAGGGGATCCTTCATATTTAAGTTGAATAGAATTTATGCTTCTTCAACCAAAAACATGGGATTCTTTTGGTATTAATTATAGAAATTATACAGAAAAAAATCAAGAATAAAATCCAAGTCAATCGCACAATTCACAAGTTGTTAATTGGGACTTCGTAAAGTATTTTTAATTTTATTTTTTAATGCTAGGAACCATAATGTTCATGGATTTCCTCTTGGCAAATGATATCCACAAGTTGTTTGGTGTGTATGCAACACTCAGTAGTCTTCCACTGGTTTCTTCTTTTTTTTTTGCTTCAGATAGTTCGTTCCCAACAATGCTATATATCCCGATTGAAATTCGGGATTTATAAAACCCAACCTAGGAGGATAGAATCGTAACGGATTTTTTTCTTTTTAATTTTTGGATAGAAAAAATTCTCATGTTTTTTCTTTTTTTAGATTGACACGTAGACTCTACATTAGATACGGTTTTAGGGTCGTTTTTAATATGGTTTGTATATAATTCTTGTTTTAACGATGATTAGTTTTTGTAAAATTTGATGAAATCAAATTTGGTTTCATCATTTTTCTGACTTCACCAACATAAAAATTGGTTTTAGCGTTGTTTTAGTTTTTGTAAAATTTGATGAAACCAAATTTAGTTTCATCATTTTTCTGACATTTCATCAACATAAAATTTGTTTCAGCGTTGTTCAGTTTTTATAAAATTTGATGAAACCAAATTTGGTTTCATCATTTTTCTTACATTTCACCAGCACGAAACCCTAATTTTGACGTCGATGATGTATCATTATTTTTTTATGATGATTTTCAACGATGATAATCTGGAGGTGTTGGTGATGTTTGTAGAGGATAGAAGGAGGAGGAGGAGGAGGAGGAGGAGGAGGTGTTGTTGGTTGTTGATCTGGACATGTAGTGGAATGGGAGAAAATATAAGGAGAGGGAGGAGGAGGTGTTGTTGATGTAAAATCTGGACATAGAAAGAGAAGGAGGTGCTGGTGGTGTTGGTGGAGGAGACGCAGGTGTTGCTAGTGGAGGAGCTATTTTTAGTGAACATAAAAGTAAAATATAAATACAAGGAGGTGTTGGTGGAGGAGACAGAGGTGATGTTGCTTTCGATGTATCTTTTCTCACTGGTTTGGTGGTGGCGGAGCTACTGTTGCTGCTGGTAATGATGGTGGTGTGGAGGAGGAGGCTGAAGAAAGAAGAAGAACGGAATGGTTAAAAGGGAAGGGTACGAGTGGTATTTTAAAAAGTAATCAAAATTAAATTTAAACATTATAGGGATTTTCTCTCATTTTAACTTCAAATGGTTTTTATTTATAAGTAATAATATAGGAAGAATTTTTGTATATCAAACGATGGTCACCTTAGGGTTTTTTTCACTTGTTTTGTAATAACAATTTTATACAAACCGTATTAAAAACGACCCCAAAACCGCACCTGATGTAGAGTCTACGTGGCAGTCTAAAAAAAAGAAAAAGCGTGAGAATTATGACAGTGATGAAGGTAAATCACATAACATTTCAGTACTAAGAAAGATGAAAAGACGTGAAAGGTATATATGAAACATTTTCGGAAAGATTTAATTAGATTCTAATCCGATTGACGAAAAATATTTACAAATAAAGTACTATATCAACGGTCGTGGTACAACAAAAAAAAATCCAGAAATTTTAGAAGAAAGTCAAACGTATTTTTTCTTTTTAACTACTTGCCACCTAGGATGCCACGTGAGATACATTTTTAGATTGTTTTGGGGACGGTTTGTATAGAATTATTGTATATAAAATCTAAAATATCACGAGATTCTACAATAACAGAACCTAACCCTAGTCACAAATTCAATAATCAATTTCACGTTCAACCTTAACTCCTTCCTTCTTCTTACCTCAAGTGTTCATCCTAGAACGAAAATCAAACGCACAAACACAAGCAATGCATCATCCAAGATTTATAAACGGTTAGTATGGAATGGATGAAGATTAGTTCATAAGATGTTATTGATGTGGAAAAAAATTCTATGCTGATTATACAAAATACAAATGGAGGAGGGTAAAACAATAAAAAAATTGGAAAAGTTTATTATTTGAAACATATAAAATTTAGGGCTAGTTCATGGATAATGAGTATGCTTTGTGTTATTCAGAAGTATTCACGGAGGGTAGCAACACTGCTTCTATGGTCTATGCATAGGAGCGCTATTGACCATGGAACTGGTACTCCGAGCGCTTAAAGGGATCTTTAATTCCTTTGTCTAGGGCTTTCGATGGATCTTTAATTTCTTTGTATATGATACTGATCAGATTATTTGAATAATGCTTCATTGTCTGTTGATGTATGCATACTAAGAACAACACTTTCATAATCTTCCTGATGAGCAAGACGACTACAATTTTTACATTACAGTCGATCTAGAGCACGTCGAGATTTTATTGTTTATATATATCTCGTGATATTTAAAAAAAAAAAGATCCATTGAGATTATATACACCTAGGCGCCACCTAGGTTGGGTTCTATAAAACCCGAATTTCATTCGGGACATATAGCATTAATCTTCCTTGAAAAGCTGTGGATTCATTTCATGCAAAAACTCATTAAGTCATAAAATATTTTGTTTCATACAGTTAACATAGACATCAAATGTTTGGACGCTAGGTTCTTTTAGACCCCCTCAACAAAAATGATCCTGACCCTTTACTGCAAGAACAGAACATTAACGCAGTACTGACCAAGTAATTGCAATACAAGGGTCAAAATCTTTTGTTCTCAACTTGGAGGCATCTTTCAGAAATCTGGGAACTCCTCATGGATTAGGAAGATAATTGTTGTTAAAAGTACAAGGGGGATAAGTCATCTTTACCTGCTTCATGGTCAGCTTGGGAATAAGTCATCCTTACCTGCTTCTCAATTCCCTAAAATTTGTGCCTATAAGATCATACATCATGCCTGAACAGAACCCACAAAAACTTACGTATGTCACAACGGGCGATAACTTCACTCCATCACTGAGTTACACCACCAACTGCTTTCAGTTTCTCTATAATTACATCGGCCTCCTCCTCGCTCATTATAGCCGACGACCACTAGATCCTTAACCTCCTTCAATCCTAGACTAATAAATGCTCTAGTCTCTTAGAAAACCTTGATTTTGGCGGCATCAAATTTCTCAAGCTTCACATCGAATGTTGTTTTCTCTGCCATCTCCTCTTATACCTTCGCAGAACCATTAGAAGCCCGGCCTGAAGAACAAAGGTTCATACCTTCTGACTCAATTTGTTGCATCTTAGAGTTGGATTAATCTGTGCGAGTTCTACAAGCTGAATGATCTTGTCAGACAGTGGGGGTCTAGGGCCATATGGATCATTGGAAGCTGGGTAATGTTTTCTCTATGGTCCTAAGCTTCTAGCTCTAAGTCAGTCCACTGACAGCTAGAACCGAAGTGGATCCAGAACAACATTCATCTTTTACAAATGGGATGGTCCTCCAGACCTTCAATTTCAGAGGGTGATTCTCTTCGCCTCCAGTTATCTTGTTGTTTCCTATGCAAATGGCTGCATAATGTGAGCTCGCCAGTTCAAATAGTCCAAACTGCCAATTAGTTTTGACGTCCTCTGAATCATTGAGAGGTTCAACAACTATTTTAAAATCCCCCGAAGAATCCACGGTAACATGTGAGCAGGATTTCGGTTTACGTCTGAATTGGATAGTAAAAGTCTTGAAAGGTGAACCGGAGAAACCCCTGCCCAGTGCTTTCACATATGCTTCCTTTAGTGTCCACAATTTGATAAACTCATGCTGTTGGACCTCGGGGTCTGCAATAGCATGCAAGTGTTCCACTTCATGAGGTGAGAAATAACGCCGAGCAAAAGACAAGGGACTATTCTTTGTCTTCCTTTGCTTCTCTTCCACGTCAATACCTATAGGCATATCTACAGTTACGCCACAAGCTATCAAGGATGATGAATGTGAGATGTTGAAATGCAAGGATGGTGGGTTCCACAATTCATCGTGCTGCCATTCTACTTCTGGCTTCCCAAAACTGTTCTTCTGGAACTTCAATAAATTCGGACTGACTTGTGCGTCAGTATATCTTGCAAGGGTGGTCCTTACCAGAGCACGAGCTAGCAAGGCTCCTTTCTGAAGTCTGTCTCCTTGCATCTGTAAAACAGTTTTCTTCTCACATGGTGATAATAGCTTCATATACTGATTAAGGAGGGATGCATCCTTTATTTCATCAGGTATTACGTACCAAAGATGGGTTTCCCTTCGAGAAGGAAGTGGTACAGAAACCAAAGGTAACGATGAGGAACAAAAGAACTTCCTCGCGAAACAATCTATCTGCATCGACAAACTCCTTTTACAGACAAAAGCAATCATGTGTATCTACAACATGCTGTTATGGTCCTCACAATCATCAGTTATCACAACTGAAAGTGCCTCTCTCTGTATCTATTGAGAGCTTGAGAACTCCCTTGAAATTTGATAATCCTGAAAATGGAGGGTATACTTTAAATTCCCTAATATTAAAAACACCAATATTTGGTAATTGGACTAAAATGAAAAGAACCGAGAACACATTGCTAGCTATCCATATTTCTCTCATAAAGTAGTCTACTGCTAGTATTGAGTAGGTAGAAACCCAATAGACAAACATTAACAAAATGCAAGGAAAGTGAAGGAAATACATATACCAAAATGCACTAGGGCATCTAAACAAATGGGATAAAGACTGAGATTGACACAACTAACTGCCTTAACGAACTCGATTTTAAGGGGCGACTAATGTCTCTAATGCCAACAGATACCTGTTATATTATGCATACTGAAATTGAAGGAGTTGATTCATCTATGATTTGAATTCTTTGGTTGTTGAAACAATCAAATGTCAACAAATACGAAACATAAGGAATTGGTAAATGCAGTTCATATAAACAAAGCACACAAAAAAATGATGATATCTATTCTGAAACAAATAAATTTGGTTTGGTACATACACGACTACATAACCCAATTTATTCAACTCATTCAAATAAACAAAGCACATAAGATTTTATACTTTTAAAGTGCAACTTTTTAAGTGCGGAGAAGGGCAACGAGTTTCACCACAGTCGTATTTCTTTCGAAAGAAAATCAACTATCAAGAACATTCTCATTCCACCAAGTTATCTCACATCCAAGTTACTTTTCACAAAAAGAACTAAAAAGTGTTGGATATGTATGCAATATATTAATCTACTGCCAATTAGAACTAACAGTATTTCTACACTGATCAAGTAGGTAAATGTACGGAGTTTCACTGAAGAGTCATCTTGCCTCAATCAGGCGATCTTATCTGGCATTAGCAGAAATCATAGTATTCCACATGAATTCGTCCCTGTCAGACATTTTGTCGAACAAGTGACGAGCTTCATCTACCCGTCCATTTACCTTAGTTATCTAATAGTCGATTTAAAGCAAAAGTGTTGGAATGTGTAACTGTTGATTTGACAACAGCATGGATTTGACAAAGTGGTTATTGCATTTGATTAAATTTGAGACATAATGTGTTGATACAACATAATCTCAAAGATTCTAAATTCAGTTTGTTCATTCACCACTGTCACTTATCTCTCTATTTTCAGACTTCAAATCTGAAAATTAAAATTGACAAGGTCACCTAGGAAAATCTTGGATTTTAATGTAGGGAAAACTAACACAAAAGATTAACTAACACAATCATGTGTTTTAACTAATGATCAAGCAGTAATTCATCCAACATCAAATCAAGGAAAAATTGGAATTGACAACTACTATTCACAGTTTCATTTATAAGAGAGATATTAACAATAAAATAACCACAAAAAACTTTGATTGAATGTGTGGACTATGAACTTACACAGAATAATAGACTGCATATGTGTCCTCGCCAATCTGCTTCGAAACCCCACCTTTGACCAAGCAAAATGTACCTAATCACAAAATGAAAGATACCCTGAATTATTCATAAGTAAAAAGAATCCAATTTAAACAATGAATACTTCAATTCAAAACCAAATAATAAGAACTAATTGCAAGATTAACAAAATCCAAATAAATCTCTCCGCAAAGATCTAAACTTTACTTAGTGAATTTCATTTCCTACACAGTTTCCGGTGAATTTTATTAACAAAATCAAACTCTAAATTTCTGAAATCAAAACCTAACTCAATGTGCAATTTAAACTACAAAAATAACATTCATGAGTGGATAAATTCGAATTTCTATCCATTCTCAACGGAACCATTTTCATTTTAAAATTTAATGCAAGCAAAAACGAAATTTCACGGTTAACAACTAGAGAAAGGATATCATATATAGATTGAAATACCTCTAATGAAAATCCAAAATGGAAGTCTCATCGCTATTTACAAACACAAAGGCGCAAGATACAGAGAGTAAGAAAAGTGAACTTACACGAGTGGAATTCGTAACTCTCCAAGGCTCTGATCTTCACTGATGAAAAGAATGTTCTTATATAGAGACAAAACAGGAACAGGACTCAGACAACATGGCTAGCCCTTAACCAAATACAAACAGTTACGAATAATGACAGACAAGATAGAAGAACACTCCTCTTACACCTCTCATGATAGTGTGCTAACTCTTCTCTAACTTCTTGTTTGTAATTTTCCAAATATATGAAATTCACAAAAATCCAATTTATATTTTAAAGATATAAGTATTTAAAGTTTTTAAATTTATATTAAAAACAATAATATTTTTATGAATTCGTAAAGATACGTGTACGATATAATTTTATTTTTAAATACATGTATAATATTTTTTTTGTTTCTTATAAATTGAGCTATTTAATTTAAAATTTTGTTTATTAAAAATTGAGTTATTTTATTAAACAAGACAATATTTTTAAAATTATCCTTTTGATTAATTGTTATTAGATATACAAAATATGTATAATTTGATAGTCATGTTTATATTCGTTATATAGGTGTTTTAAAATACTTTCTAAAAATATAAAATTTACAATATCCATGACATAGTTTGAGAAATATGTCACTTCTAAATTTTATTATATTATTATTTTAACAGTATAATTAAAAAAAATATCTAAAAGTATATTTCACTCTTTCTTGCATTAAGAATTATCCAATTTTAAAATAGCTCAATTTATGACAAACAGCAGGAGCAATATTAATCATCTCGGAGGTTATTTATAATATTATTATTACACCAAATATTTTGTATTTATATGACCAACCAAAGTACCTATTTTTTTATATTAGTATAAGACAGATGTAACGCATGTTTTTGGTTGTAGATACGTTTAAGTAAGGTATTACCGAGGTGTAAATCAAAGAGAGAAGGTTTTGAATTTGTATTCTGGGAGTGGGACTCGGGGTGGAATAGATAGATGCCGGATCATGGTTTTGAAAGCTTCTTCACTGGATGCCTTGTTCTGGTTTTTTCGCTGGAGTATTTGTTTGGTTTCTCATTTTTCATGTGTTTTTCATCGATCCTTAATCATCTTTGGATGATCAAGGATAAGGGAACCACCTTTTACATCGTTAATCATAAATCTGTCTGATTCTAGTAATCAGACAAAATCTTTAAACAATAAACTTTTTTGGACGTCACAACGGGCTCCAAGAAGTTTGGTTCTTCTAGGATTAGTGTTGCGTCCCTTCCAAACCCAAAAGTTGTAGAGACATGAGAACCTGGTGTTTATGTCAATTTTCCCATTGACATTAACAACCAATGATCTAAGGATAATACAATAAACATAAGATTTTAACTATTGAAC
>JAJJMC010019251.1:0-24911 GCA_023531435.1 Papaver californicum
GATTATCCGGAGATGTATCCCTGAGACTGATCAGTCCAATATTATCTCCTTTTGTCACAATCAGGCTTGTGGAGGTCACTTTAGTGCCAAGAAGACTGCTGCTAAGATATTGCAGTGTGGATTCTACTGGCCATCACTGTTTAAAGACTCCCGCAGCCACTGTGTTGCTTGTGACAGATGCCAGAAACTAGGAACCGTGACCCGTAGAAACATGATGCCCCTGAACCCGATTTTGATTATTGAGATTTTTGATGTATGGGGTATTGACTTTATGGGCCCCTTTCCTAGTTCTCTAGGTAATCTTTATATACTTGTTGCCGTAGACTACGTGTCTAAATGGGTAGAGGCGGTGTCGTGTAAAACTAATGACCATAGGGTAGTGGTCCGATTTTTGAATGATAATATTTTTGCACGTTTTGGTACACCTAGGGCTATAATCAGTGATGGTGGGTCACATTTTTGTAATAGACCGTTTAGTCTTCTGATGAAGAAATATGGTATAACTCACAAGGTGACCACCCCTTATCATCCCCAGACTAGTGGTCAGGTAGAGGTTTCCAATAGGGAAATAAAACGCATTCTAGAAAAGACAGTCAACCCAAATAGGAAAGACTGGTCAACAAGGCTTACTGATGCCTTATGGGCTTATCGTACTGCGTTTAAAGCCCCAATAGGAATGTCCCCTTACCGTTTGGTTTTTGGCAAAGCATGCCACTTGCCTGTTGAGTTAGAACATAGAGCATATTGGGCTGTGAAACAGCTAAATTATTCACTTGACAAGGCAGGTGCTCAGAGGAAACTCCAGCTCAATGAGTTGGAAGAAATTAGGATTGATGCTTATGACAGTGCTAGGGAGTATAAGAACAAAATGAAACTCGTGCATGATAGAAATATTTTACGAAAGTTATTTTCTCCAGGTCAAAAAGTTCTTCTGTATGACACACGGTTACATCTGTTCCCCGGGAAGTTACGCTCTCGGTGGACAGGTCCATATGTGGTTCGCACTGTCTTTCCTCATGGAGCTATTGAGATTGAGACTCAGGATGGTGGAAACATCACCAAAGTCAACGGTCAACGACTGAAACCGTTTTTAGAGTCTAACCCTACAGGTAATATTGAGGAGGTCCCTCTGGAGGACCCAGCGTACTCTGATTGACCATCAGAGCCGTTTGTGTATGTATGTATTAGATTTTTTCAGCTTTATTTTTCTCTCCTTAGAAGGATTGCTACGCTTCATTCAGGTACTATCTTTCTGACTCCCTTACTTTTACTCTTCTGGTATTGTTCTTTACTTAGAAACATTGAGGACACTGTTAAATTTAAGTTTGGGGGTATTGGGAGACTTTTTAAGGTTTAATAAGATTTGGAATTTAGAAGCATGTGAACAATTCAGGGTGACACTAACCACTCTAGGTAGATAGAAACTTAGCCATTTTGCTATAAGGATTGGTGTGCCCAGCTAGATGGTCTATTCATAAAGGAAACAGAGTTCAGGTGTTAGAAATAACATGATAGTTGTCACCACCATATCACGTTCTGTTTTATTTGCAATTTTGTGTTTCTCTGAGAGTATTGGTAGGGCCCATTATCAAATTGTTATCGCCGCCAGGATGAAATAGATTGTTGAGTTCACGCTCATTTTTTTTAATTCTTATTCAAAAAAAAAAAAAAAAAAAATGACACTTTGATAGCAATATGTGTGTGTTCTCCCTGTCTCCGTCGCCTAAGCAAGCGTGGAATGCAGGATCCATGGGAGCTATCATGTAATCTGCTGAAAAGGAACATGCGCTTAGATTCAAAAGATCTAATCATGTAGTCAAAAAAAAAAAAAAAAAAAAAAAAAAAAAAAAACATATATACATATATAATAATAGGATTCATCTTGGCACTGACCTTCAGACAGATATGGGAAACACCGTGCGCCTCAGTCAACATTTGCGACCTTCTACAGTCTACTTTCATCTTCTAAGTCTTTTCATGTGATGTGTGGATAGATAACTGTCTGAGTAGAACTCTGTTGTCTTAGATATGAATTTTAGTATGCTTGAGTTAACACTCGTGTACAGTGATTGGACCCATAAAGGGTAATGGTCCCTATAGCCGAATATCTAAGTAGCCAACTAACTAGCTTGTTTAGTGTCTATCCTTAATCGTTCACGTGTTGCTAAGATCTAGATCCAGGTTTTGTGGGTATACCTCTTGTAACCCTCACGAGACAAAACTCGTCCACTAGGGACACCTAGGGGTTTAACGGCTTACTGCATATGCTAAATGTAGTCGCGATTCCTGCGAAAGTGAGTTAGGATTTTTACTTTATTTTTAGAGTAGTTTGCTCGAGGACTAGCAAAATAGTAAGTTTGGGGGTATTTGATAGACACATTTTAGTGTCTAAATTGCACCTTAATTTCTAGTGAGTTAGTATTCGATTTTGTGTCTATTACGTGTTTTTATGCTTTTGTAGGTACATTAGAAGAATAAAGATTTGTGGAAAAATTGGCTCAAAAAGTGATAAAGGCACCCAAGGACAAGTGTTATTGGCACCCCAAGAATGGATAAGGGACACCCTAGGATCGGCCGAGTCAACCCAGCGGGTCAACCAGGCGATTCAACCCAGCGAGCTAGCGAGTCGACTCAGCCGGATCAGCCGATTCAGCTCATCGGGAAATCTACTGGATGGGTAAAATCAAGTGATTCGAAGGATATTTTGCTTCTAGATTGTTCCAAATGTTAATAGTAATCTCACGCAAGTCATAAACATCAAAAGATCCCGTGAAATCAGCTTGGAAATCATGTATTTGGCCGGAATCATGATTCGATTAGGATTGGGATTTGTGGGTTGTTCTAGAGAGTTCTATTAGGTTTAGAACTCTCTCTAGGGTTTGTTAAGTCTATAAATACCAAGAGAACCAAGAGAATCGACTACGAAAGCCTAGAGAAGAAAACAGAGAATTCCGGCAAGTATTCCGTCACCGCCGACTAGCTGCTGCTGCACCGGCCGACTGTTCTTTATCCATCACCGCCGGAGAAGAAGACTCAGCAACACTTACAACTGTTGCTGATTTGAATTTTCCTGTCGTCTATTGCTTCAAACCCTTTGTTGCTTAAACTCTCCTGTAACAGCTGAACCTTCTCCTGTAACGCATATAAGCGTATCAAATCAGCTGTTACAGCGTTATTCACCTTTGTAATTGATATTTTGAGCAATGAAATCAACTTTTGAGCAAGTTTTCTTCACCATGAGCTAAGTCTATTTACTGGGATGATGGATAAGGTAATTTTCTCAATTTTATGTGATTTAATTATTTTCTAATAATTATTTATAATTCTTTTGTTATTAGAATTGCATAGTTTTAAATAGTGAAAACGGTTTTCTTTCAACAGTTGTGCTTTTGCTTGATGGATTATGCTTGGTTAATTAATTTTGATAGTCCATGCTTGTGATTTACCTCTGTTTGTTAGCATAACAAAACCAATTTTGGCAATTATTTGTGCTTCAATTAATTTAAAAAGAATTATCTGATTAATCACATAGGTTGTTAGATTTACCTGATTCTTGATTCCTGGTCCTTTTAAAATTATTTAAAAATCATCCTTAGGTTATTTAGTCTTTTTCATACTCCTGGAATTTTATAGAGTTAATTTAAATCATTATTTTCTAAAATCATTACATTCACAAGTTCGAGTAACGAATCTTTATTTACCATTCTAAAATTACATCATCCATATAACCCAATATCCGTGTCCATAATATAATATATGAATAATATATCATCCGCTAATTACTTGATCAATCAAACGGATATGTCACATTTAAAAAAGTATTGTAGAACAATGGATTCAACTGACAAATTACCTGGTTTATAAATATGAAAAATACAATAGCTAGTTGTTACTTCCGAGCAGGTAAAGCAGCAGAATCATCAATTTAGACAGAAAAACAGTAGTAGAGCAGTGATGCTGAGGTGTAAACTTCATCCAGACCAAACTGATTAAGAAATTTTGTGAGCCTTGTGGCTTGATGGGTCCAAGTTCCACCGCTCAATAATGAATCTAGTCTAGATTCTATAAACCCCCACATGCATCCGGAATTAACTAACAATAAATTAACAGATTATTTAGCTCTTGATTAATGCATTTTATCATTTTAATAAGTAGAAATTGTAATTGAAATGAGTCTAAAATGATTATGTTCTTCCATTCATTATTTTGAGGAATTCGAGCTAGATTTTGACATGTGCAGCAGATTCCAAGCAGAAGCTACTTGCATGTGTTATGCTTTAAAAATAAAAATAAAATATTTCCTCCGTCTCGGAATAAATGATCTAGTTTAAGTTATTTATAATTTTTAAATCAAGAAAAAAAATTTATATATTTTTACCTTTATTGATAATAATTAATAGAATTTAGATTTAATTTATTTTTTAAAATATATGACGAATTTTTATAAATTTTATACCATTAAAAGATATTTTAAAACACATACTAATGAATATAAACATGACTATCAAATTATATATATTTTTTTATACTAAAAATAATCAATTAAAATAATAATTTTAGAAATATCTTCTTATTTAATGATATAGATCATCTAAAAATGAACAAAAAACAAATCACTTATTCCGAAACAGAAGGAATATGTATTAATAACCCAATATCTCTCTAATCTATCCGGTAAATCATGCATAAACAACTCCAATCTGATTAACCGTAATTTCCAATCATCTTATAAGCACAGCCCTACAAACACAACTCACTCAACTCCCTGTATAAAAGAAATCACATTTTATAGAAACAGAAATTTTTGGCACGTCCTGAATGAGGAAATCGCTTAGATACACAGAATCAGCCAGGCTTACATCCAATAGATAGGATGTCTCTTTTTTTAACCATCTTCTGTCGGTTGAGGCATCATTTTTGCTGGCAATAGACCTCTTCTGGCAGGTCCTAGTTTTGTTGGTTGAAATCCCATTTTTAGTTTGACCGTGAATCACGAAAGTTGGTAAAAAGAGGGTCATTTCACATGGGTCATCACCCACACTCACCAAATTGGTGAGCACCGGCGAGTACTAAATACTGAATGAAACCTACCTAAAAAGTGGGAACTCAACTTTACATACAAAACAAAAGATATGACCTACCCAGTGGTAATTAGGTGCTCCACACACTCACCCCATCTACTGCTCATTGATTCTTCAACAAAAATCTCGAAATATAATACACGAAACAAAATTCACTCCATTTCAACAGTCTGTGAACAACAAATTTCCCGAATGGAACTAGTTTAATTAGTTAGACCTCCTCAAATTTAACCAGCAATGTATTCATAGAAGTGTGAATAGCCACAACAAGAAATGAAACTTGTACATATGTATATAAACTACGCTGAAGAGATTCATAACTTACAAAAACATTGAAAATATTGGGTGACAAGGGAAACTAATGATCTGTGAACCAAGTCATCTAATAGGGGTACATCAACATTGAAAAATACAGTCGTGTACAACAACAAATCGTGGAAACATACAGGGATGACAATATATAGACCCAGGAGCAGTAACAGTGCTGACAAGAAGAACATTATTCATACGGCCAAGCCCTTTAGGCTTGATTATAGTAGTGTTACATCTTCTCTTTCCTCCTCTACACAGCTGAATTGACCTAGGTGACATAAAAAAGAAAAAGAAAAAGTTCAGAAAAGTACATGAAGAAAGCTAATGTGTTCGTCATTTATGGTAAAAAGTAGGCCCCCTTCAAACTGATTGCATCAATGTAGGTTTTCGACAAAGAAACAAAATTAAACATTATAGAAGTTTACAGGACTTTATGATATGTTTATCTTCCTGGCATTCAGTTAATTGGCGGAACAACAATAATCCTACTCGTGGCAGCAGTGAGGAAATGCTCTATCCTTCTTGATGAAATATTAAAAGCAACTTACCTTCTGTTCTACTAATCTGAAACTAATAAAGCAAGATACAGAATATGCCAACTATGGCTTTATACCATATATTATGCCGTTCATTAACTAACCAGATTCAACGGATATAAACAAAGAGATGGAATGCTAAAAGGACATAAAAGAAAGTTAAGAGAGTGATGCAATATCCTGATAGAAAACTAACAAGCTATAGAATATACTGTTTCCAACTTTAGCTTCATTGTGATCAAGCGGTTTTGGAGGTTTAAGAATTTTACCTATTAAAGTTGTTGTGTTGTTTCCTATAGTGGCATTGATTTCACACTACAGGTTTGACATAGTCCAAGCCATCATGCTTCCTCTTGTTAGGCCTTGCAAAAAAGCAAAACTGAGCCCAAGTTTTTTTTTCCTTAACTGGTTGTTTCTTAGCCTCACGGTTAACCACAAGCTCAGACATGTATTGGACAACAGCCTGAAAAACAACACCTTAGTTGTTATAAGACAAATTCACTAACTTTTTATTAATTCAAAACTGCAGAAACTTAAGATCTTAAAATCTAAACTGATTCATAACTACAGAAAAAGAACTCCAATTCACAATCGGTTTGATCCTGTAAAAAAAAACAGAGAAAGACCAAGTTGTTTACCTGTGCACCCTTTTCTGTGATTTGTCTTGGGGGGACTTCTAGAGGATTTTCTTCAGCGCAAAGAACTTGTAAATGGGATAGCATGCCAAAAGAATCTGGAAGGAACCTTATCTGATTATTACTGATATCCAACTCCTCAAGCATTTCAAGGTTACCGATGGACCTTGGTAGAGATCGTAAATCAGCAAAATTGTTTCCTACATTCAATTTTACAAGTGTAGTAGCAAGGCACAAACTCTCTGGCACTGCTTCCAGCTCATTGAAGCTAACATCTAGCTCTTTCAAATTCGGTAGAGATGCCATAGTGGTCGGCAACTGCTTGATATTATTGTACCTAATAGATAGAACCTCCAGTGTCTCTATCCTACCCACAGCTTCTGGTAGTGCTTTTAACCGGTTATAATCTGCCAGGAGCTCAACAAGTGAAGTACAATGACCAATCGTATGTGGAATTTCTTCTATATTGTTAGTCTCCACATTGAACTTCTTCAAGCTGTTGAGGTTCCCAATAGATTCAGGAAGCAATGCCAGCCTATTCGAGCTAAGATCAATCTCTTCAAGACGCGACAATTTACATATACTGGATGGAAGAGAAGTTAACTGATTTCCCCTCAAATCCAGAAAAACCAGACTAAAGAGATCGCCAATGGCTTCAGTGAGTTCTTCTATTCTGTTTGAATGCAAATCTAATCTGGTTAATGAAGAAAGGCTACCAATCTTTGCAGGTAAGACTGTAATACGATTCTCAGACAAATCTAAACTGATCAAACTCGTTAACTTCCCAAACGAATCCGGTAACCACTCAACCTGATCCATTAACTTGTTCTGCAGATTTAACTCCTTTGTACCCTTCTTGGCTGATGCTTCAATTAAACTGGCCAGTTTTATCAGACTCAATTTCTCACCACCTTGACCTATTCAAACAATTTGAATAAAACAAATATAAATCAAATGTCCACGTATAATTCTCACTAAAGTCCATCTCCACTTATCATACCAAAAATTCAGCAAATCTCTAACAAGAAATTCATTCATTCTAATGAGAGCTTAACTACATTCATCGATGATTCAAGAAAAGGCATAGTAATGTTACAAATTCATGGACTAAATAAACAAAATTTATTTCGAGAAACTTACCGGAAGATATTACTTGTCTGAGAGAAGCATCAACAATCTGCGGTCGAGTACCAGGATCAGTACCGTATAGTGATGAAGCTCTAGCTTTCAAATAAGTATCATCTCGACTAGTGAACCTCTCAGAACTACTTCTGGACTCTTTGGCAGAGAATAAAACAGACGAAGGCGATAATGAAATCGACGAATCACCTATAACAGAAGAAGAAGCTGAAGCAGAATTCGAAGCAGCAGAAAACCCACTGATAGACCCATTATTCTTAGAAGAATTTGAAGCACCGGGAAGACATTTAGAAGCTCTTTGAACATATTCATCAAACAAACAATGAACACTTTCAAGATCAAGTAATTTTAAAGCCTCTATTTTCTCTTCTTTACTTTGAAAAAAGACTAAATTCCTTTGCATCTCTTGTAATACAAAGAACAATTCTTCAGGTACTTGTATACCTTTTTTTTGTTTAGAAATTGCTTCAATTCTTGATTGTTCTTCTTTTTCTACATTAAGTATTAAATCTCTTGATGCTTCTATTTCATCTAAACCTGGTCTTGTTGGTAAAGATCTATGAATTCTCATTATTTCTCCTACTACTCCATCTACTGTTTGCAAATATGAACCCATTTTTCCAGATAAAATTCTGAACAATGAAACCCCAGACTTTGTTTTGTCAATCTTTTATCTGAATCTACATAATCATGAAAAAAACCTATCTTTATGACCCAGGTCAGAAAAAAGTTGTTAAAATTGGTAACTCCTGGTATTCTCTGATGTTTCTAGAACTTTAAAAACTTCAGAAAAACGAGATAAATACGAGAAGAAACTCCATTTTTCATCTTCTACAAAGAAAACAACACCAACCCAAAAAAATAAATAAAAAACAACAGATCAGAAAAAACGCTTGGAGAAAACTAAAAAAATGTGATGGTATTTCTAAAAATTGGAAGAAGGGATTTAAATGGAGTGTTTTCTATAATAACAATTTTAAACTGTATATCTGAACAACTCTTTCCTGTAATTAGAAACTACGTTTATACTTTTACACAGTGCTAAAAATACATAAACCCCATTAAAAACAAAAATTTAGAAAAATGGCAAAAATATAAACACAGCTGGAATCTTGTCTATGGGGTTTCCTGAATTCCTGTTTCTGTTTTTCTATTTCTGAAATTTCCAGTCGTTTCTATGTTTTATTTATTTTGTATCCCTCACCCCACTCTGCAACTTCCTTTGGCTGGAATCTGGTTTTAGAGCCCACCTTATTATTATTTTGCTCAGATAATTTAAACAAACACAGACAAATGAAATAATTATACAGTAGATACTTAAAACCGTGAAAATAATTAAGACCACCGGTTAGTTACCTATCCATATTAAGAGAAAAAGAACAAATTAATAATAAAAGAAACAAGTCGTATTAAATTTAAAGTGAAAACTGTGTTTTAATATTTAAAATTACCAATTTATCCCAAATCTATGTATATCTGTCGTCATACGGTTATATACAGTACTTATACCAAATTACCAATCTCCTTCCATGTGGATTGCGAACACAAGTAGAGAGAACTAGTTCACGGACCTCTCAAGGTATCAATATCCAGCTTTCTTTACCCGGCTAGTTTGAGGCCTCCACAAGTTATTTGAGGTTTAGCGATTTGTTAGATTTTGTTCACGCCTAGAGAAAGGGATAAGGGATATCTAATAAAGTGAAACACTAAATTATTCTTGCTATTAGTATCCAATCTATTTTCATTTCACTCACAACAAAACTCATACCTAAATTGAGAACTATAAATCATTTCTCTTGAATTAGGTTTTTGATTCATTCATACATTTAAAAACTAAAAGAAAATTAAAATTAGATTAGCTAGGTTTTAATCAGAATTGGTCGATATAAATGTTCACAGTGGCTAATTCTGGTATGTACAAGTTTAATCGGTTGATATAGGACATATACAACATTCGATTGCTCTTGATGTTCTCTGTGGTTAAAGAACAACGACCCAGAATCCGCTGGTGCGGACATTCGACTGATTCCGATTACAGAAATGTATTTTCGTTTTCTTATGTGTGTTTTTAGGTTATAATAGTCCAATATGAAATTCTTTATTGGACTTTTTTTGAAGTACAAACGAAATATATTAATCCAAGAGAGAAATTACATGGGATAGGTGGTACCAATAGAGTCGTTTAGTACAATTTGGTTAAGGAAATCTATAATTGTCTGGGCCCATATTTTTATTGGCGAATTCCCCGTCTGGCTGGCATCGGCAGCATGATTAGCAAGACCATTGGTCGCTTGCTTGCCTTCTCTATAATTATGTTGGATAATGCAGTGAGGTATTTGATGTATTCTTCGCTTTATCTCCCTAATCATGCTCGTAATATACCAAGGTGGTTCCGTGGGAGTTGTTAGAAATCAAAGGAGGTTTTCTGAGTCTGTCTCAAAAATGACTTTCAGCCATTCTCTATCTGTTGCAGTTCTATAGACCAATAGCATGGCCCAGGTTTCAGTTGATAATGTCGTTGTGATTCCGAGTGGTTGTGCCATTGTTACCACTATTCTGGTTTCTGAGTTCCTGCAAATGAATCCTACTCCTGCTAATCCCGGGTGACCTCTGGCGGCTCCATCTGTGTTTTCTCTTAATTCATTCCAAACTAGGGCTGGTCCATCTCACTGAGATGGTTATTATTATTTTGATGGTGTTTGATGGGTTAGTAGTCGGTGGGTCGCCAGGGATAACAGGTGGAAGGGCCCTTAATCCCAGGAAAACTCATGTTGGTGAGTAATTGCTCTCATAATAATACCATCTGAAGTTGGTTGTGATCGACATAATATGCGTTCATTTCTGGTCAACCAAAAAGACCAAAAGAGAAAACAGAAGGAGGTGATGGTTGAGGTTGGGCCCGGATGTTTTGAAATTTGAGTAATGGATGTTTGAGGGAGATAAAACTGGGGAGGTTGTTTTTATTATCGTGTTTATTGTTCAAAGGGTGAACTAGAAGGGTATTCCAGGCTAAGGTTGTTATTGGACAGTGTAAGAGAAAGTGATCTGTCGTTTCCTGTTCGGTGTTGCACTGGGTACAAAGGCTAGAGTTGGTGGTTTGAATGTGAGACAGGATGGAGAAGGTGGGAAGACCTTCATTGATTGTTTTCCACAAGAAAAGTTATATTTTTGGTGGACATGGTAATGTCCACAGGAATTTGGATACTGGGAGGGGGTTCAGAATGGGTTGGTGGTTTACTTCTTGGGTTAGACACCTGTACCCGGAAGCGGTTGTGTATTTTTCTGAATTTGGAGTGTGGCCAGATGATCCTATCTTGGGGTCCATCTTGGTCGGATTTTATAAGTGAAGTTGCTAAGCCCTATGGGTCTGAATGTGATGGTTTTGATGGATATTTTACTTTTGGAATTAGTTTGAGGTTTGTGTGATTTATAAGAGGGTGAATATTCAAAGAATTAAAAAACTATGGACCATAGCTATCAGTTGAGTATGAGTGGTTTTCCAGAACGTTTTAAAGAACTTACTGGTGTAGCCATATGGTCCAGGAGCTCGATCGGAGCCTATAGAAAAGAGTGATGTTTTGATTTCCATTGGAGTTACCTCCTCGGTCAGCAAAGTGTATTATCTATAAGTCAATCTTGAGATGATTGCTCTGAATAGATCTGCATCTATCATTGTGGGTAAGAATGAGGTGTATAACTTCATCTTTGTTAGTTACCCAATTGTTGTGAGGGTCCTGCAGTTGTTGTATGTTGTTGCATCCTCTATGAATAGTTACCTTGGTGTGGAAGAAGGTTGTTTTGTTGTCGCCCGATTGGAGCCATTGAATTTTGGATCTTTGTTGCCAATAGGTTACATGATATTGTAGGAGAGTCGTGTGATTATTTTTAAGCTTATTTTCTCCCACTAACCAATAATTCTGCTCGTTTCCTTATCGTGTAACACATTGTTGTTGGGATATCTTAATTTGTGAAGTTGAATTCTTGATCATTGTGGGTAGGTGCTAAACGTTTCCTTGTTCCACTTGGTAAGCGATTGTTATGATGAGTTTCAATTGCAGGTTCAAAGAAGGTTGTATATCACTTTGATGGGACCATTCAGTGTCCACCACTTGTCTGAGTTACGGATGAGTGAGGCACAAATGCTTGAATTTGTAGTTTTTTTCCCTTAAGTCCATCATTTTTGTTTGTAACAGGATTGAGGCGTGATCAAAAGCAATTCTGGGGAGATGAGTAACTCCTGCATGAGGGTTCGTTGTTCGTCGATGCTGAGTGACTAGGACTCTGTCCAGACATTCTAGAATATTATCTTGTCCTAGCTGATTATCCATCCATGTAAATGGATCTCCTCAGAATCCCATGTCAATGAAACCCATTTGATTGATTCTTGTGAGAAAATATTAAATTTTCCCATACGTTACTTGTCTTCCTCCCTTTTATTTTTTTTCTGATTGGTCTATGATGTCGTTAAAATCACCAAGCAACATCCATGGGATGTTTTGGTTGATGTTGGGGAAGATTGTTGAGAATTCTTGCCAAAGATCTTTGCGTGTTTTTGGATAAGGTGGGTCATAAATGACTGTGCACATCCACGGTTGTTCAGGTGGAGACGGGGTAATCAGGGCATGTATGTAACTTTGAGAATGCAAAAGAATTCTTACATTTAGGTAATTTTTCCATAGCAGGCATAGTCCTCCGCTCTTCTGATCTTGGGAACCATGAAATATTGTTGGAATTGTAAGGAGTGCTTAAGAGAGTTCATGTGATTCTCATTAGCTAAAGTTTTTGAGAGAAATAGAACCGAAGGTTTGTATATCGAGACCAGGCTTCACAGATGCTGGATAGATGTTGGATGGTTAATTCCCTGATAATTCCACACTAGAATAATCATATTAGGAGTTGAGAAGATGGATTCTTACAAGGCTTCAGTTGAAAAATAAGAAAAAAAATAGTAGATTAATAGTAGGAGAATATAAGATGATTTGCGGCTTTAATTGGGCTCAACTATTAAAAATCAAAATTTAGGTACTGAAAGGACTGGTTGTTGGGGAGAAAGAAAATATTAATAGTTGTCGAAGCATGACAAAATAAGGAATAATGAAAATTAATCTTGTGGATACAACGTCTAGGAGGAGGAAATGATATTAGCACAAGAGAGTAAAGAAGTCTTGCGAAAATCTTGGAAGTAAAAGCAATGACTAAAAGAGGGAGGAAAGAGGAAATAGGTGAAAAGATAATATGACTTGTCTATTTAAAAGACTAAGGTTTGATAAGAAGCAAATATTAGCACTGTTGATATGAGGTGCTGACAAAATTGGGAAAAGAGTTAAAGAGGTTTCAATTGAGTAAATTTGGGAAAAAGAGCGGCCATGTGGGATGTTAATTGGCTACAGCAAGAGGGCATAGAATTGCTTGAAGTGGGTATGAGTGAAAAACTAGCCGTGTTATCTATCAGGTTGTAGCAAAGATGAGACTTGGAATGGCATAAGCAAGGCAAGAAAATCTTCAGCAAGATTTAATAAGGACAAAAGTAGAAGAGGTTAAAGATGAAGATGCATCAAGATACAATAAAACTTAGCACATATATTAGGTTGCAGGATGAAGATGATTACAGGGGGGGGAAGGAAACAGACAAGTGAAGATGCAGAAGGACACTTAAGATACAAAGAGAAAGAACGGAACTCAGTCAAGGTAAAACGTCAATATCTCAAGGGGAGACACAAAGAGGACTAAATAGGGCTAAAACACAGTGAATTCAAGTTAAAACAGTTAGCAACATGTAAGAATCTTAATAGGAAAGGCACTAGCATTCATTTTAAGCAGGGCTAAATAAGATAACGGTTGGCTAAAATTTTAAAAAATGCTTAGAAGGATGCAAACATTCATGGATCAGGTGTATATGTTACAGACGAAACTTTTAAAAAGATGCAGACATTCATAGATAAAAAAGCCAATATTACTAATAGTTGATACATAAGCTTTTAGAAGTTACTACAAGGCCAAAACAAGTACTTTTAGAAGATAAAGTCAGAGATTGAGACTGTATTAAAAATGGTTTGTGTGATAGAAGTTACAGGAAATGGGAATATAGAAGCAAAGTAAAGAACTAAACTATGGCAAGATATGATCAAACTAACTAAGATCAGACTGGAATTAAAAGAATGTAAAAACAACTTGAGCAATCAAAAATAAAGCATAAGAGGTGGAAAGTACTTTATTGGATGATTATAAAGCCTAGGATTTTTTAAAACTGTAAATACAATATCAGCGGATATAAATGTTCATATTGGTCGATTGTAGCTTTGAGAAAATGTAGAAATTTTTTGTTGGTTTTTTTAGCCACAATCGACAAACATAACCATACATATCCACAAATTATATATTGTCAATTGCTTCAGTATCCGGCAGTGGATGTATCGTGATTGTGGGTTAGGTTACTTAACAATATGTCCGGTTGATTTGTTAATAATATAGATTGGCTATATAAAGAATGATGAATATGTCTAGTTGTTTTGTCAACAATGTGGTCGAATTATACACTTTTAATTAAGAACATGTCCGGTTGTTATGTTAATAATATCGCAGGATATAAGCATTTTAATAAAGAACATGTCTGATTGTTTTGTTAATAATATAGTCGGACTTTATATTATTTGTATAAATGCCCGGTTGTTTTTGATATAATTTGGCTGGGTATTCTTCTTTTATAACACAATCGGTATATATGGGCCCCCACATCCACCGATTATTTGTGTTCTTAGTAAACGAAGAACATCAAATCAGAATCGGTATATGTGTGTCATCGTATCAACCGATTCTAATTTGACGTTCTTAACAAAAAATTTAAAAAAATTCAATTTGTTTCATGTTTTCATGATCAATTAACATTAGTTAATTTTACACCTAACATGATTATTGAACTACTAATTATATTAATTAACACTAATTAATCCAGTACAAATTAGTCATTAATAAAAATAGTTAAATAAAGGTTTTTTTATTTCACTTAAAAATGACCTTATTTTAACTCATTGAATGGGCCTTAAGTAATTAAAACTGGCCTCAAACTAGCCAGATTTATTTGAGACTTAGACGGTATATTTATGTGACCCCTCGGGTACATAGGTTTTTCAATTCTCCTGCGTGGGTATTTTGAGTTGTTCCTGCGCAGGTATTACTCACACTTCACAACCCTTCATAATTATGCATTTTGATATATTTATAATTTTGATTAGATATAATTTTGAAAGTTTTATTATTAAACTGCCTTAAAAACCAGTCTTATGGAAAATCATGACCTATTTTTTTAATATATAAAAAAAATCATAATAAGAAGCTCTGGCGAGCTTCAAAAATAGTACGTTGCTAGTTAAGATCATCCTTCTATTAAGATGTCAAATCCAGTCATTACGGTAATCATTTACTTATCTATTATTATTTTTTACATAGAGAAATGGCTGGGAGCAACTTGTCAAATATACTGACGAAATTGAAAGATATATTGCTTTAAAATTAACAAGTTTTTTATTATAACTTCCAAAATAGTTATGTTTTTTAATCTTTTTGTCTTAGTTTGGGCTTATATTTCAAACATCAGCCGGATAATGGGTTCTGAGTCACTTTAGAATTCTATGTTGTGCCCACTTGGTTCAGTTTCCCATTGTAAAGTTGCCTCTACAAATCTTCTATGTTTTTCCATCCTTTAGGATTCTCCTCTAGCTTTTTTACAGTTACTTGCATCATCAATTAGAAACAGACTTGTTGTAGAGTAACAAGTATTTGGCAACATACATATAGCAATGTTTATCCCGTATGTCATGAATCTATGTGAATGTGATGTATTTACGTTAGTTATTTCCATAATAGTATCCTGCAAAGGATTGTAATAGAGATCCCGATTCAGGTTATAACTTTCATACTATTAACATTCATAGTAATATAATACATATAATCATAGTGAATGCAGTAATTCAGCTATATGATCCTTTCTGCTAATAATTTGGTTGCATTTAGCTTTCCCAATATGTAATATGATAGTATTACACAACTCAGGCCAACCTATCGTAGCTCCATTACAACTAGTAGATATACACTAACTGTTAATCCATCCATGACAGTTGTTAGATTTATCCCTAAGATTATGCATGTTGAATGTGAGGTGTTTCCACACTTGAGATACAAAATTGTATTTCAGGAAGAGATGTTTTAGAGTCATTGTGTAATTTCTAAGTACAAAAGTAGTATTGATACATGGAAGAATTGCAGCTACTCTCATACTATCATGAAGTATATAGTAAGTTATTTTTTAGTCAAAATTTTTGATAAAAGGTGAGACCTTCAAGTTCTATATTGTGCTTAAGTTGTTATTTAACTTGTTACAAAAAAAAATCACAAAGAACCTACCTTTGTGTTAAGAGTTCATATTGCTTTGTTCTCCATGGAATCCATAGGTATTTGAATCTGTTTCATACAATTAACAGTTTTAAGATCAAAGCAAGCATTAAGTTTAGTATAATCCCAAGTTCCTACTTGAGTGATCAGTTCCCTTATCTTATTGATGTTGTATATACTCGTTGTTAGGTATCCAATAGTTGGACTAGATGTTGATTTGGCCTCTTACACACATGCTAGATATTTGAGTCTCTGATCCCAAATCGTTTTCGTCTTTTAGATGGGTGTTTTAGGTTGCTCTTGTGAGGTGCTATCAATGGATTTTTAAATATTTCTAATAGGGTACCAGGTTGCGTGCGGATGTATCAGTCCAAAGGTAAAAGATATTTTATTTTATATGAATTTTGGTACACCGTCAACAAAATTGATATCCTATTATCAACCATGTTAACATGTAATTCATGTCATGCGTAATAAGTAGAAAAAAATAATTATTTTGTTCTCTTTTAAACGTCACTTTTACAAAAATATCAAAACCAACAAATAGTGTATTTTGACCCGAAACAATTATTATCCTCAGTTAGGTCGTTTATATTATCTATTTATTTTTATAAACGATAGAATCGTATTAAAATGAAATTGTACAAGTGTTTTACATATGTTAGCAAGATTAATTGCTTTCACAACATGCCCTAGTCTCCCAGAGTATGTGGACATCCCTGGCTGCCTAAGTGAAGCCTTAGCAATAAACCTACTATGTAACCTATTAATAGCAATTAAATATCCATCTAGAGTATTATAAAAATGGATAGCAGTTGGCAAAATGGATTTAGTCTGCCACTCTACTTATGAAGTTATGATCACTCTTGACATAGACAAAATGGAAGTTATTTATATAACTAAAGACAATCGGTTTCAAATTAAAAATTCGTGCTCAAACTTTTTAATACTCACAGGCATTTTAAAAGATAATAACTAGATTTTTAAAAGGTAGTAACTAGATTACTGCTTTCAGAATAGGGGCCAATATAGAATCCAAATTGGACAAATTAGAATGGAGTTTGTAGTAAAATTGGAAGAAAATATGGTGAAGTAAGATTATCGAAAGAAATTTAAATAAATTTGAATAAAAGTGAAAAAATTAGAAATTACAACAATTAACTAAAATGAGTTGATTGTATCAAATTTTAAAATTGTTATGAAAATTTGATATTCTAGTTGTAACAAATTGAAAGTAATTTTAAAAAAATTGATAAAATTTCGATAAAAAACAATAATGAACAAAGGACGGAGTGGGTGTTAATGATCACAAAACAATAAGTCACCCTTAAAACGTCCTCTTTTCGGTTTGGCCTTGGTTATATTTAATTCCTTTTGTATATTGGTGGTGAGGATTAGTGAGAGTAATATATATTCTGTTAATTTAAACACCTTATTTGTTTTATAAATTATTTATTAATACAACAATTAAGTCAAATACGAATATAAAAGAAAATCGAAGAAACTACATTTATTAATTTCAAATTTTAAGGGAAAAATGTAAAAGTAGCAAGTAAAATAAAAGAGAATAAAATTTTCTTGTCATATCTGAGATAAAAAATATTATTAAATAAAGGAAAAGTTTTTTGGTCTTTTTAAAATTAATTTTTTTTCTTTTAACTAATCGGTAAGTTTTAGCATGAATAATAAATATGTAATTACATGATGAATAATGTTTTTTTCAATGCTAATTTTTACAAGAAACTCGATATAAAATAGATAGCTTTTAAAAAATCGTGCAGTATTTTTTTGCTGTTCAGTACACTTCCACAAAATTTTAAGCATTTAACAATACACTTCTTTAGGTCCATAGGAGGTTAGCTTATATGTCATAAAATTCCCAAATTATTTTGTTATAAATGATGCACAATGGGAAAATTTATTTCCCAACAATAGTTAGGTTAGATGGTATAAAATGTCCAAATTATTTTGTGATAAAAGAGTGCACAATGAAAAGATTTATATCACTACAATTTATATTTTTTTATAATATGAAATATATTAAACAATAATCTATAATATACCAAAAATAATATTTATTTTCTTAATATGCATCAAAAATATCACATGTTTTCAACTTAACAATATTATATGCTTTAAAAAGGAAGGTAAAAGAATTTTGACAATATAATCAAAATCTCTCTCGTCTCCCTCTTTATACATTAGCATTTATAGATTTCTATTTTTAGTTATTTTTGGCAATATGAAGGCAATTCTTAGAGTCGCCTTTTGTACCCTCAAAAGCACCCCTTCGTTGTGCGGCTTGTGCCTAAAACATATCTTTGCCTTTAGTTTTTTAAATTTCCGTTTGTTTTTTTTTTAATTTCCATTCGAAATATACTACTAATTTTTTTGTTTCGTGGGCTGTATAGACGGCTTGATATTGAGCCATGAACAACGTATAACACACTCGAACGTGCTGAAAGATACTACTACTAGCAGTGAATTGATATAAAAGATTGAATCTCAAATTTAAGAGATAATTTGGAATTTTGGCATACTACTCCAATTCTTGGTCAGACCAAGCTATTAATTGACTGATTTTGTCACATTTGACTATATTACTCCATCAAAGTATATAAGCTGGAATTGGAAGTGTATGGGTTAAAATAGGAGTAGTATATAAGCTGGAATTGGAAGTATATTCTTGGTCAGATTAAGCAGTGGTTGTTGGTTGTTGCTAACTATGGGTTAGACTGGTAATATAAATCTGGTTAATTTTGAGACCTTTCATTTTATTTGAGGTCTACCCGATGAGTTAAAATAGAATTATTTTGAAGTAATTTTAGAAAAAATTTATCCAACTATTTTAATTATTGAATTAGTTCTTACATTATTTTAACTGTTTATTTTATTTTTTTTAAATTATTCTTTTTTAAACTATTTTTTAAATTTTTATTAAAAAATTTATTATTTCTTTATTTTTTTAAAAAATTTATTTATTATATTTCTTTTTTTATTATTATTATTTATATTTTTTATTTGTTTTTAATTATTTTAGCTAACTAGAATCTGCAGGTATTTACTGATTTACATGCCGACTGTGTGTGACTGAAAAACATGAACCAAAATCGACAAATACAACGAAGAAAAGCTCCCGATTCTAGTATCAATATGATTTTCAAAATTTTATATAAATTAAAATCGGTAGGGTGAGAGTTTTTTTAATAGGTAAGTTCATGTCCGCTGATTGTCTCTTAAAAAGTACCAGAAGATGAGTTTAGTAAATTAGAATTGGTACGTATTTGGAGACTTATCTCCCGGTTGTGGATGTTGTTCTTCATGAATGAAGAACATGAACCAAAATCGGAAAATACGATATAGAACATACAAAAATCGACTCTGGTATGATTATATTTTCAAAGATTTTTATATACCAAAATCGACAGATGAGAAGCATTTTATATGTCGATTGTATCCTGAAAAACATTCAGAAAAATGAGCATTTCTTTTAACAAGATTCAACTGATATGATTGTCCACATCCACCGATTCTGGGAACAATCGGTCATCGTGCAAGTTTCGTAACGGACGACTGTTCCTGAACCCAATTAATTTTTTAATGATATTTTTTCACTTTTTGATAAGTTTTGAGAAAGATAGGAATAAACCAAAAGAAAACAAAATTAATAAATAATTAAAATTAAAATAAAAAAATAAAAAAATAAAAAATGGTATCAAGAATAAGGATAGAAATGTAATTCTAACTATTGAGGGTGATTTAGCATTTCCACCCATTTGAGACATTCCTTATCTCCTTATCAAGGCGGATGAAGAATCTGATAGGCATCAAATAAAATGCATAGTCCTCAAATTATCCAGGAATATAAAGATATTGTATAAAGTGAAACTGTTTCTAATTATTGTTGTTACAAGTTACAACTTAAAACGTAAGATTACTCGGTTATTTATTGGTAATATCATGCATGATTGGTGTTGATGGTGGATTTTTGACAAAGGAAAAAATTATAATATCGCTTTTCGCCTAGCTGCAGAAGCATGAAATAAATATGTATAAATTTCTGACCCGATATCAGAATTATGAATGCATAATGTCATCTTACATTCCACAAGAGAATTGAGAATGCATATTCAGCTCGTGGTTAAATTAGACTAATAACTCTTTTATATATGTATGCACTTTCGAAATTTCAGGGCTTTACCCGACTAAACCCTCGTTATTTCATGGGTATTTGTACCAATCAGAATATGCTTATTGTACAAATTGCGAACATCCAGAATAGAGGCTATGCCATATCTGAAAGAAAAGGATAACTAGATGCATACCATCTAATTGCAGAGTCACATCAAACATTATCTCAAGATGCAAACTTCCGAAGCTGAATCTCTTGAAAATGTTTTGTATTCACTGCATAAAAGTTAAGCATAAGTGCTACCATTAAAATCTCATAAGAATGAGAAACCTAAAATAGGCCAGAGTCATGGCCATGCATTAGTAAATGCCAAATGCTAATGGCACATAAGCAATGGCCTTGGCACAAGCAAGTGCCAGCCCTAGCAAGCCTTAGTCACACTCCCAACACCAGTAAGTAGTACACACATGTGCCAAAAGGCCAGAAAAAGAGCCAAAAGGCCAAAAAGCTAACGAAGCGCGCGTTAAACAAACACTAGCAGTGTTATTGCTAGCGCTAGCGCTAGCTCCAGCACCAACGACGCTCCTGGCCGCACTAGCCTTTCCCATTCCCTTGCATTTTCAAACCTTGTTTGTGCTAGTATTGTTCTCACAAACTTATTGGTGGCACTATCTCACGATAAATTTACACACTTTGATTCAATGACTCCACTAATTCCTACGAGAAATCAAAATAATCACACGGGGGGATTATTCATGGGGTTTTAGTCTGGTGGTTACAACAACATGGGCGTGGCAACACCCCATGATAAGGAAGTTACAAAGTAGTGGTAAGGCTAAAGCAGTCAGTGGAGTAATGGTTTCCCGAAGATTTCAAGGCGGTTAAACCATTATCCCCACAACTTCCACTTCTCTATCTCTTCACTACTTCCACAACTTTACAAGGAAACGTATGTTCTCAAACTATTATAAATAGGCTCCTTAGCCCATTCAGAAAACACAACAAGCTTACCATTCTCATAAGCTCTGTGATTCTCAATAGTTCAACAACTTTACACACAATTCAATACACAAAATTCCTTCAACTTTCTTTGCTTCCCTCCCCTAAGATCAATTCATTTTCTCTCATCGTGATCGAAGCATAGCGGAACGACTACTTTGGTGGTTTAAGCTTGCTTTGTACGATTTCGATTTCTAAATCTAAAAAAAGTACTTCTATAGTACATTATTTTTCCTAGAATCAATTTTTAGGTATTAATAATTGGTAGAACACAGGGTTAGACACATGTTAATTCATGTAGCTTATAGTAATAAAAATTCATACTACTACAACCAACCTAATCTAATGGTTATTATTTAGTCAGTAAGATAATTCATAGATGAAAAAGAATTAGAGATATTGACACCAGATGTTACGTGGTTTGGTATGAATATTTACATCCATGGATTGTTGGGTTTCGCTACATGCGTGAATTATATTCAGTTTATTAAAATTGGAGCTTTAAGTGAACAAAGAATGAGAAAACAAGAAGAGATCAGAAGACAAGTCCCCCCTCCTAACCTAATAGACTTTTCACTTATACAAGAAAAATGAGTGTAAGGAAGATTGTAATATTACTCTTAGCTTAATTGTTAAGCTAAAGACTTGATATGTTATATGTCGTTCCATGATATTAAGTTACTTGTAGTGCTATAATCTTGTGCCACATATCGAGTATAACTTTTATCACCTTGAGGGTTATTTGAAGAAGAATCATTGAGAAAAAAATCTTCCCGGGATATAGTTTCTGAAACGAGATGAATGAGCAAGCAAAATTTCTGCAATGGATTGGTTTAAACTTGTATTGAGATTGGAACGCGTACTGTGAAGCATTGAGTTGCTCCGATTAGATTGTGTCTGGCATCAAGTTTACATGTATTCTTCTATGAGCTGTATTGTGTTATGTTTGGCCCAAGTATTTTATTACAAGAAGATTGTTATAATTCCGAGATGACTGTTGTAAGCAAGTTGATTATGATTTGACTGAGTTGTTCATATGACATGGAGTCGATGGGAATGAGATCTCTGGTCACAAAATCTTATGGTTGTGATTGCAAAGATATTGTCGTTGTTTGTGTCTTTCATAGCGAGCTTTCAATTTTTATTATAATTAAGTAATCGTACTAGTATGTTAATTGTATCTTGGTAACAATCCCATAGTTAGTTTGGTTTAAACTTTGATTATTACTACGAATCAACTTGTTGAAATAATCTTTTGGTCGTTCTTTTTTCGATAAGATTATACAAGGTGAAGTCTGCATAGGCTTATATAAAAAACATAGTGTTATACTTGGCACCCTCGACACTTCAATGGGTATCATAGGAGGCAAACACGAAAAATACTTAACAATGTCTGTTTGGTGCGATCCAACTGTAGATGGTGGATTTTGACAAAGTGTAAAATAGTAAAATCGCCTTCACCCGGCAGTAGAAGCGTATAAACAAATATATTTTTTATGTTACTGACCCAACATCAGAAGCATAGAATTCATATATTATATTTCATAGGAAAAAATTATAATATAAACCCTTTGTTACAGGCATCTCACATTGGTCCTTTAGCCTCTCTTAAAATATATATACATAATAGAGCTTCATCCGGCTGAGCTCTTAATATTTTATATATACACAATATTAGTATTGTACGACTCAGTTATAATGATTGGACAACTCCTAAATGTATTTCACGCTGATATAGAACGATATTGTCCCTTTATAATGATTAGACAACTCTTGGATGTATTGCATACTAGTATATAGCAATATGTCCTCGAAATATCATTGGTACTTGTTGCAATACTGCCTAATATTCTATAAATCATATATATTAAATCTCAAGCTCCTGGATGTATTGCATACTAGTATAAAACAACTTGAGTGTTCTCTAGTGTTATATTCCCCGGGTGAATTACTAGAATTGCTTTTTATGAATATTCAAACCCTAATTGGTTAATATTGGTTTATCACAGTATTCATACAAGCCTGTATGAAAGATTACAGCAAGTTGCATATGGATATACTTGGTCGAAACCCTAATATTAGTCAAATATCTAGTTTTTAACACGCATCATCACGATCGTCTTGGAAAAATATTCCAATGGGTAGAGAACGGGGGAAAAAGTTCTAAATAACAAATGTTCCACTATATATCTACTACGACATACTAAAAGAGCGTTTCATTCCGAAAAATGGTTTAAGAGATATGGCCTAAACCCTAGACGAAATACAAGCTGAAAACTGTCAGAAAATTCATGGAAAATTGTTGTTTGCTCAGTTTAACTACCAAAACGAGCTTTAAACCTGAATCCTTCCTTGCCAGGAGATAGCTGACGATTTTTCAATTCTGAATTGGGGTTAACCATCAAAAAAGGACACCGTGAAGAATCTATAGCGTTTTTACTAAGAACGTTGTGTCTGAAATTTATAATAACGAAATTAACAAAAGATTTCGTTTATTCACATATGAATGGTCGTAAAACGTTCATGATATATAAGACGTTCGTGATTTATAAGACGTTCATGATATAAAGGTTAAGAGCAATAGGACTGAAGAGCTATAGAGGAAAGAAATAAGGGAGTAGTGGGACCGGTACTAGCCGGCTGGCCGGACACCTCTATTTTCTTATTTCTAGTTTTATTATTTTATATCATTGCAACCTTTACTTAAGGTTTTCCTCTTCCTATCAAACTCTTTTCCCTTTCTATCAAGAGCTTAGTCTTCCTCTTGCTTCAAAACCACAAGCTCTGCTGAGCTATATATAATGGTCCCACTACCATATTAATATATTAAAAATATTATCATCTTAATATTTTCTTAATTTTGGTCTTCAGTTTTTACATCAAAATCCTCTTAAGATATATTTCCAAACAATATCATAGAAACCATATAACATGCAATGCAATAAGGAATGGTCTCTTGACCACTGACCTGTGCTCAGACCACCTGGTCGATCCCATTTATCATAGTATTCATATATCACGGTCTTCATCTATCACGTCCCTCATCTATCGCGACCTTCATTTATCATAATTAGGGTTTTATTATTTTACCTCAATTGGTTGTGCTACCAATAATTAAAATAACTTGACTACTCTAGCACAAGTGAATGGTCATACACTTAATGATGAACCTCCTAACGCTCATACGCTTAAGGCTCATTTGACTTGATCCTCATACACGAGCAGTGCGACGTATCAAACATTGTAAGCCTCGGATCGATCCAGCGATCTCATCATACCCATGCTTATTAATCCAATAAGATCATCTGAATATCATTTTCTGCTTCAACTGATACGATAATTCCACGATTACCAATGTCAAAATGAATAAGACTCTTTACGTCTATGATGTATTACATATCATTGCTTATCTTCACATACACAATACTCTTTGAGTCAATATTCTAGAACTCATCAACATGTAAGATAAATAGTCTATCTAGGTCAACAACTGACCATATAATACATATTTATAAAATAGACTTAATCATGTTTAAGGTATCAATCATGTCATATGGGGGGATATTCATTAGAGTTTTGGTCTGGAGTCATATAGCACGTGGCGTGTAGCAATACACCAACGATGAGAAATTAAATAATTCGTGTCGACAGTTGAAGAGATGAGCAGAATAGTGGTCGTACAACCGTC
>JAJJMC010019255.1:0-10631 GCA_023531435.1 Papaver californicum
TCTTTTTTATTTGGTTGCTTCCTATCTCGATCTTCTTCCACGTGTCAAGCTTCTTTTATTTACTAACAATTTGCCCCCTTTTTTTCTTTTTTACAAAATCATCTAGCGGTTGATCCAAGATTTTGAAAAATGGAGAAGAACTTATTTTAACTTTTTTCAGTTTCTTTTTCGCACGTTATCCGAGTTTTCCGCTGGCATTAATTGTATTAGCACTTACTGATTTTTCCGGCTCTGCATTTATTGTTTCTATGCATAAGATTGTGTCAGCTACACTTTTTTCGATAGAATCAAATCTTTTCCCATTTTATGGCGGTTTTAATTCTCTCCTTTAAATACCCTGCAACTTTTACTGTCTTCTCATAGTTATTGCGCTTTGTCTTCCTTAAACTTTTCAAATTTCTCCACTACTCAGGAGTTCTTTCCTTATCGATTGATTTCTTCTTTACTGTGATCTGACTATTGTTCACTTCTTTTCTTCATGTAAGTAATTTTTTCTTGACTTATGCTTTCTTTTCATGATTGAAATGATGGTTATCTTTTATACTGTAATTATTTCTAGGTAATTTCTTGTTATGTTAACTTTCTCTTTCTTATGCTTCTTTTTCTTCAGATTTTACATCATGCCTCATAGAAAGTCTGATGCTTCTGGTAATCAAGGTGAGAGCAGAAGATCGAGTAGGTCTACTACTTCGAGATACGCCGTCTCTCGTCATGATTCATCCCCTGGTATTCCCACCCCTGCTGCACTTTGCACTGTACGTAATCGACTCCTGATATTCCTAATCCTGCCCCCAAGAGTAAACGGGCATTATCTACTTATAGCTATCGGTCCATGGATATCGAAGAATTCAAGAGAAAACATAATCTTCAAGGATTTAAAGTTTCTTTCTTAGATAATAATTCTGATATGTTGACCTATGATTCAATGAGAAATTTTCAATATAGTCATCACAGATTGTTAATTTCTGCTGGTGCTTTAGAGGCCGGCCTTCGTCTCCCTTTGTATGAAAAGAATAATCCCTTCCAGTTCATAGTTCTTGCTACTCGCAATAGGGCTCCCCACACTCAGCCCCGATCCATCACACAGTATAATGGCAATTGGTGGCGAATTCTTGATGAATGCATTCTTCGCAGTGAGGGTCGCACCCGTCTTACTTGCTACGTTCCCGATCCTTCAGAATGTATTCATTATACACCTGAGAATTTCCAGAATACTTATGGTGATGGTATCACTGTTAAAAATTTTGTTAAATGGAGTGTTAGCCCAGTTCGTAAATGTTCCAAAGGGTTTCCCTTACTTCGAGAAGTTGATGACCCTAGAATTAGAATAGCTCCATATACCAAAGTCGATTTTCCTTCTAATGAAAGAATCCGTCGGGAACACGATTACAGATGGTATCGTACCCCTATTTTGATTGAAGGTCCTTGGGTATATGGTGACATCCCCCATAATAAAATTCAACATCTTCGAAACTGTTTCCCGAATTATTGTCCATGGAGATTAAACTTTGATGACTATAGATTTGAATACAAGGTTCGAATTTTTCATTTCATATTTCATTCTTTTAGATATATTGTATCGATCTTTAACATCTTCTTACAATGTTCGAACTTTTTTGGTTTCAGGTCGATCCTTCTTTTGATATTGAAGTTCCTCTTCCTTCATCTGAGTGTAGTATTCAGATTGTCGAGGGTAGACAAAGGGTCGAGCCCGCAGTTGAAGGTAAGGGAAAACGGAAATTAGTCCTTGCAGCAGAGAAGAAGCAGAAAAAGTCCAGAACTCTTGTGCTTTCCACTGAGGTTGTGGGAGGGATAACTTCAAATTTAAACAGTGGAGAAGGAAGTTCTGTTGTTGCTTTACCATCGGATCAGTCCGATCCTATTGATGTTATTCCCGTTTCTTCGATCCCAGCCGAAATTGGGGTATCGGAACATTCCGATCTCATTGTTGCACCTCCTTCTGGTACTTCAATCGATTTTTATAATATTATTTCCATTTCCTTTTGATTTTGTGCTTGATACTCCCGTACCTGATAATGGTACATTAGGAGTTTTTTCTGGTTTTCCTCAAGAAGAGGGAGATGATGTTGTTATTGATGAAGATATTGTTGATGTAGTGAATGAAGTAACTCATGTTGAAGAAGAAAATCCGTTGGAAAAGAATAATGCTGATGTAAATCCGGCCGGTGATGTAGAAATGTGAATGTTAAAACCAATGCCACTCTTGTTGAAGAATCGAATGATATTGATCGTTCTGAAAAAGAAACTTCTCCTCCTTCTGGTACGACCGCTCCTAATGTTTCGATCCCTACTGAAGTCGAGGGTACTATTGGAGTTTCTTCGGAACCGATCGTACCTACCGAGACTTTGGTTCGATCTTCTCCTGTTGCTGTTGTGGTCGATACTGAAATACCAAGTGATGATCCTTCCATTCTGCAGTCTCTCTCTAATCAAATTGCCAGTGTCAGAACTGATGAAGGTCTTAATTTAATCGGTGATGAAGAAGAGGCTTACAAGTGGTTTTTTTCTCGGGGGCTTTTAAATATTTCATCAAATCCTGATATTGTTAAGTCTGATTCTTGTTTCATGTCTCGATTTCGTGATTCACTTAGTGCGATACCTATAGATGAAGCTCAGGATGCGTGGTCTAAGAACGATATTTGTGAATCCTCCTTCTTCCTTTACTGAAGTTTTAGCTGTTGCTGAAAGTTCATCATATTCACTTGCACAGCAAGTTTTGGCTCAACTCCAGTATGGTAATGATTGTTTATTTAGCGGTTATAAATTTTATAAGGCTCGAGCCACCATGTTGGGGTTACTGTTTAAGAACGAGTCAGTAAAAATGAAGGTAAGAAATGATACACTACAACAAGCAAATGATGAGTTGAAGCAGCAAAATAATCTTCTTCAACAACAACTTCAACAATTCCAACAGCTTCAACAACAACATCAGCAACAGCAAGAACAACTCCAGACTATCGAAGTTCTTCAGAGTCAAAATCAAGGTTTATTTTTCATTCCTCTTCATTTATTATTCTATTTTATTAATCTATATGGAAAATTTAAATTTTATCCTGGGTCCAGTGGAAAACTTGGAAACCTTATTTAGGTACGATCGTAGAATGGTACAATTGAATAATCATGCAAAGGAAATCTACAAAGAGATGAATGTGGTTAGAGAAAAACTAACTCAATTGAACGACAGTTTTGATTTAGCCACTTGGAGGCGTAATAAAGCTGAGTCAAAATACAAAGAAGTTGTAAAATTGCTTACTCTGAAAGAAATAGAGTTTAAATCTGTTGTTAGAGGTACTTTTTTGGTATACCTGATCTTTTGGTTTATTATACCATAAAATTTATCTAATATTTTCTTGTATTTTCAGAACTGGAGAGAAAACTTAATGAAGTTAAAGATCGAGCAACTCAAGCAGAAACTGATCTTAATACAATGAATGATACAGTGAAAAACATCACTGAAGAGTTAAAGACTTCTGAAAACAATGTGTCTCTTGGTGCAACAAAAGTTCGGAGTTTACAGGCTCAATTGTCTGTTGAGCTTTCCAAGATTGCAGCTCGTGAACAAGAAATTGTATCATTAACCACCGAATTGAATGAAGAAAAAGATCAAAGATCACGTTTTGTTGCTCAAATAGAAAAAGATCAACAAAAGATCGAAGAGCTTCAAAAAGAAATCAACTTTGGGCGCGACTTTGTTCATTGGGTTCGACAGGATGTTAAAGCAAAAATTACGAAATCCTTCAATACTGCTTTAGATCGTGCACAATCCGATCCTTCAGTGCTCAGTAAACGCGCTTCTGTGCCTGTAGTTCCCCCTCCACCATCGCGACCCAGTCTTCCCGATGCTTGATGATGTTCTTTATAACTTCATGTATTGTTTGCTTCATCATCTTGTAATTTGTCTGTCTTTCAAGAATTTTCTTTTGTAACCTTTTAATACGTTTTTTCAATGTTGTTCCCTACACAAGACAATTTGATTAAGTAATCTTTTTGGCTATCATATGACTTTCCGAGTACCATGAATTGAAGTACTTTTTACCTCAAATCATGTTGTTCGAGATCCCACACATACGAAACAAACCCGAGCCAGGGGTAAGATACAGGGTTGGTCCCGAACTGTACTTTGAAAATTGATAAACCAATAATAAGGAACTCCTTCTTTATAAGAATTTCGTTGTTAGTGAAATTCTTTAAGGATGTTTACCTTTTGTGTATGATTGTGTCGTCAATCGCAACGCAATCCAGAATATGATGTTCCTGGAATGATTAAATTATAAAGGAAATTACTGGATTAGTTGGCTATGTACCTGCCTTTTGTGTTAACATCGCATTGTTATTCACGGATAGTAAAGCTTTAAGTATTGTGCATTCCATGGATGCTGTAAAACTTCTCCTTGCATATTCTGGAGATAGTACGATCCTTGTCCCGCTGACGCTTGAATTATGTATGGACCATCCCATGTTGGTGCGAATTTTCCTGCATTTTTATCTCTTTGGTATTCCGTTATTTGTCGTAGGACATATTGGCCTTGGACAAAGTTTCGTGATTTCACACGTTTATGGTATTCTCGAGCTAATCCCCTTTGATAATTCTCCATCTTCTGGAGTGCTACCTCTCTTTTTTCTTCCAAGTCATCCAATTTTTGTAACATAAGATCTGAATTAAGATTTTTCTCCCATGCTTCTGTTCTGGTTGTAGGTAAAATAACCTCTGTTGGTATTACTGCTTCCGTTCCATAAGTAAGAAGATAAGGTGATTCTCCAGTTGAAGTTTTTCTTGTGGTTCTATATGCCCATAATGTATTACGTAACTGTTCGCACCACTTTTTATAATACCCATCCAATGTTTTCTTCAGATTTGTTGCGATCGTTTTATTTGTGGATTCTGCTTGTCCATTGCTTTGTGGATAGAAAGGTGTAGATTTATGCTTTTGAATATTATACGTTTCAAATAATATGTCGATATTCTTTCCTTGGAATTGTCTCCCATTATCAGAAACTATTGCTGCGGGAATCCCAAACCTACAAATGATATTCTCGAATAGAAATGTAAAAACATCAGTGTCTCTGATTCGTGCTAATGCTTTCGCTTCTACCCACTTGGTGAAATAATCGGTAGCCACGATTAAATATTTTCTTTTCTTTGTTCCTTCAACTAATGGTCCAACTATATCAACCCCCCATTTTGCAAATGGCCATGGACTAAGTATTGAATTTAATTCTGTAGCTGGTGCTTTGATTTTCTTACCAAATCGCTGACACTCTTCGCACCTTCGAACCATTTTTTCCGAATCTTTTAGCATAGAAATCCAGTAATAACCTTGCATTTTGGCTTTTAATGCTAACGATCGTCTTCCGCTGTGATTTCCTGCATCTCCATAATGTATTTCTTTAAGAATTCGCAATCCTTCTTTTTGAGATAAACATCGAAATAACGGTCCAAGGAAATAATTTCGATAAAGAATTCCATCCCGAAGTTGGTAGCTGTTTGATTTGAATTGAATTTTCCTTGCTTCTTTAGAATCTGTTGGTAACACTTTATTTTGCAAATATTGATGTATCGGGACTCTCCAATCTGGTTCGTTTGGTTGGTCATCTTCTTGTTGCGATGTAAGTGGGGTATTCCGTATTGCTGGGTCGTCAATTTCTTCCATCGCATTATCCTCTTCTATATTATTTAATGTTTGTGCTCTTATGGATGGCTCATATATTCTCCTAATTTTTACTGCTTTAGCGGTTGGATCATTTATCATAGATGAAACATATGCAAGTGCGTCGGCATGTCGATTCTTTTCTCGGGACAAATGTCGAAAAACAATGTTTGGAATACGATTTGTTAAATTCTGCACAAGGTTCTTATACCTTTCCAAATCTTCATCAATCGTTTGATATTTTAGTTCGATCTGTCTAATTACCAGCTGCGAGTCACTTGTGAGTCTAACATCACTTATTCCTAGTTCAATAATGAGTTTGAGAGCATGGACCACTGCTTCATATTCTACTATGTTATTCGTATGCTCTTCGAACTCTAGACGAAATGAATGTACCGCACGTTCTCCCCTTGGTGCTGTAATCACGATACCTATTCCTGCTCCTTCTTTATTTCGCGACCCATCAACAAAAACTTCCCATCGTCGTGAACTATTTGAATCCAAAATATCTAATGAATCTTCTTCTTCACACCCTGGCAGTCCTTGAATTTCATATTCTTCCTCAATTGGAAAATCTGCCAAAAAATCAGCTAGAATTTGAGATTTCTGCGTAGTTTGTACTTCATAAACAATGTTGTATTGTTCCAGCTGAGCATTCCATTTTGCTATTCTTCCTACTTTTCCTGTATTCTTTAAAACTGACTCCAATGGTGCTTTTGTTAATATACGAACATAATGAGTAAGAAAATAAGTGCGTAACTTCTGAGTAGCAAATACTACTGACAAAATTAGCTGTTCAATCTTGGTATAATTTCTTTCTGCTGAATTCAGAGTCTTGCTGATGTAATATATTGGTTTTTCAATCTTCTCATTCATTCTCACCATTACCCCACTGATTGCATTTTCTGTTGCCGCTATGTATAAAGTTAATATTTCTTCTGGCTATGGTTTTTGCAATGCTGGCAACGTGGCGACATGTAATTTTATACTTTGAAATGCTTGTTCACAACGATCGTTCCATTCAAATTTATTTTTCTTCTTAAGTACATCAAAAAAGGGCTTGCATCGTTCTGATGATCTCGCAATGAATCTACTCAATGCAGCCAAACACCCATTTAACTTCTGTACACTTTTTATACTGTTTGGTGATGACATATCTGTTATTGCTTGTACTTTTGCTGGATCAACTTGTATTCCATCTTTCGTAACCAAATATCCCAAAAATCGTCCTGAAGTAACACCAAAAATACATTTCTCTGGATTTATTTTCATTTTATATTTTCGTAATGAACCAAAAATTTCAGCCAAGTTCTGTAAATGATCATCAGATAATTTACTTTTTACTAGCATGTCATCCACATAAACTTCCAAAGTTTTACCGATCCATGGTTTGAATATCGCGTCCACTAAACGTTGATATGTTGCTCCTGCATTTCGTAACCCAAATGGCATTCTGGTGTAACAATACAATCCCCGTGGAGTAAAGAACGATGTGTGTTCCTGATCTGCTTCTGCTAATGCTATCTGATTGTATCCAGATTGTCCATCCATAAATGATAACATCTCATGTCCTTCAACGGCATCTACTAATTGGTCGATGTTTGGGAGCGGATAACTATCTTTTGGACATGCTTTGTTTAAATTAGTAAAATCTATACAAATTCTTACTCCATCGTTCTTTTTCGGGACAATCACCATATTAGAAATCCATGTGGGGTATCGTACTTCCCGAATGAATCTTGCACTTAAAAGTTTAGTTAATTCTTTTTCCACTGGTTCATGGTATTCTGGTGCGACCTTTCGTATTCGTTGGCGAAAGGGAATTGCATCAGGACGTATTTTTAATTCGTGCTGTACGATATTAGGATCGATCCCCGGCATATCTTCCATTCTCCAAGCGAATACATCTACAAATTCACAAAGCAACTTAACTAATTGTTGTTCCAAATCTGCTTTTATTAAAATCCCAATTCGCACTTGTTTGGGCAATTCTGTAGTGCCAATATTTATGACTTTTGTTTCCTCTACTGGAGCGAAGACTGGTTTTTGAATCCCAATTGGAGTTGGGGTTCCCTTTAATTGCTACATCGTCCCTTTATGATGTTGGTCTACCAGATTTTCTTGACTCTGACTGCTCTCTCCTTTTTCATTTATCGTTTTATTTTTTGCATGCTTTTCTAAATATTGACTTATTTCTTCCTCCTTTGCTTTAACTCTTCGTTCTTTTTTCTTTTTATGTTGTAGATGCTCCCGTTCCTCATTCATTCTTGTTTCTACCATTATACAAAACTTAGCATCTTCTTGATCACCCTTTATCTACATCTCTCCTTGCGGTGTTGGAAATCGCAAATATTGATGATATGTTGATACCACTCCTTTCAATTGGTGAACCCATCGTCTTCCAATTATAGCATTGTATGGTGATGGTGCATCCACAACACTCAATCTTGTCAAAATGTTGATCGGTCCAGCTGAAACTTCAAGATCAATGTCTCCCTTTGGCTTGGAAGATATTCCATTAAACCCATAAATGATGTATCGTGATAAGATCAACTGATCTTCTTTAAAACCCATTTTACAAAATGTACTATAGAACATCACATTTAATGAACTGCCCCCATCCAAAAGTATTTTCTTTACATTCCAGCCTGATATCAATAATGTTAACACAAGAGGGTCATTATGCATTTCAATTTCTTGGTTTACTTCTTGTGCGGAAAATGTCAATGGATATGCCATCCAATCTTCCCATAATTCTGCTTGCCTTCCTTGAACTTTAAAGACTTCATGGTTCCGAATTCTCTTGCACAATTTTTTATTGATTGCGACATTCAAATCTGTATTATTCTTTTCCGCATATGATATCATATTAATTGTTTGTTCATTATATGGAATGCGTATTGCCTTGCTTTCATCATGTTTCTTTGTTGGTTCAACTTTCTGAACAAATTCCTTTAACTCTCCAGCATCGACCATTCTTTGTACTAATGCTATAAAATTTCTACAGTTGTTTGTTGTATGCCCTTTATAGCTATGATACTCACAATAGTCTTTTGAATGTTGTGTAAACTCTGGTTGATTTTCCTTTGTTATTGGCCATTGAAAATTTGGCCGATTCTTCAAAATGTTGAATAATCTGAAATATGAAACATTAAGCTTGGTGAACGTTCTTTCTCGAAATTGCTGAGCAAAATTTTTACCATACCCTTGTCGAGGATGTTTTAGTTCTCTTGATTCGAATTTCGGAAGAAATTTCCTTTTCTAATCAGGCGATTCCTCAACTGAATTTGTTCTCCTTGTGTTTCCTTGGCTTCTTGGATTAATTCTCGATCCTTGCTCTTGTATGTCTTGGAGCCTTGCACATGTTTCTATTATTTCTCTTAACTGGCCTTCAGTTTTTGGATTATTTCAGTGAATTTCAAAAAAAAGCTGGCTTTTCCGATCAACAATCCCCCATTTGTAATGGTTTATAGCTGTTATTGGGTCTAATTCACCTATTGCTTGACATATCGCGTGCCATCTGACTGTATATGATCGGATCGATTCTTCTGGCCAAGATGTTAATGAATAAAGTTTGTCCTCCCCTGAATCAACTGGTTTATTATACATGTATGCTTCAAGAAACTTCCTCACCAACTGTGCGTAATTATGGATGGAATTTTCCAGTAATCTATCGTACCACAACAATGCCGTCCCTGTTAAACTGGATGGAAAACATCTGCACATGATTGCTTCATGATCGTCCCACCGGGTCATCACTCGATTGTAATACTTTAAATGTGATGTTGGATCCTTGGTACCATCGTAACATTCGAATACTGAAATATTATATTCTCTTGGTAATGATACACATGTCAAATGTTGTGCTAACGGAGTTCACTTTGCTTCTTTCAATACCTCTTCTATTCTTCCCCCCTATTTATTTTTTAATCCTTTAATTTCTTCTTTCATTTGTTCCATCGTTTCCAAACATGTTTCCCATTGGGTTCGTTGAATCTCTTTTTCTTGTTGCCTTCTTACTCGAGATGCCGATCCTACTAACACTATTCTTTGATCTGGATTCCGTTGTTCACTTCTTGATATTTGTCTACTTGACATTACCTCCTGATTCCGTATTTTTGTCACAGCTGGTCTTTGCTCTCTCTGAATTACATCTTTTAAAACTTGATTTTCGGTTGCTAGTAATTCAATTCGACGGTTGCTTGCTATTTGCTCCTTTCTCATTTCATTTATTTCTTCTAATAAATCCTGTATTTACTGTATTTTTCTTTGAGAACTCTCATGATCTGAAGAGAAATTCTGAACCACTGTATTTGGTGTTAATTCTTGATTTGGGGTATGATTTCCCTCGTTACTTTGTTGTTGTCCTGATTCTCTTCCTTCCTCTTGTCTATTCTCCCAGTCTTCATTATCATTTTGGTTCCCAGAATTAGCATCTTGAGACATATTTTTCAGATCCTGTTGTTTCTTAACTATTTTTCGCCTTGCTGATTGCTTTCCTTGCTTGATATCTAGAAATTTCTCAGAAAGTCAGTCAAATGAACTCTTACACATCAAAATCATAAGAGATCCTATTTATTACTTTAACTGTAAATTCTTCCTATCACAAATCTGATTTTTTTCCAATTCATAAAATCCTTTATTTCATATTCTTATCTATCTTTTCAAACATTTTTCATGTCAATAAAACATGCTTTATAAATAAACTTTACACTTTTTGTATCTTGCAAAATTGAGTTTTTCCCATCTTTTCTTTTAAATTTTTCCAACCATATCCGTTCTTTTCTTAATAAAAATGTTTCCTTCTTGGACGATTTATTTTTGAATTTAAAACCTTTTTTCCTTCATCAGGTAGGATAAATCCTTTAATATCCCTGTTTCTAGCGCCAAATTGTTTATGCCAAAAAATCTTTTTGACTAAAACAACCAATCATATTCTCACATATCAATTAAAGGTTGAAA
>JAJJMC010019264.1:0-5000 GCA_023531435.1 Papaver californicum
GTTGGCAGGTCTCTTTGTATGTGTTGTCCGGAAAGAGGAGGACTCAATGATTATTCGTTCGCCGGAACCAGTAGTTAAAATTTTGGTGGATCCGGATCCCGTAAAAATTTCTTTCGAGGAATGGGCTAGACCAGGTCATTTCTCAAGAACAATAGCTAAAGGCCCTAATACTACCACTTGGATCTGGAACCTACATGTCGATGCTCGCGATTTCGATAGCCATACCAGTGACTTGGAGGAGATCTCCCGAAAAGTATTTAGTGCCCATTTCGGTCAACTCTCCATCATATTTCTTTGGATGAGTGGCATGTATTTCCACGATGCTCGTTTTTTCCAATTATGAAGCATGGCTAAGCGATCCTACTCACATTAGACCCAGCGCTCAGGTGGTTTGGCTAATCGTGGGCCAAGACATATTGAATGGTGATGTGGATGGGGGTTTCCGAGGAATACAAATAACCTCTGGGTTTTTTCAGATTTGGAGAGCGTCTGGAATAACTAGTGAATTACAACTCTATTGTACTGCAATTGGTGCATTGGTCTTTGCGGCGTTAATGCTTTTTGTTGGTTGGTTCCATTATCACAAAGCTGCTCCAAAGTTGACTTGGTTCCAAGATTAGAATCCATGTTGAATCACCATTTAGCGGGGTTACTAGGACTTGGATCTCTTTCTTGGGCGAGACACCAAATACTTGTCTCTTTACCAATTAACCAATTTCTAGACGCTAGAGTAGATCCTAAGGAGATCCCACTTCCCCATGAATTTATCTTGAACCGGGATATTTTGGCTCAACTTTATCCAAGTTTTACCGAGGGAGCAACCCCATTTTCCACCTTGAATTGGTCAAAATATGCCGAATTTCTTACTTTTCGTGGAGGATTAGATCCAGTAACAGGGGGTCTATGGCTGACCGATATTGCACATCATCATTTAGATATTGCAATTCTTTTCCTAATAGCCGGTCACATGTATAGGACTAACTGGGGGATTGATCATGGCTGAAAGATATTTTAGAGGCTCATAAAGGTCCATTTACAGGCCAGGGCCATAAAGGGCTCTATGAAATCCTAACAACGTCATGGCATGCTCAATTATCTCTAAATTTAGCTATGTTAGGCTCTTTAACCATTATTGTAGCTCACCATATGTATGCCATGCCCCCTTATCCATATGTAGCTACTGACTATGGTACAATACTTTCGTTGTTCACACATCACATGTGGATTGGTGGATTTCTCATAGTTGGTGCTGCTGCACATGCAACCATTTTTATGGTAAGAGATTATGATCCAACTACTCGATACAACGATCTATTAGATCGTGTCCTTAGGCACCGCGATGCAATCATATCGCATCTCAACTGGGCATGTATATTTCTAGGCTTTCACAGTTTTGGTTTGTATATTCATAATGATACCATGAGCGCTTTAGGGCGTCCACAAGATATGTTTTCAGATACCGCTATTCAATTACAACCCGTCTTTGCTCAATGGGTACAAAACACTCACGCTTTAGCACCTGGTGCAACAGCTCCTGGTGCAACAACAAGCACCAGCTTGACTTGGGGGGGTAGTGGTTTAGTAGCAGTAGGCGGCAAAGTAGCTTTGTTACCTATTCCATTAGGAACCGCAGATTTTTTGGTACATCACATTCATGCATTTACGATCCATGTAACGGTATTGATACTACTGAAAGGTGTTCTATTTGCTCGTAGTTCCCGTTTGATACCTGATAAAGCAAATCTGGGTTTTCGTTTCCCTTGTGACGGACCTGGAAGAGGGGGGACATGTCAAGTATCCGCCTGGGATCATGTCTTCTTAGGTCTATTCTGGATGTACAATGCAATTTCGGTAGTAATATTCCATTTCAGTTGGAAAATGCAGTCAGATGTTTGGGGTAGTATAAACGATCAAGGAGTGGTAACTCATATCACGGGAGGAAACTTTGCGCAGAGTTCCATTGCTATTAATGGGTGGATCCGTGACTTTTTATGGGCCCAGGCATCCCATGTAATTCAGTCTTATGGTTCTTCATTATCTGCATATGGTCTTTTTTTCCTAGGTGCTCATTTTGTCTGGGCTTTCAGTTTAATGTTTCTATTCAGCGGCCGCGGCTATTGGCAAGAACTTATTGAATCCATCGTTTGGGCTCATAACAAATTAAAAGTTGCTCCTGCTACTCATCCTAGAGCCTTGACCATTGTACAATGACGTGTTGTAGGAGTAACCCATTACCTTCTGGGTGGAATTGCCACAACATGGGCATTCTTCTTAGCAAGAATTATTGCAGTAGGATAATGGCTAGGAGGATTTGAAAAGCATTATGGCATTAAGATTTCAAGGTTTAGCCAAGGCTTAGCCCAGGACCCCACTACTCGTCGTATTTGGTTTGGTATTGCTACCGCACATGACTTTGAGAGTCATGGTGATATTACTGAGGAACGTCTTTATCAGAATATTTTTGCTTTTCACTTCGGGCAGTTAGCAATAATTTTTCTTTGGACTTCCGGAAATCTATTTCATGTAGCTTGGCAAGGAAATTTTGAGTCATGGGTAAAGGACCCTTTACATGTAAGAACGATTGCGCATGCAATTTGGGATCCTCGTTCTGGTCAACCGGTGGTTGAAGCATTTACTCGAGGGGGTGCTCTCGGACCAGTGAATATTGCCTATTCTGGTGTTTATCAGTGATGGTATACAATTGGCTTACGCACTAATGAAGATCTTTATACCGGGGCTCTTTTTTTATTATTTCTTTCTGCCATATCCTTAATAGCGGGTTGGTTACACCTGCAACCGAAATGGAAACCAAGCGTTTCGTGGTTTAAAAATGCCGAATCTCGTCTAAATCATCATTTTTCAGGATTCTTCGGAGTAAGTTCCTTGGCTTGGACGGGGCATTTAGTTCATGTCGCTATTCCTGGATCCAAGGGGAGTACGTTAGATGGAATAATTTCTTAGATGTATTACCACATCCTCAAGGGTTAGGACCGCTTTTTACAGGTCAGTGGAATCTTTATGCTCAAAAACCCGATTCTGATAGTCATTTTTTTGGTACCTCCCAAGGGGCGGGAACTGCCATTCTAACTCTTCTCGGGGGATTCCATCCACAAACACAAAGTTTGTGGCTGACCGATATGGCTCATCATCATTTAGCTATTGCATTTCTTTTTCTCGTTGCTGGTCATATGTATAGAACTAACTTCGGGATTGGGCATAGTATGAAAGATCTTTTAGAAGCACACATTCCTCCGGGGGGTCGATTAGGACGTGGACATAAGGGTCTTTATGACACAATCAATAACTCGATTCATTTTCAATTAGGGCTTGCTCTAGCCTCTTTAGGGGTTATTACTTCTTTGGTAGCTCAACACATGTATTCTTTACCCGCTTATGCATTCATAGCACAAGACTTTACTACTCAAGCTGCGTTATATACTCATCACCAATACATCGCAGGGTTTATAATGACAGGAGCGTTTGCTCATGGAGCGATATTCTTCATTAGAGATTACAATCCGGAGCAGAATAAAGATAATGTATTGGCAAGAATGTTAGACCATAGAGAAAATATCAAATCCCATTTAAGTTGGGTCAGCCTTTTTCTGGGGTTCCATACTTTGGGACTTTATGTTCATAACGATGTCATGCTTGCTTTTGGTACTCCAGAGAAACAAATCTTGATCGAACCCATATTTTCCCAATGGATACAGTCCGCTCATGGTAAGACTTCATATGGCTTCGATGTACTTTTATCTTCAACGAATGGCCCAACATTCAATGCAGGTCAAAGCATATGGTTGCCCGGTTGGTTAAATGCTATTAATGAGAATAATAATTCACTATTCTTAACAATAGGACCTAGCGACTTCTTGGTTCATCATGCGATTGCTCTAGGTTTACATACAACTACATTGATCTTAGTAAAAGGTGCTTTAGATGCACGTGGTTCCAAGTTAATGCCAGATAAAAAGGATTTTGGTTATAGTTTTCCTTGCGACGGTCCGGGACGAGGCGGTACTTGTGATATTTTGGCTTGGGACGCATTTTATTTGGCGGTTTTTTGGATGTTAAATACCATTGGATGGGTTACTTTTTATTGGCATTGGAAGCACATCACATTATGGCAGGGTAACGTTTCGCAGTTTAATGAATCCTCCACTTATTTGATGGGGTGGTTAAGAGATTACCTATGGTTAAACTCTTCACAACTTATCAACGGATATAACCCGTTTGGTATGAATAGTTTGTCCGTCTGGGCGTGGATGTTCCTATTTGGACATCTTGTTTGGGCTACTGGATTTATGTTCTTAATTTCCTGGCGTGGATATTGGCAGGAATTGATTGAAACTTTAGCATGGGCTCATGAACGCACACCTTTGGCTAATTTAATTCGGTGGAGAGATAAACCAGTGGCTCTTTCCATTGTGCAAGCAAGATTGGTTGGATTAGCTCACTTTTCTGTAGGTTATATATTTACTTATGCGGCTTTCTTGATTGCCTCTACATCGGGCAAATTTGGTTAATTCCTTTTTTTTAATGTCCTGTATCAGCGACAATTAATTTTATGTTTCGATGGAGAAGGAGGCCCACCTTCTTAATATTTTTACATCTAGGATCCGACTTGTATCATTGATAATAATAGGAACTGAACCATTATGGCAAGGCAAAGTTTGATTCAGAGGGAGAAGAAGAGGCAGAAGTTGGAACAGAAATATCATTTGATTCGACAATCCTTAAAAAAAGAACTAAGCAAAGTTCCATCATTGAGTGACAAATGGGAAATTTATAGAAAATTACAATCCTCACCACGTAATAGTGCACCTACACGTCTTCGTCGACGTTGTTTTTCGACCGGAAGATCGAGAGCTAACTATCGAGACTTTGGGTTATCCGGGCACATACTTCGTGAAATGGTTCATGCGTGTTTGTTGCCGGGGGCAACAAGATCGAGTTGGTAAGGATCAAAACATTCCTTCATGTTTCTATGGATCTCTATG
>JAJJMC010019264.1:10000-22817 GCA_023531435.1 Papaver californicum
AGTAGTTCTTCTACTCAGCGGAATGACTGATCATGATAATCAAGATAAATGTTCCACTTTATAACTATACTACTATAATAATAAGTTTTTTTTTAGTAGTATAGTTATGTGGATGTTTCCTTTTTTTGCCATTGAGTTTACAAAAAGTAACAATATCTCTATTTTCCGCCCCAAACTGAAGACTTAGATTATAGTTTTGTGAAAAAAGCCCCTTATCGGATTTGAACCGATGACTTACGCCTTACCATGGCGTTACTCTACCGCTGAGTTAAAAGGGCTCATTTGATTCAATTGTTGAATGAACCAACAGTCACTATGAGTCTACTGTATGTACCTATATATATAATATACATCATATATATGGATCTCGGCTCGTTCAGGACCAATCAAAAATTTTTTGACTTCAGCTTTTTTTTGAGAAGTCTAGGAAAAATGCTTCCTTTTATTTGATTTTATCAATATTAATGCACTACATTTTTTCAAGACCGCCCCTATAATAGATTTGTTTTTTTTTGACCCTCATCAGAATGAGATTCATTTGATTGAGACACAATTCGACGTAGATCCAAGATATTTCATCGAATCATTGATGAACAGATTCGACACGTACCCTGCAATTTTTATAGAAAAAAGAAATTAGATGGAATCATGAAAGCAGAAAATATTCTTCGTATTTAGCCATAGCATTACATTATATTGACAATTACAAAAAACTGTTCATACTATGAGTATAGTAGGCGATCCGGCGGGTATGCCCCCATCGTCTAGCGGTTCAGGACATCTCTCTTTCAAGGAGGCAGCGGGGATTCGACTTCCCCTGGGGGTAGGGTACTACGAAAGGAGGTTGATCATGGATTTATCCATAAGTCTAAAATGGATTCTTCCTGGGTCGATGCCCGAGTGGTTAATGGGGACGGACTGTAAATTCGTTGGCTATATGTCTACGCTGGTTCAAATCCAGCTCGGCCCAAAAATCCGCCGATCCATCATGAGATAATAGAAAAAATTTTGCCTCCAGAAACCAGACAAAGAAACGAAGACTTTTTTATGCTATATCCTTAATTTTTTTGTTCCCATAGATTCTACTTTCTAATGATCTGGTCTGTACCCTTAATTTCTAAGGGAGGGGTAAAGAAAAAAAGACTTTTTCTTTTTTATTTATTATGAAATGATTTGACTACTAGTAATACGTGCCGTTCTCACTAAAGCCCATACCCATATGAATATCAACATATCGCTTCTATCTCTGTTACAATACAGCGATTCTAAATAGAAATATGCTATGAATTTAATAATAAGAATATGTATCCTTTACATCTTATTTCCCTGGGATTGTAGTTCAATTGGTCAGAGCACCGCCCTGTCAAGGCGGAAGCTGCGGGTTCGAGCCCCGTCAGTCCCGACCTAGGATCCGATGAATCCGTCAACTCATTTCTCTATTTTCGGTGAAGAGGGAGGACTGAAAACAAGATCTAATTTCCGCCGGAGGTCTTTTTTATCATCGAAGAAATACAAGAATTTTCATTAATTCTCGACTAGTACTGATTCGTGGGGAGAGCTAGATTGGTACAATTGGTGGTAGGGTCCTATTCGGGATTTCAAGAGATACCGCACAGGTTTTCCTTTTTCTATTGGTTCTGATCCATGGAATTCAATATAATACCCACCCGGTTCCCGAGAGCATACCTACAAATTGAATTCCTTCATTGTGTGATACAAAATTAACTTGACCTTAACATAGTTGGCGCGCCAGAATCCTTTTCAGATTCTATTAAAACCACCTCCTTATTTTCTAGCTCCTATTTTTGGGAACCGCAATTCCTAATTGGAAACAATCTATCTATCTCACTTCCATACCGAATTTCGGATATGATATATGTTCCGGTTTCAATCCAACGAAAGAAGCTTTTATTTTAAAAAAAGAGAGATCAAAGAAAGATCTGCCCTACCCCGCTTAATAAAGAAATTAATAATATTTCTTCTCCTGTTTTTTCTTTGATGAAGGGGTCCTATCGAAGCAAGAGTAAACTCCAAAAAAGTACATTTCTAAAAAAACGAGATCTTTTATACCCGAATCCATCTTTATTACACCTCTTTGTCTTCCAAGAAATTTAGATCATAACAAACTAAATGAGTTTCGAACTTCACTTTTTTCCATTTCATTTCTACTGTTTGGGTTTGTGACCAATTGAAATGGAAGACGGGTCAGATGATACCTCATCAGCTGGTTGTATACGGAAGACGGTAGGTTATAGAAAAGAATGAAAAACGAAAAGGGATTCTTTGTTGTATCAAGAATTCCTTTTTTAATTCGTTATGGATAAAAGATCCTCCTATGTTATACTATTCAATTCTCGACAATGAATCGATCTGAAAGCTCAGATATTGTTATTCATGATATTGATCCGATTCAATATCAAATAACATTGGGATGCAATTCATTTCATTGAATTTAGAGGAGAAGATTTATCATCTCTATGGGATTAGATCCCGAGTTATTGTGAAGTAAAAAACGATGGGATTATGGAAGTAAATATTCTCGCATTTATTGCTACTGCGCTGTTCATTCTAGTTCCTACTGCTTTTTTACTTATCATCTACGTAAAAACAGTCAGTCAAAATAATTGATTCGAATGAAGCTTGACTTCTTTATTCTTATCAATGATTGAAGAAATGAAAGGTATTTTCATTCCACGTCTTAAATGAAATGGGCGGACTAGAATCAGCAGTATATGAGATCCGGTAGTATGGTAGAAAGATATCAATTTCTTTCTACCATACTTTCTATTATTGTATTGTCTCAAGTTGTACTGGTACTGTATAAAGAGGGATAGGCTTCATCTAGATTAATCTACAATATGTATCTTGTATTTTCATATATGTACATATCTATAAATTTCATATATGTGATGTACATCATGTAAATAACACCCCAATTCTAGTTCTTCCTTGCATCTATTTTTTTGTTTGATTGAAAGGTTTTTTTTCATATAGTCCATTACTGTAATTCAATATAATTTGCAAATGGAAATTTCATATTTAAAATCCCTTTACGATATATGAAAAAATGGCTACAGTTTGATTACTCAACTCAATTAGTAGTGCTTTTAGAGTCCACTTCTTCCCCATACTACAAGTGAAAGGGAAAATGTAAAGACTACCATTAAAGCGGCCCAAGCAAGACTTACTATATCCATGTGAATTATGTCCCCTATCTCTATGAATATGAAGGAATTCGTCCATTATTGATCACTAATAATAGTGGAATCTATGGTGCAGAGTCAAAAAGGGATTATGACCAAACGCTATTGATCAAACAATCCAAAAAATCCACCCACAACAAGTTCCTATATGATTTCTGGTAGAAAAGGGAAGGATTAACCACAAGCAAGATACACAGGGACTTTCTTTGTATTATCAAGGAAATCCTCTTTAATGGAAGATGTAGGAATAGTAAGGCCTATTGTTTAGTTTCTTTTGTTGACCTTCATAAGCAAAAAGCATAAAATATACAATCAAGGTAGATCACTACCTACCCCATATCTCTTCAAAAGAGGGTTTTTTCCTTTTGGTTTCCTCTCGAATCTATTGCTTCTGCTGAGCAAAAAAAGAAAGTATTTCTCGGTTTTTGTAGATGAGGCGGCACCCGGATTTGAACTGGGGTAAAAGGATTTGCAGTCCCCCGCCTTACCACTCGGCCATGCCGCCAAACGGATATAAAATAGAGGGAACGCTCTCTTCTTTATTATTTCTTGAATCTCATTGTCTTTATCCCTTTCCTAAACCTAAAAAACCCTTTTTTTTGAACCCAGTTGATTCCCTTCGATTGATTGTATGGTATCTCAAATCTCAAAATAAACAACACCTAAAAACTTCCCCCTTTTTTTATCTTTCAAAAGCGAATGTGCTTTTTCAGTTACAGAATGAAAAATGCAGGGCAAATAGGAACCATTAACTATTGACTTGAATTCATGAAGAGTTCTTGGAACTCCAATTTCGTTTCCTTAACAACGGCATCAAAATGAAGTTGATACACAACTTATCAGTATCAATTCTTTTCAATAATCAATCTTTTTCAATTAAATTTACATTATAACAACAATTATATATATATGTAAACCCCGGAACAGAGATTGTTACAAAGATATCCTAATCAGGTATCTTAGCCATATATGTCTATAAGGAATTATCGTGCTTCCTTTTTTCTTTTTTTCTCTCATTCATAGAGAACAGATCAAACCTTGAATCATTTCTTTTTCTGGTACCCAACCGGATTGTAATATCATAATAATAGGTAGAAATTGGATTCCTTTTGATATTCTATACAAGACTCTAAAAAAAGTATAATCGGCATAATTATGATTCCAGGAATGTTTTATCCTGTTGCAAATTCTAATTTGAGTAGAAAATTCTCCTTATTGCTCCGCTCAATGGTATGAAGTTGGGTAAAATTTCATGTGATTCAGTAAACAGAATATACATTCCATCATTGCTAGATCGATCCATATGGTTCGATGAAGAATGAGCCAATAATGGGATTTTGCTATAAATGGGAAGCTTAAGATGCTCCGGGATGGAAATGAGGGAATGTCTACAATACCTGGGTTTAGTCAGATACAATTTGAGGGGTTTTGTAGGTTCATTGATCAGGGCTTGATGGAAGAACTTTATAAATTTCCAAAAATTGAAGATATAGATCAAGAAATTGAATTTCAATTATTTGTGGAAACTTATCAATTGGTAGAACCCTTGATAAAAGAAAGAGATGCTGTGTATGAATCATTGACATATTCTTCTGAATTATATGTACCTGCGGGATTAATTTGGAAAACCGGTAGGGATATACAAGAACAAACCATATTTATTGGAAACATTCCTCTAATGAATTCCCTGGGAACCTTTATAGTAAATGGAATATACAGAATTGTAATCAATCAAATATTGCAAAGCCCCGGTATTTATTACCGTTCAGAATTGGACCATAACGGAATTTCGGTCTATACCGCCACCATAATATCCGATTGGGGAGGAAGATCAGAATTAGAGATTGATCGAAAAGCAAGGATATGGGCTCGTGTGAGTCGGAAACAAAAAATATCTATTCTAGTTCTATCATCAGCTATGGGTTCGAATCTAAGAGAAATTCTAGATAATGTTTGCTACCCTGAAATTTTCTTGTCTTTCCCGAACGATAAGGAGAAAAAAAAGATTGGGTCAAAAGAAAATGCCATTTTGGAATTTTATCAACAGTTTGCTTGTGTCGGCGGGGATCCGGTATTTTCTGAGTCCTTATGTAAGGAATTACAAAAAAAATTTTTTCAACAAAGATGTGAATTAGGAAGGATTGGTCGACGAAATATGAACCGGAGACTTAATCTTGATATACCTCAGAACAATACATTTTTGTTACCACGAGATGTATTGGCAGCTGCGGATCATTTGATCGGAATGAAATTTGGAATGGGTACACTTGACGATATGAATCACTTGAAAAATAAACGTATTCGCTCTGTAGCGGATCTGTTACAAGACCAATTCGGATTGGCTCTGGTTCGTTTAGAAAATGTGGTTCGAGGAACTATATGTGGAGCTATTAGGCATAAATTTATACCTACTCCCCATAATTTAGTAACATCCACTCCATTAACAACCACTTATGAATCATTTTTCGGTCTACACCCCTTATCTCATGTTTTGGATCGAACTAATCCATTGACACAAATAGTTCATGGGCGAAAATTGAGTTATTTAGGTCCTGGAGGATTGACAGGTCGAACTGCTAGTTTTCGGATCCGAGATATCCATCCTAGTCACTATGGCCGTATTTGCCCAATTGACACATCTGAAGGAATCAACGTTGGACTTATTGGATCCTTAGCTATTCATGCTAGGATTGGTCATTGGGGGTCGCTAGAAAGTCCGTTTTTTGAAATTGATGAGAGATTCAAAGGGGTACGGGTAGTTTATTTATCGCCAAGCAGAGATGAATACTATATGGTGTCGGCAGGAAATTCTTTGGCGTTGAATCAGGGCATTCAAGAAGAACAGGTTGTTCCAGCTCGATACCGTCAAGAATACCTGACTATTGCATGGGAACAGATTCATCTTCGAAGCATTTTTCCCTTCCAATATTTTTCTATTGGCGCTTCCCTTATTCCTTTTATCGAACATAATGACGCGAATCGGGCTTTAATGAGTTCTAATATGCAACGTCAAGCAGTTCCGCTTTCTCGGTCCGAAAAGTGCATTGTTGGAACTGGGTTGGAACGCCAAGTAGCTCTAGATTCAGGAGTTTCCGCTATAGCAGAACACGAGGGAAAAGTAGTTTCTACCGATACTGACAAGATCGTTTTCTCAGGTAATGGAGACACTCTAAGCATTCCATTGGTTATGTATCAACGTTCCAACAAAAATACTTGTATGCATCAAAAATCCCAAGTTCAACGGGGTAACTGCATTAAAAAGGGACAAATTTTAGCAGATGGTGTTGCTACTGTTGGTGGCGAACTCGCTTTGGGAAAAAACGTATTAGTAGCTTATATGCCATGGGAAGGCTACAATTTTGAAGACGCCGTACTTATTAGTGAACGTCTAGTATATGGCGATGTTTATACTTCTTTTCATATACGGAAATATGAAATTCAGACTCATGTGACAAGTCAAGGCCCTGAAAGGATAACTAATGAAATACCACATTTAGAAGCCCACTTACTCCGGAATTTAGATAGAAACGGAATTGTGATGTTGGGGTCTTGGGTAGAAACAGGTGATATTTTAGTAGGTAAATTAACGCCTCAGATCACGAAAGAATCATCATATGCCCCGGAAGATAGATTATTACGGGCTATACTTGGTATTCAAGTATCCACTGCAAAGGAAACTTGTCTAAAATTACCTATAGGTAGCAGAGGTCGAGTTATTGATGTGAGATGGATCCAGAAAAAGGGGGGTTCCAGTTATAATCCAGAAATGATTCGTGTATATATTTCACAGAAACGTGAAATCAAAGTAGGGGATAAAGTTGCTGGAAGGCATGGGAATAAAGGTATCATTTCCAAAATTTTGCCTAGACAAGATATGCCGTATTTACAAGACGGAACGCCTGTTGATATGGTCTTCAATCCATTAGGAGTACCTTCACGAATGAATGTAGGACAGATATTTGAATGCTCGCTCGGGTTAGCGGGGGATCTGCTAGACAGGCATTATCGAATAGCACCCTTTGATGAGAGATATGAGCAAGAGGCTTCTAGAAAACTCGTGTTTTCTGAATTATATGAAGCCGGTAAGCAAACAGCGAATCCGTGGGTATTTGAACCCGAGTATCCGGGAAAAAGCAGAATATTTGATGGAAGAACGGGAGATCCTTTTGAACAACCTGTTATAATAGGAAAGTCCTATATCCTAAAATTAATTCATCAAGTTGATGATAAAATTCATGGGCGTTCCAGCGGGCATTATGCGCTTGTTACACAACAACCCCTTAGGGGAAGGGCTAAGCAAGGGGGACAACGGGTAGGAGAAATGGAAGTTTGGGCTCTAGAGGGGTTTGGTGTTGCTCACATTTTACAAGAGATGCTTACTTATAAATCTGATCATATTAGAGCTCGTCAGGAAGTACTTGGTACTACGATCATTGGAGGAACAATACCTAAACCTGAGGATGCTCCAGAATCCTTTCGATTGCTCGTTCGAGAACTACGATCTTTGGCTCTGGAATTGAATCATTTCCTTGTATCTGAGAAGAACTTCCAGATTCAAAGGAAGGAAGCTTGATCGGAATGAATCAGAATTTTTCTTCTATGATCGACCGGTATAAACATCAACACCTTCGAATTGGATCAGTTTCTCCTGAACAAATAAGCGCTTGGGCCAAAAAAATACTACCCAATGGAGAGGTTGTTGGAGAGGTGACAAAACCTTATACTTTTCATTACAAAACCAATAAGCCGGAAAAAGATGGATTGTTTTGTGAAAGAATTTTTGGGCCTATAAAAAGTGGAATTTGTGCCTGTGGAAACTATCGAGTAATCGGAGATGAAAAAGAAGACCCGAAATTTTGTGAACAATGCGGAGTCGAGTTTGTTGATTCTCGGATACGAAGATATCAAATGGGATACATCAAACTGGCATGCCCAGTAACTCATGTGTGGTACTTGAAACGTCTTCCTAGTTATATCGCGAATCTTTTAGATAAACCTCTTAAAGAATTAGAAGGCCTAGTATACTGCGATGTGTGATTTGATCAAAATTCTTATTTTACAGATTGGGACTAAGAAACTGTCATCCCATTCACTCCGATTGGGATGCCCTGACTCTGACATGTCTCGTGGTAGGAGTAACATGAAGCTCAGAATTATGGATGTATTTAATACTCCAAAAAAGGGAATTGATCTATGGTCGATTCCGTAACAGAAAAATAGGAATTGCTAGTTGTACCTCGTGAAAAAGACTTCTTTCGTGGAATTAGCCATTCCATTTGTTTTAGAAAGAAATTATGTTCTAGTAAGCAAATATGACATGGTTACAAGGGCCTATTCATCGCGTATAGGCTTTAAGGGCATCATGTCATAACCGTCGAGGTTAAGTAGGGGCCTAAAAGATCGAATGGAATGATACATAGACAAGTAAATCCCTTATGAGTTCCAAGGTATTCTTTTAAAAGGGATTTGGTATTCGAAGGGAGGTAGACTACTCAAGAATTTCACATTTCATTTCATTGAAATGTTGGTTGGTCCTGATTGGGAACTTGAGTAAGGAGTAGATCGTTGGGGGTTTTCTAAAAAAAAATTTTAAACGAGAACCCCTTATTTGATGTAACTACTTGAGCCGGATGAGAGGAAACCCTCGCGTCCGATTTTTAAGGGGGGAAATCCTATACTATAAGGAACCTATCCCAATTTTTCTTTTGCTAGGACCGTAGCTAAAAAACCTACTTTCTTACGATTACGAGGTTCATTCGAATATGAAATCCAATCTTGGAAATACAGCATCCCACTTTTTTTTACTACTCAAGGCTTCGATACATTTCGAAATCGAGAAATCTCTACTGGAGCAAGTGCTATCAGAGAACAATTAGCCGATCTGGATTTGCGACTTATTACAGATTGTTCATTGGTAGAATGGAAAGAATTAGGGGAAGAAGGGCCCACGGGTAATGAATGGGAAGATAGAAAAATAGGAAGAAGAAAGGATTTTTTGGTTAGACGCATGGAATTAGCTAAGCATTTTATTCGAACAAATGTGGAAGCAGAATGGATGGTTTTGTGCCTACTACCAGTCCTTCCCCCCGAATTGAGACCGATCATTCAAATAGATGGGGGTAAACTGATGAGTTCGGATATTAATGAACTCTATAGAAGAGTTATCTATCGGAACAATACTCTTACCGACCTATTAACAACAAGTAGATCTACGCCAGGGGAGTTAGTAATGTGTCAAGAAAAATTAGTGCAAGAGGCCGTGGATACACTTCTTGATAATGGGATCCGCGGACAACCAATGAGGGATGGTCATAATAAAGTTTATAAGTCTTTTTCAGATGTAATTGAAGGCAAAGAAGGAAGATTTCGCGAGACTTTGCTTGGTAAACGTGTCGATTATTCGGGGCGTTCCGTAATTGTCGTGGGCCCTTCGCTTTCATTACATCGATGTGGATTACCTCGCGAAATAGCAATAGAGCTTTTCCAGACATTTGTAATTCGTGGTCTAATCAGACAGCAGGTTGCTTCAAACATAGGAGTTGCTAAAAGTAAAATAAGGGAAAAAGAACCTATTGTATGGGAAATACTTCAAGAAGTTATGCAAGGGCATCCTGTATTGCTGAATAGAGCACCCACTCTGCACAGATTAGGCATACAGGCATTCCAACCCATTTTAGTGGAAGGACGTGCTATTTGTTTACATCCATTAGTTCGTAAGGGGTTCAATGCAGACTTTGATGGGGATCAAATGGCTGTTCATGTACCTTTATCTTTGGAGGCTCAAGCGGAGGCTCGCTTACTTATGTTTTCTCATATGAATCTCTTGTCTCCAGCTATTGGGGATCCCATTTCCATACCAACTCAAGATATGCTTATGGGACTCTATGTATTAACGATTGGAAATCGTCGAGGTATTTGTGCAAATAGGTATAATCCATGTAATCACCTAAACTATAAAAACGAAAAAATTGACGATAATAACTATAAATATACAAAAGAAAAAGAACCCTATTTTTGTAGTTCCTATGATGCACTTGGAGCTTATCGGCAGAAACGAATAAATTTAGATAGTCCTTTGTGGCTCCGGTGGCGACTAGATCAACGCGTCAGTGGATCGAGAGAAGTTCCCATCGAAGTTCAATATGACTCTTTTGGAACCTATCATGAGATTTATGGACACTATTTAATAGTCAGAAGTGTAAAAAAGGAAACTCTTTGTATATACATTCGAACCACCGTTGGCCATATTTCGTTTTATCGAGAAATTGAAGAAGCCATACAAGGGTTTTGTCGGGCCTCTGCCTATGGTACCTAAGTTAAGTAATTATATGATACCCGCGGGAATTCGGGTCTCTTCGAGTCCACTAGTATCATAATTCCTGAATGTCTACACGACGCAAGATCGAGGAAAGGAAGTCTTCGAATCACTGACTCAAACCTATTGTCGAATCCTACTCAGCGGAATATGGAGGTACTTATGGCAGAAAGGGCCGATCTGGTCTTTCACAATAAAGCGATAGATGGAACTGCCATAAAACGACTTATTAGCAGATTAATAGATCACTTTGGAATGGCATATACATCGCACATCCTGGATCAAGTAAAGACTCTTGGTTTCCATCAAGCCACTGCTACATCCATTTCATTAGGAATTGATGATCTTTTAACAATACCTTCTAAGGGATGGCTAGTCCAAGATGCGGAACAACAAAGTTTGATTTTGGAAAAACACCACCATTATGGAAATGTACACGCGGTAGAAAAATTACGTCAATCCATTGAGATATGGTATGCTACAAGTGAATATTTGCGACAAGAAATGAATCCTAATTTCAGGATGACTGACCCTTTAAATCCAGTCCATATAATGTCTTTTTCAGGAGCTAGGGGAAATGCATCTCAAGTACACCAATTAGTAGGTATGAGAGGATTAATGTCGGATCCCCAAGGACAAATGATTGATTTACCCATTCAAAGCAATTTACGCGAAGGGCTCTCTTTAACGGAATATATAATTTCCTGTTACGGAGCCCGCAAGGGGGTTGTGGATACTGCTGTACGAACTTCAGATGCTGGATACCTCACGCGGAGACTTGTTGAAGTAGTTCAACACATTGTTGTACGGAGAACAGATTGTGGCACCATCCGCGGTATTTCTGTGAGTCCTCGAAATGGGATGATGACAGAACGTATTTTTATCCAAACATTAATTGGTCGTGTATTAGCAGACGATATATATATGGGTTCGCGTTGCATTGCCATTCGAAATCAAGATATAGGTATTGGACTTGTCAACCGATTCATAACTTTTCGAGCACAACCAATATATATTAGAACCCCCTTTACTTGCAGGAGTACATCTTGGATCTGCCGATTATGTTATGGTCGGAGTTCCACTCATGGTGATCTGGTCGAATTGGGAGAAGCAGTAGGTATTATTGCGGGTCAATCTATTGGGGAACCGGGGACCCAGCTAACATTAAGAACTTTTCATACCGGTGGAGTCTTCACGGGCGGTACTGCAGAACATGTACGAGCTCCTTCTAACGGAAAAATAAAATTCAATGAAGATTTGGTTCATCCCACACGTACACGTCATGGACATCCTGCTTTTCTATGTTATATAGACCTGTTTGTAACTATTGAGAGTCAGGATATTCGACATAATGTGAATATTCCGCCAAAAAGTTTTATTTTAGTTCAAAACGATCAATATGTAGAATCAGAACAAGTAATTGCCGAGATTCGCGCGGGAACATCCACCTTAAATTTTAAAGAGAGGGTTCGAAAACATATTTATTCTGACTTAGAGGGGGAAATGCATTGGAGTACCGATGTCTATCATGCACCCGAATATACATATGGTAATGTTCATCTTTTACCAAAAACAAGTCATTTATGGATATTGTCGGGGGGGTTGTGCAGATCCAGTATAGTTCCTTTTTCACTCGGCAAGGATCAAGATCAAACGAATGTTCATTCTCTTTTTGCTAAACGAAGATATATGCCTAGCCTCTCAGTGACTAATGATCAAGTGAAACATAAATTTTTGAGTTCGGAGTCTTCTGGTACAAGTGGGCAGCGGGTTCTTGATTATTCCGGGCCTGATCGAATCATATGCAACGGTCATTGTAATTTCATATATCCTCCCATTCTCCACGAGAATTCTTATTTATTGGCAAAGAGGCGAAGAAATAGATTAATCAGTCCCTTTCAATCTAATCAAGAACGAGATAAAGAACGAATACCCCGTTCAGGTATCTCAATTGAAATACCCATAAATGGTATTTTCCGTAGAAATAGTATTCTTGCTTATTTCGATGATCCCCGATACAGAAGAAACAGTTCGGGAATTACTAAATATGAGACTCTAGAGATGCATTCTATTGTAAAGAAAGAGGATTTTTTTGAGTATCGAAGAGCAAAAGAATTTAGGCAAAAATACCAAAAGAAAGTAGATCGCTTTTTTTTCATTCCTGAGGAAGTGCATATCTTATCCGGATCTTCTTCCATAATGGTACGGAATAATAGTATTATTGGAATCGATACACGAATCACCTTAAATATAAGAAGCCGTGTAGGGGGATTAGTCCGAGTGGAGAGAAAAAAAAAAA
>JAJJMC010019266.1:0-13434 GCA_023531435.1 Papaver californicum
TCTTTACTTGTTAAAATTGCATAGTTTCGTAATAGAAAAACGGTTTTCATTCAGTAGTGGTGTTTTTGTTTGATGGGTCATGCTGGGTTAACGACCTCTGATGTCCCATGCTTATCATTTACCTCTACTTGTTTGCATAAAACCTATTTTGGTAATATTTGAGCTTAATTTATTTAAAAGAATTACCCGATTAATCACATAAATTGTTAGAAATAACCGAATCTTGATTCCTGGTTTTCTCCATATTTTCTAAAAATCATCTCTAGTTTATTTTCCTGATTTTTATTAGTTTATATTAAGTCCTATATTTTCTAAAATCATTACCTTCACAAGTTCGAGAATCGAACCTTTATTTACCACTTTCTAAACCACATCAGCTACTGAGTTCGTTGATGATTGGTGTCCTCCAGTCATTTTCTTGAGCCTTCTCAGATTCAATCATCCAAGTTGATGACATGGTCCTCCTTTGTACAGTCAAGATTTGCTCATGTCCTTCAAATTGTATCTTAGAAGCTAAAGTGGCTAGAGAATCAACATGTCTATTGTTGGTACATCCAATACGAACTATTATTACTTCAGCAAAATGAGTCAACAACTTATAAGACTCGACTCTGTAAGGATCCAATGTTGCTTCTTTGACGGAGTATACTCAATTCATCTGGTTGACCAGTAGCTTTGAATCACCTCTTATTTCTAGATATGTTGCTCCTGCTTGCTTGGATAACGATAAACCTATTAAGAAGGCTTCGTATTCTGATGAATTGTTAGTGCATTCGAAATCCAGTATAAATGAGTGAGAGAACACTTCATCGGCTGGAGATACTAGAAGTACATCAGCTCCTTCTGTGTCATTATTAGGAGTAGCAGAGCCATCAAAATATAATAACCACCTTTCTTCTTTGATGCGGGAAATTTTTGGGAATTTTCCGGGTACATCTTCATGTAACATGGTAGTGTCGTCGCCTGGGAAAGCTGCTACTAAATATGTTATTGCTTGTCCTTTCACTGCTTTTGGGGAGATGCATATTATGTCGAACTTTGACATTTGAAGTACCCACTTAGCAGCTCTTCCTATTAGGGTTGGTATTTATAATAGGAATCTGATATGATCACCTTTAGCAACCAACACCAATCTGTTAGATAATAGGTAAAACCTAAGTTTTTGTATAGCGTGAACTAATGATACGCATGCTTTTGCTTATTTGGGATATCTAAGCTCAACATCCTTCAGTAAACGACTGATATAATAAACTGGGTACTCAACTCCCATATCATTATCTTGAGAAAGAAGAGTTTTTGTTGCGATATCATTAAAGGTTGTGTACAGAACTAGAGGTTGTCCTTCTACGGGGGATCTCAGGCTGGGGACAAGAATAATTACTGGTTTATACAACATCTAATTTGACCATTCTTCTTCTTAACATACATGACGTTGGCCAACCAAGTAGGATGTTGGATAGGTTTGATAAATCCGGCAGTAAGTAACTTATGCTTCTCAACCTTGATTTGCTTATTTATTTCATGCCTGAATTTCCTCAGTGGTTTTTTGACAGGTTTGGATCCAGGGATTATGTGTAGTTGATGAGTAACCAATTTTTCATCTAGGTCAGGCATCTCTTCATAAGTACAGGCGAACGCATCTTGATACTCCTTCAGGACTTTTACAATTCCCGTTCGTTCGTTTGGTGATAAGGCTGAACTAATCGAGATGGGTCTTCCTGCTTTCTTAGTCCCGATGTTGACTGTCTCTAGCTCATTTGTTGTCGAATCTATGCCATCTTGCATCTATTGTGGCACGTCTTGTATTTCCTCCTCCTCTTGCATCCTTGATGTGTGCATTCATATATAGATTCATATGTAATCTCTTATATAAAGATATATAGGTATTTTAGTGAGTCAGTATTGTTCATTTGAGCATAGATACTGAAATAAGGTAGTTTTTTGGAATCCAGTTACAGAGTATAACACAAAATAATAGTCAAATTGCTCTATACTAGTGGGGAATCCATCTAGGAGCTTGAGATTATATATAAAAATCATAGAGCATTTGGGAATGTCGTAGTAAGCACCAGTGTTATTATGATGATTTTATAAAGTAATGAATGTTGGTCAATTTGTTAAATTTGAACGTATATGTAGTTGGACATATATATAAAGAGGGGATAGGGGTTAGCACCTGAGAGAGGACAAGGATAAGCACTTGTCTAAGAATTTTTTGCAGAATTCTAAAGTTTAATATTTTTCAGACTCGAGTCTTGAGATATAATTATACTATTTTATCCTTGTAAAAAACCCACCATCTACACCTACGTACTGAATATCATGCAAATTATTACAGTCTACAAGATCATTAAACCCATCCAGTTGGGCTTGGCTATCCAATTAACCACTTTTTTTTCCTCTTGCTTAAGAATGAAATTAAGGTCACAACAACAATCCAAGGTAGATTAAGTTGAATAGCTAAATTTTTCAAAAAATCCTATTCATATTTCCTAAAATGATCATCCAGTGCACCGTATAACAAACTAACAAGGGAATAATCAATTATAGCATCAATTTTTATGCTGCAATGGATGGAATTTAGCTTGGATTCTATGATCTTAAAATTAATTCTATCTTTCTAAATCATCAAGTCCTCCAAAGCACTCAATTGGATCAAGAAAATAAACATTAGGAAAGCAATAAGAAACAGTGTATTGAGTCATTTTTATGATTATGTTTTTAGTTGCAATTAAAAAATTATATTTGGATTATTTGATTTAATTAAGTATTTCAAACGATTTTTAGTATCTTTGTTTCCAAAACATAAACATTCCATGAGAGAATTTTCATGCAAGATTTAGGATAAATACATAAACGGTGAAATGATGATAGAAATTTTCCTAAAAGAGAAGTTTAGAAATTACCTTGTTTTCTCCCATAGTATTATTATTTTGTATCTCCTCTACACCTTTATTTTTCTTGTCCAATATCCAGTAGAATACCATCTTTTAGGAGGTATAAAGAGTTTGTTCTTAGCAAACTTTCTATTACTTTTTCTAAAGATTTGAACTAGAATTTTTGTAGTATTGAGAGAAGATCTCTTTTCTGTTCTAGTTACTCCAAAATGATAGGGTTTTATGTGTGCAACAAGAAGATAATTAACAACATCTTCACATGCATCTTTAACATGATCAAGAATATAAAATTATTCACAAATATTGTGAAGTTGCTTTCCATAAAAAAACCTTATCCATCTAGTTACACCAGCAGCTGTGATTACCATAGTACCTCTTCTAAGAGGAGTAGTGAGGTTGATTTGAACATATACTTTAACTGGAATCCTATTGAAAATTATAGCATTATGAAAGTTCAATTGCCAATACTTCTTCAAGGAGTTTACCCTCTTTTTTTACCGTCTTCACATTCATATGTTCCGGAAGCAAAAAATTTAGTAGAATCCAAAAACACTGGTTTTTCCAATCCAAGTCTTGATACATGATTTTTGAACAGTCATCATAGAGAATTACCAGATTTCCATTAATGCTAAATGGACATTCTTCAAAGACTTTGTTTACCTGAATCCAGTTCAAGAATTTGAAAATAATTAATTAGTATCAACTTCAATTATTTCCAATTATTCATCTGTGATGAATGTCCAAGTAAACTTCTGATTCTTCACCATTTCTATAGGTTATTTTTCCTTCAATTATTATCTTTCCAATTAAACAACATTCTCATTGCTCATTTTCTCTTCATTTGGATCTTCTTGTAGAACTATTGCTTCATAAGTGTTATTAAGTTCCAGAATTGCCTTTTTGAATGGGAATTTTAAGAAAAATGCCCTTGTGGAGAAATCCAATTAATAAACTAACCCCGTTTTTTTTCAATTAAATGCCCATATCGTTGATAATTTTGTCATGTCTAACTTGCTTGGTAGTTTCTCATTGATTTAGTCAATCTTTAATGTTGCAATTATACTATTAGCCTTTGAACAACGTATCTTCTACTAGGGAATCAAGGGGAGGTTTCAAAGTGAGAGATGTGGGTATAAAACCACTAAATGAGACACTCACAACAACCAATATAAAAGACATCATCTCAACAAGAGCATAAATATGAAAGCGTCATGCAAGATGAAGACCTAATAATCAAAGGTCTCAGAAGAAATGCTAATGGTTGCCGTGAGTGTAGTTTTTGCCAAAGAAGACCATAAGTGAAGTTTTTGACAAAGAAGAAAAGATTTCTAGAACACTTCAAGGAGATAATAAATGCTAATAATCATGGGGGAATTGAGGCACACTAATCAAGAAACTTGCCTCGTATACAGAATATGCGAGAATATATTGAACAAAATCTAACCAAGACCTATATTTCACTAAATTGAATAACATCAAACTAAGCTAATCATTGCAATTCGTCGTTGACTTGACCTGACCAAATCAAACATTGTCTGAAAAAACATAAGAACCAGCATGGTATCCACACGAGAACCACAACACACAACCACCCTTACTTAACTGTGTGACACTACCTTGATAACGATAATTATAATCTAGATTAGCAGGGTCATGTAAGAAAAAATTGAAGGAAATTAACATTCACAAGAGAAACTGACCCATTAAACAAATAATTTGGCGCATGCTTCATTTGAACCCTTTAGCTGGTTTAACATGAATAGAGAAAAAAATTAGATAACAAGGAACATTATGACTTCTCCAACATTAAATTAGACCTTACTCATTAAACTGAAATAGTCTCTGACCATTCCAGATGCTGAAAGAATCTATACACACATATCGATAAATTAAAAGAAAAACTTAGTAGAGAAAGTTGTGTAGATTCCAGTCCTGCCCTGCAACAATCCAGAAGAACTTGCAAGAAACTATAACTTGCAACTTGTTTTACAAGTAGAACTAAACACGATCCAGATTCTATTAATGAAGACCTAAATTTTTCCCTAAGTTTTGCCTAAGTTTTATCCTAAACTTTCTCAAGTTTTTCCCTAATTTTCTACTACAGTAAGTTTGTTAGGCAATAGTCATGGAAAAGTGGCTTAACCATTTACAGTAACTATAAGAAGATCGAATATCTGTTTCAGAAGCATATAATAAACTATTTTGTAGCATCAACCACCTAAATCAAGCATTTTAGAAAGATAGATGTGTTCCAAAAACCTTTATTGTGCAATCAGCATAGCTAGTACAAAACTATGAATTGCTAGAGTCAATCGCAATAGATCTCACCAACATCAAATGACCACTTATGACCTACAAAATTGAAAGGAACTGATATTAGTTAGTTACAGTTCAATTACACAGATACTGCACATTGAAATTGAAGGAAAGCTTTAGAGAAAAGGGACAATGAGGGTAATTTCCAATTAGCAAGGCATAATAACTCATATTTAGTTTATGATTTTGGGTAAGTTGGTCAAAATTAAATTAAAGATCTTTTTTTAGGGAACGATCGTTACCTTGTGATTCCTCCATGGAGCATGGCATGCTGGGTGGGGCTTGATGGGGATCCATTCATAGCGCAGATGTTGATTGACTCCTTGTAAAAACAATAAAATTCTTCAGTAAACCAAATTAAAACCCAGTGGTTAAATAGATACAAGAGTTCAAACTCTAGAAGATGAGGGCCAAGGGAATAAAAGAGTAACATGTGAAGTCATAATATAACACTAGTACAAATATGGGCTTTGATGACAGTTCACAATCTAAAACCATGACAGTTGACTAATGAACTGTCACAAAAGAATAGGTTATGAGCTATATATGCAACATCTTTTTACTAAAACTCGCACCAATAGCGGAAAAAAATCGTGACAGTTTTTCAACTGTTACTAAAAAATTATACAATGACAATTTTTGTAGAAAAATGCTACCATACATTGATGTATAATAACAGTTATAAATTATTACTATTCTCAGGTTATTATAATTTTTTTAACTAGAAACTATTATCGAAGTGTAACCTTATAGGTAACAGTTCTTCAAAAACACCGCCACTTACATTTCAAGTGACAGTTCTGATTGAAACCGCCACCATTCATAATAGCCTCTCATTTTAAACGCACGATGTTCTGGTCGTGGTCTGTTTTGTTAGTGGGTTGGTTGATAAGTACTTTGGTGAAGATTACGGTCTTGAGGAGTAGAAACAACTTGGTTTGGATCTCAGGACTCAGGCTTCTTAAGCATCACCTTCATGCTGTGAAATCAAATCCTTCAATTCAATCTTTATCTTCAATCAGGTCACTAATCATAAACCCTTCTACTTCTAAGAACATCATCTCTGTCGTATTCGAAACCCTAACTCAGTGTTTACATCAACTAGCACAACAAGAACAAACCCTGGAAAATCAATTTCAATATCAAAATCAAAACCATTACCTCAAAACTCCTCTGTGATATAGCAACAAATCATCGTGACTTCACACGTATCGTATTTGACACGGTCCGCTCCTTCTATTGTTGAGCATGATGGAAATTTAGTATCTGCTATAATTGAATATGATGAGAATATCATAATTGAGCTTTATTTTGATTCTTCTGTGTCTGTTAGGTATTGGATTCTTAAGAATGTGTTTAGATTTGGGATTCGAGATGAAATTTTAGTTGGAGTTTTCTTAGGGTTTATTAATGATCATTATCCTTATGTGAGAAGAATTGGTTTAGATGGTTTAGTAAGGTTGAGCAAATCAGTTGTGGAGTTTAAGAATGGTGGATTGACTGCGGAAGGGTATGATAGGGCGGTTGATTTATTTGTTGATAGAAATGATTATGTTAGGGCGGCTGCAATTCGTGTGGTAAGTGGTCAAAGACGGTTCTATGTTGCTCTTAATTTGATGTTTTTTGTTTGTTGTTGAAATGAATTTGTTATGAATTTTAGGTCTGTGAATGGGGGCAAATGTTACCGGATTCTAGTATCGAAGTTGGTGAGCAGGATTGGTTTGATTCAGTGTTTGTTCAGGTAATGCTTGAACTAGTCGGTTAATGTGATTGAGGGGAAATGTTGGCACTTTGTTGGCACTTTGTACTTTGGGATTTAGGGGACTCATGGATTTAGTACAAAATCTATATTGTGGAAGGTGTTGGTTTAATATTGTTGCGATTCAGGTATTTAGGGATCTATAGCGAAGCAAAACTCTCTTTAACTTTCTTATGTTTCCTTGCCTTCTTCATTGTTGTACATATCTGAAGACTCTACTATTTTAAGGAGATGAAGTTCTGATTATTACTCTTTAATGTTTGTATAAACTCAGTTGAGTGGTGGGGGATCTTTTTGGAGATATGGGAGACCACAAAGAATAGTTATTTGTCCATTATTTATGTTGGTGCTATATGGTGATGTATTGAGTAGTTCATTTGGTTATTTAAGATATTTTAATATAGTTCAACACGGGGAGATCATTTGTTTGTTTATCAGGGTTCATATGACATGTAGCAGGAGAAGGTGAAGGTTGTGGATTTGTAAAGATCTTTCACGATGATAAGCAGATGGTGGTTCAAGAATTGAAGCGGATTCAGGGTTTGGGACTGTTTATGGAACTGTGATCTTTTTTATGTTTCTTCTTTAGTGTTATAAATACATGGGTTGTAGTTTATGACTCTGATTCTCTAAGGATCTGAATTCTACGAGTTTATGTTTATGTTAGTTTTGCATCCATCTGGAGTTGCTGGATTTCTAGAAGAGGAGAGTTCAGTGTGGAACGTTCCACCTAAGGAGTCCCCTCTTCTCCTTCTGAAGGAAAGGTTTCGTGTGGATACTTTCTATTCTGTATTGTGTATTATTTTTGTAGTAACTATTTTTATGGTTTAAATGCTTCTTTGAAGAAGATCTGAGTAATGTGAAGAACTGAAGTTTTATTTTGTCTCATGGGATTATTGTTCTTTGATGTTTGTGTAGACACAATTGAATGCTGAAGGATATTGGTGGACTTCGAGAGCTTCGTTTGAAGAATAAGTTCTTACTTCACTCTATTAAGTTGATGGCATGCTTGTTAAATGTCCAATAGATTTTGTACTTTATATAGTTGAACAGGGAAATTATTATGAAATTCCCTTGTGTTCTAATTTGTGAAGATGAGATTTCATGGTTTTTTAATGGGAAAGAGTTGCTTTTAATTATGCGTGTAGATTATAGTTGTCCCTGTTTTGCATAATCATCGTTTCTTGCTTATGTTGTTATGTATGGATTATTATTTTGTAGGAAAGATGCAGATTTCTTAGGTTATCGTGTATGGATCTAAAGGTTATATTGAGTTTTGGTTTATATTTTTTTAGTTGGTTGTATTTTTGGTCATTTGGTTTATGTTTGCACTTGGATTATTATTTTGCCGAAAAGATGTTGATTTCTTATCTTATTGTGTATGATCTACAGGTTGTATTGAGTTTTGGTTTATATTTCTTTAGTTGGTGGAATATGTTTGGTCATTTGGTCTATGTATTCGCTTGTTAGTGCAAGTTTGTATATCATTTCCGTCGAGGGTGTTCTCACTTAGTTATCTCAAGGTTTGTGACTAATAATTTTTTGTATATTGGGGATCTTTATGATATATACTCCATGCGCTGAAGACATGTCGAACTAGGTAGCTAGAGATAACAATAACAACTCGCTATAAAGGTAAGATAATAATTAATCCTGTCTTTTGCTTCTTGCATGAAGCCAACATATATGCACCTTTGTGAAACTGCAGATGGTGGAAGTTCGCTTTTAATTTCTGTTTGAGCAGAATTTTCTGTCCAAAATCTCTACTATAGATGTTGATTTTTTTTTCTTTCTCCAAAGGGATCTTTTTCTAGTTTGATTATGTATCTTGGCTCCTCCTCCCTTCTACCCATTGATGGGCATGGGGGACTTGTCGAGTTACAAGTCTTGCACCTCCATGTTGTTTTAACAATATGTTTAAACTTTGTTGGAGTGTTTGTTTCCCTTATCCTGGCATAATTATTAGGATCAACTGATTTATTTACCAGGTAGATTAGTTATGTCAGAACTTTCTGCATGCCTGACCTGACGGTTGGTGCTACTCTTCCACACTTGGTTTCAATGATTTCTTTTATTTTCTGTTTATTTTCTTTTTAATGTTTCCAGTTCATATATATGATGTTTTGTTGTACTTTGGGTTTTAGGGGACTCATGGATTTCGTAGAACATTTGTGGTATTGTTGGTATTGTTGGTATTCTCGTTTGGTTTTTTGAATAATGTTTCTTGGCTATATGTTTTCTATGTTCTCCATTATCTTTCGTGTTCAATATCCTATACTATGTTATTAAAAGCGACCATAAAATTCTTATACCGTTGGTTTCTTAACGTCTGAGTTTCTATGTAGATATCAGGGGTTAAAACTCCTCCACCTTTCCCGATCGGATTATCCTTGTTTGGATTCTCTACTTCTTTGCTTTGAAGGGAAATTTTGGTTGCAATATGTCTTTTGGCTCTTCTTTTGTTCCCTATTGTAAACAAGTGATGGTTTTTGTGGTTTATTTGTTGTTAGGATGCTTGCCTTCATCTAGTGCGGTGTCTAGTGGTATGGTTTAATGTAAGGGAGGTTGAACAAGCTAATCATGAAGCACAAGCTTGATAGTGTCATGTCCAAGTATTTGATTCAAATTCATGTAGTTGTCATGTCTGGTTTACTATTTGTTCTTTTATCTTGTGCTTCTTTTATTTAGGCTTTGTTGACATTCGTAAATTGATCGGGGAATGTCTATTTGAGTGGTCGTGAAGGTTGTTTTAGCTGTGACAGATGTCCGATGGGTGGTTTTGTATCTAAATATATAGTTCAATTATTTCCTTTCATAAACAAAGCAGCTCTGTTTTTCAATTAATCAAATTTGGATCTTCGTATGATGTAATACCTAGTGCTTTAAATTTCAGGAGAGCCTCCGGATTTGGAAAGGGAGCTTGGTCTTTGTCATAGTTGGACGGACTGGTTTTCTTACTGGGATGTCAACCAACGACTATATTTTTATCTTGTGTGTGAGGGAAAACGATCACTGTATTCAACTGCTGCATTTTTTTTTTCTGTGCAGATTTTTATGGATTAGGTTATGCTTTACATTTCAGGAAAGCCTCTGGATTTTGAAAGAGAGGTTGGTCTTCGTCATAGTTGGATGGACTGGTTTTCTTACTGGGATGTGAACCAACGACTGTATTTTTATCTTGGCTATGCTTTTCATTTTCCTTTTTCAGGTTTGGTATATTTGAAATAGCGTGTGTTATTTTGATTTAGTCAAGGGGACGGTGGATTTTTGAGTTTCTTTACGTACACTTTACGATATTTGTGCATTCCGTGTCAACATTCTTTTCTGTCTCAAATTCATTTGTTGATTTGGTTTTCCCCTCATAGGTCCGCTTTTTTTCATCCACTTTTTTTGTGGTCTGGGAGTTGCACCGTTAAAATCTTTCAGGTTTCCTTGTCTCTTTTTTGTTCTTCTTATGCACAGTGATCTATTTTCTATCTTCTCTTATTTATTTGAAGGCATATATGCAGTGTTCTGTATGCTTTGTTTATTATTGATTCAATGAACTGCTCATCAAAAATTGATTTTTTATGTAGATACCATGGGTGCATATTCTCATCGTTCCCAACTGGACTTTCCCCGATTGATGTTTTTATTCTAGGTTCTGGTTTCTTTGTGTTGGAAGGAATTTTGTTTTCTATTAGTTTCTTTTCATCCTTTTCCCCTTGAGTGATTTTAATACATGACGACTTGTATTGTTTGTTTGCTCTTAGGGTGTCTGCCTACGTCTCTAGAGGTGTCCAAAGATAGGGTCTAATCTGAAGAAGGTTGGACAAACAAATCATCAAGCATGTGGTATGGCAGTCTGCTCTTTATCTCAGTTGTGATATAAGTCATCATTTAATGCCTAATAAAAATATTTGGTGTCCTACATTCTGCCTCTTCTTTGCTGTAGTGTTTTTTTCTTTTCTCTTGGGCTTTTTTTTATCAAGGCTTTGTTGGCATTCATTGAATGGTTGAGGGATATATCTATCTGTCTGGCTGTGAAGATTATCTTAGCTTCGGCAGAAGTTTCTACTTGTAATGATATAGGTGGTTTAGATATTAACTATTCTATTACATTCTCTGCTTTTATGTTCTTAACAGTTGTGGTTTCATAGTTGGTCACATTTAAATATCCAGTTTGTTAATGGTGACTAATTTTCAAGTTTCTGTAGAATACTTAATTTGACATCATACGCTGTTGAGCTTTTTTATCTTCAACCTTACCAGTATTGTTTTCTTCTTCTGTTGTTCAGTTATGGGTTTTGATTTTTTTTTACTCACAGGTCTACTTGGTCATTATATCCATTCGTTGGGGTGTCCAGCAAATTCTTTGGTTATATCTTTCAGGTTTTCTTGGTCCTGCATCTTTTCTGGTTTTATGTTATGTATCATGTTATATATCTTTCATCACTTATTGTTTGTAGGTGTGTATATATATCCCCGCATGTTCCATTGAATTTTTATTGATGGCTTAACCTTGCATCTGAATGAAATTCTATCATAGAATTCATACAGCTAGGCTCATGCTTTAAGCCGGTGAAATAGAGGTTGGTTAATTGATCCTTTTGATGTGCTTATTAGAAAAAAAATATTTATCTTACACATAATTGATTATTTTTGAATTATTCTCTTAGTAGTGGATCAGTACTTAGCTGAAGTGAATGTTGTCATCTACGTTGTTGTACTTGATTCATGTCAAGTTGATGTCCATCGTCTAGGTATTTGAACTCTTGCCACCCCTAAAACCCCTTAAAAACTACTTTTTATAGTTATTAACAATTTGTATCAAGGTTTAAACTTGCCTCGGGGTAATCCTAGTCAAACACTTCACCCTTGAATAGTTACTTCCTTACTGTTGTCCCCTACTTCTCTCTCTTGTTTCTTGCTCGGAATTAGATTTTTGCTTATATGTAATGTTTTTGCAGACATCTAAGTAAGGTGGGTTTAATTTAAACAAGGAGATATTTTCTATTAGAATTTAGCTAGAGTTAATCATTCCAATCTGCATAGGGAAAATGTGTTACTTCGTCTTCCTATTTGTATATAATTATCGTAAGTTCAAATTTTGTATTTGAACAAGAAAGTTTGATGCATAATCTGGGTTGCACTTGTTATATTGTAAATAGACAGAGACTTTATTGTTTTTTATTTGTTCTATGTGATTCAGATGGAGGTGCAATACAGATGGATAGGATTTTGTTGGAGAAAAAATTCAGAATCAGGAAAATTTAAACAAAATGTCATTTTATTGGTATTAAGGTAGTCACTCGCATCCTTTATGTTGTTTTCAGTTATTTTACTCCATGATATTAGAACCGATTAAACAAAGGATGCTTGTTAATATTCGCAGCATAGAGTGCAGTTAAAGGATCTGTTAAAATTCTTAGAGTTATTCGTCCAATAAATAATTAATGGATAGGGAACCTTTCCAGTATTGCATCTTTCATTGTTTTCATGGAGGAAAGCTTAAGTAGTCTTGTAGTTGGACTGCTTTGAGACAGAATTATTAGGAACAATGATGTTAGTGAGTCGAACATTTCCCAAAGTTCAATGCTCTCAAGCAATCCAAAGCACTCATGTGAATTAGGATGGACATATAAGTGATAGCGTGTATATGGGTTTGTTTTACTGTTTAGATCTGTTTGCAATATAAAATTGTACTTTCTCATGGCTTTGCTGTTTAGACCGTTTGCAATATGGTACTTATTTTATGAAAATGCAATTTTCATTTTTGGTTAGTTACTTCAAACAATACTTATTTTGTATTCTTTTTGCAGAGGAATTCTGAGTACAATGAAGGAAAGATCATGGAAGTACGAACAGAATGGATAACCACGTGCTGCCGTTATTGGTGACATGAATTGGCAGGAGTAGATTGGGGACATGAATTGGCAGGAGTATATTTCGATCAACACTTCGGAAAATGGATGTGGTTTCCAACTTCACTGTTAATTTCTTTTAGTTAGTACTAAGATTACTTTCATATCAAGTCTTTTGAATTATGTAGTACATTCACTTCTAGTTAACTTATTTTGTTTGAACTTACTAGTTCCGTACTAGCTATTTGTTGAACAGTTTATTGAGTAATCTAATGACAATTTTAATAAAAGCTAAATTTTCTTTCCATGATATTTCGATATTAACTGAGCATGTCACCGCCAACTGTATCATGAACTAGCTTGCTACAAATTAGCCTTCTACAAAGTTGAATGTTCTATGACAGTTTTATTTAGAAAATGCAACCGATATTTGCCAACAATGACAGTTTTATAAAGAAACTGCTACTTTTGTATAAGAAATTGAGTTAATGATGACATTTTTATGAAGAAACTGTCATCTTAGTCTAAGAAGTTAAGTTTTTAATGACAGTTTTCTTAAAAAAATGTTACAGTAATTTGTCAATAATGAGAGGTTTATGAAGAAACTGTCATCTTAGTC
>JAJJMC010019267.1:0-20786 GCA_023531435.1 Papaver californicum
TCGATAATAAGCTTTACTAACTGAACTTTTTAGTCCATATCAAAATAAAAAGTTCATTTCAATTAAAAAAATATCATTCAAACGGTCCCTTTCCCTGTTTTGCACCTTTGCCTGTTTTCCAACCGAACATTTACTTGTTTAATCGAACTTTTTGCTCGGTTAATTCTGTAATAAGCTTTATTAACCGAATATTTCTTTTACCATTTAGAAGTTGTATTTTGGATTTTAATTCTACCAAAACTACATCGATTGTTAACAACAATATTTTAATTAAGCATAAAGGTCTAATACGAACCAAGTTATGAAATTTATAACACTACAAAGAAGGAAACGACATTACAAAAAAAAAAGAAAATACCTAATATAGATAATAACATTACATTTGAATAGTCAAACGATATTGAAATACAGGTCCCTTTCTTTAAGACTTTGTAGCATTCATGATGCCTGAATCTTTCGACATAGTCTTGCTTATATTCATTAAGAGCAAGATCATAATATAGTTGAAGTGCATTTTCAAAACGGTCAAATTCTTCAAAATTAGTCAACTTGGTGTCGAACAAACCGTTCTAAAATGCTCACATATTGACTAATTCAAATCTTTCCTTGACGTTTGAATGACCTTCCTTTTTGATTGTTGTCTAACGCCACTAAAACAATGGATACATAATTTCATAAATTGTTCGAGGGTCGAGATAAGTTAATGTTTAGATGTTGGTCATGCCTTGTAGTCGGCGACCAAGCGCGAACGATGAAAACATCTTCTCTGGTGGTGAATAATATCCTTGTTTTTTGTTTTTGTTTTTGATAATGAAGAAATGAGAAACAATTTGAGAACTGTGAGGATTGTTTGTTGAGAGAATTTTGAGCATTATTTGTAAAGAGAAGTGTGAGGATACTTGGTGGGGTAGGAGTTTTTTTTATAGGTCATAAAGACCAACGACTAGTGTATGAACCCAATTTTCGAGAAACTAGTCGTTGGCTCAAGGTTCAAACAACTCATTTTTCAAACCAAAATAATGTTATGTTAGGAGAAGCTATTATCGACCTAGCCGAACTTCTAAAATTTCTAAGGGTAGCCACTAGTCCAAATCAAAATAAAAAGTTTGGTTAAGTTAAAAAAATTTATTCGAATCGAACCTTTCTCTATTTTGCCTAACTTTGAATGTTTGAAAACCGAACTTGTCGTTTGGTTAGTCCTGTAATAGGCTTAACGAACCGAACTTTTTATCCTAAGTTACGAAATTCATTAACTAAAAATTTAAAACCATCGCAAACATTCTGAATTCATAAATAAATGTTTCAGATAAGACACTCATTCACCACGAAGACCACTACAACGAATTCTTTTACTACGTCTCGGACCACGAGTTTCTTCTTCCATTTTTTCTTCAGTTTGAGTCTCCTCTCCACTTTGTAGCAGCAGCTGCACTTGAACCTTCCCTTGTTATTGACTCCTCTTTGACGCCTTAGTATTGATCAGCTCCACCTCAATATGTGACCGGACTTTGTTCCATTCATTGTAAAGGTCTGTTATTTGTCAATCGACATCAGCTCTCAGGTGCGAATTTCAGCCATCATTTTCCGTAAGAGCTTCTTACCTGCCTTAACCCATTCAAAATTAAACATAAAAATATGTTATTTTATAAAATACTTTATAAAAAAATCAAAAAGCATAAAAAGAAGAATTTTATTTACCATAATGCCAAACAACTTCCCCACATCTTCGTTATAAGTAGGCGTCTTCCCAGTTTCAACTCCCTTATCTTTCGCCTATCATCACGAGCTTGTTGAAATTTATTTATTAGATAGGGATGAGTAATACCTAGATACCATTTCATGTACCCTTTTCCAATGGAACTTTAGCCAACCTCTAAAGATATACACTCATTTTCAACAATAAATAAGTCTTTCATTATGTTTCAGTGATTTGGCATTGGATTTGTGTTATGTCTGGGCTTTAAAAAATTATCGGTGTTCTTTGTTCCCTTCAAAGTAAAATTTTAATTCTCCATGGTTAGTATATTATGGACACATGAAAGCTGGCATAATACTCTTCGAGGGTTGTACATTAAGTAACCACCAGGATAGAACAATGACCCATAGTAAGCCGCGACTTGTGATATCTCATCTTATGCAAAAGAGTTGGGGTGAAAAATTATTTCTTCCGCTCTCAAATCAGTATCGCTCTCAATTTTGTCAACGGATTCCCTTTAGCCTTCTCCTGCTTGTGCTTGAACAAGTATTTTTCGACCGTCAGCTGCTCATAAACCCAACCTTCCTTTTTATTAGGAAAATCCAATACAATGAAGTGGTCGTACACCCACACCTAAGGAAAAAAAATAAAGATTAACAAAAGTTCGGCTAGCACACAAAATCAATTCTCTACCAAACATTAAAAGTTCGGTTACAAAATAAATATTTCGGATGATACCAAACCAGTTCGGCCAATTTTTTTTTGACTTCTTAATGTTCGGTTAACAATAAAACTTTCATCCACTATAAATAATTAGTTAACTGAACATTTCCATATTATGGGGGAACTTAACCGAACATTGATTTATCAAACATGTGTATTTGTAATTTTGTTACTACATCTTTATATAAAATTGATGGGTATGGGTATGTCTAAGATTACCTAAATTGGAGTGTAGTAGCCTCCGATTTGTGAAGTATTAATAAGATTAGTGTTCTTGAGTTGGTCTTGTAAGAATGCAAGGACCGCAGTGCCCCAGGAGTATTCATTGACCGCATCGAGGTTTTTCAAAAGATGCAGATAATTGGCATCTACGTTATTTACAGAAATATCGACGGAAGCTAAGGCTCCCTAGGTGATACAACAAGTAAGCGGGGACATGTTGGTTAATCTTGTCCTCGTCCATCACCAACTCTCGTTTCTCTAATTTCTTTCGTGTCCCTCTGAAATCCCTCTTCAAAACAACCAACTTGAACTTACTAACCTTTTTTAACTAAAAACCCTTGCCAGTTGTGGCCATATTCTCCCTAGCAGTATCAAGCTCTACAACAGAGCATTTGAACTTTATATGGGTCTTACTTCTGCTCCACCCTAGCATCTTTTAGTCAAAACTTCAAGATGATAGCCTTCGGAAACACGTTTGCCATCCAATTTAAGGTCCGTGATCCTGTACACGTCGTCAAGAGTGGTACACATCTTGCCAAATATGAGATGCATAGTATCCGTCTCTGGATGGAACCTTTCGGCAACTGCTGAGATGGTGACACTGTCAAACTCGTCGTGTGCATGGATAGCAGACCATAATACACATCATTCGAATTTCTGTACAACTTATTCATGCTCATCCTCTATATCCCATGCAACCGCCTTCTGGCATCTCAAGAGTCGATTCGCATTGTTATGATCCTACAAAATGAACATGACATGACAAATATTAATACTTAGACAACATAAGTCGGAAAGAATATCTATAGTTAAGATTCAATACCTTTATCCCGTAGACTTTGGTAGGCCATAAGTGTTTGTAGCCGAACAACACTCTGCCTCCATCTTCTAGCGTTCCATGAGGTGGGTCAGTAGTATTAAACACAAATTTTCATCAAGAATATGTGCATATCTAGCACAAATTTTCTTAGGCTTTTTCTTCTCTTTAATAACAACAATATAAAGATTTTGTTGTGGTTCTTCTTCTTCTTCTTCTTCCTCTTCCTTTTCTTATTTTTCCTCATCGTCGACTTCTTGTTATATCTATTGGTTCACTCCACGGATTACAACTCCCGGTAACGACCCCGATCTCTTTGTAACTTTAGTTTTGTGTTTACTTGTCCCTAGGTGTTTACCGTACGAGGGGTTGGAGTTCTAGTATCTGCCACTACTATTTTCTTACCTTTCTAATTGCCCCTTAGAAAATAAAGAATACTTAACTGAATTCTAATAAGAAAGCATAAAGTTCAATTAAGAAACTAAAAGTTCGGTTCATAAAGCCTATTATTGAGTTAACCGAACAAAAAGTTCGGTCAATAAACCAAATGTTCGGTTCATAATCATTCAAATATTTCTAAAACAATATAACGTTCGGTTGGTATTTTTTTTTCGAAAGCTGACCGAACTTTTGTTCCCATTTTGGGCTTAAAATTTCGGTTGAAAAGGCTTATTATAGAGTTAACCGAACTCCAAGTTTTTTTTTGCAACAAGAAAGTTCGGTTCAAAAGGATTGAGAAACTAAAAGATCGGCTAGCCCCTAATTTTTTTCTCAGATCAACTGTTCTTGGTGTTCTTCCTAACAAAATGTTCGGTTGTATCGATATGGTTTTAAAAAAATGTTTTTCACCAAACATTATTGTACAACATTTTGAACCCTATTTTTCATGATTTCAAGTCGAATTAACAATACAAAGTGCATAAAATGAAGGTTTTTGTCGAGAATTACCTTATAATAGGCATACTAAAAGAATCATAATTTGGTTCTCTCGTTTGGATCTCGATTTCAGCTTGAAATTCCGCATCAACCGGTTATTCAGTTTGTGGTAGATTTTGTTAATTCGATTGTACATTTCTTCTACAACTTTTAAAACGAGTCATTTATAGATGACAAGGTTAATCGACGATGAAATTCTTTCATGGATCGGCGATTAGTTGTTTATGGAAGATGAAGAGGGAAAAAAGGAGAAGAGAAAATTCGGTTAAGAGAAGAATCGAGAAGAATTAGGGCCTGTTTGGTATGGTTTTTAAAAATAATTTTTTGTTCTTAAAAACAGAAAAAATATAAAATGGGAAAAAACTTGTTTGGTATGGGTATTTTAGAAAACATTTTTTCATATATTTTCTGTTTTGAAAAATGAAAAAACAAAAACGATTATTAATCGTTTTCCAAAAAAATAAATTCTTTTCTCTGTGAATCAACCAAGTTCTAAATCATACCCACCAGAGTATTCTTCTCTTCTTCACTCACAATCACCACCAAAACATCATACCCACCTCCATCACCACAAGCCACCACCACTACCTTCTTCATCATCATCATCATCTTCACAATCAGAAGTTGTGATGCAAAACCCCATTTCCCTTCGCAACATCTAGAGAAATAAAATCTCAGTTTCTATAACTTAAACTTTTATCAGGTAAATAGGCTTTACAATTTTTTCTCCATTTTTCATGATTTAAGTTAGGGTTTGATTTTATAAATGGGGTTTAAGTATCATCTTCTCTTTTATAAATGGGGTTTTAAAATTTTGGTTAATATTAACCTATGGTTTTTTCAGGTATCATCGGTGGGTTTTTGGAAATCAACCACTTTGTTCAACAACTCAGTGATTTTGGGGTTTGTAATCCTTTTGTAGTTTCAATTTACATGTTTTTTTGTCAATTATGTGATTTTAGTTTAGTTTTATATTATTTATTTAAGTTTTGTATGTTTAGTATCATGTATATGGTAACTTATGGTGAAATTGTTTCATAGTCTTATGCATTTTTTCTTTTTCAGTTTTATTGATAGGTTAGATTCAGTAGTTGAGAGAGCGTAAGTTAGTTGTGTAAGTTAAATTGGTAGAGTTCATTCAGTAGCGTAAGTTAGATTCAGTAGTTTCATAGTCTGCTTTCTGGGTTCCCAGTTCATTCTCATGTTTATGTTTTCTCGAACATTGAATTTAATAAAATGCATTAATATGGTGATAGCATGAATGGATTTTTGCAATTGCTTTCAGCTTCTAAGGAAGATTAGGAGTGTTAGAATTCCTTTTGGTTGGAGTTTGTTTGTTATTATTGGTAGTAAGCATGGGTTATTCACTACCTGATGAAAATTTATTTGTTCCTAGAGAACTTCCTTGTTACATGTACTAGGCCAAATACAATATATATATATATATATTAGAGGATCATATCGAGCTAAGTTTAATATTTGTCTGTCTTAGAACCATTAAATTATGATTGGAGATGGTTTGCATCACCAAGTCTGTGGATTATGAGAATAGATAATGGCATTGTTTTGTAAATTGAATTAGGGTTGCGATTCAGAATTCTCACACCTGCCTTAATATTTATCTCACATTGGAAACATATAATATGCTGAAATGTATTACTTGACTATTTGACACTCCGCTTGAATTTCATCTCCTCAATCACCGTAACTTAAGACTTTAACAATGATTATAAACATACATTTTGCTGAAATAGAATCAACTTCCGCAAACATATTCTACAACTCATATAATTAGCACCAGTCGCAGCACAAACACCATGTTCTTCAGCTTTGATTAAACTAAAAACATCGTAACATAAAACAGATTATTACCTTAGAGATAAAATTGACAAGAGAAAATAAATATGTTTGCTAAACCATTAAAAAAAAAACTCTTGATTGTCTAGTACCTCTAGGCCTGGTACCCTTTAAGCAGAGATTGCTGGTACCAAACACAACAATATAGGGAAGAAACGTTTAGAATATTCTTAATGAAATTTGCACTTTATCAGGAGGACAGTTCCAGCCAACAATATCCATCACTTTCGTGTCCCTCCGAAATCCCTCTTCAAAACAGCCAACTTGAACTTACTCAACTTTTTCAACTAAGCACCCTTGTGAGTTGTGGCCATATTCTCCCTAGCATTTTCAATCTCTACAACATAGTGTATGAACTCTATCTGGGTCTTACTTTTGCTCCACCCTAGCATCTTCTCAGTAAAAACTTCAAGATCTTCCAAACTTATTTTGTCTTGATAGCCTTCAGAAACACGTTTGCCATCCAATTTAAGGCCCCTGATCTTGTACACGTCGCCAAAAATGGTACACATCTTGCCAAATAGGAGATGCATGGTATCCGTCTCTGGATATAACCTTTCGGCAAATGTTGAGATGGTGACACTGTCAAAATCGGCGTGTGCATAATGGATAGCAGACCATAATACACATCATTTGAATTTATGCACCACCTATTTGTGCTCATCCTCTATATCCCATGCAACCACCTTCTGGCATCTCAAGAGTCGAGTCGCATTGTTATGATCCTATAAAATGAACATGACATGACAAATATCAATACTTAGACAACATAAGTCGGAAAAAATATCTATAGCTAAGGTGGGTCAGTAGTAATTGTTTATTCATCTTTACTTTGTACATAATGGGTTAAGAATATATTATATGTGTAAACTTCCCTAATGCAGAAATATCCTGGTGCAAAATCCTTTCGTAAAAAAGGGTTAGACAATTACTATATACTTGAGACGGCTGCATCTAACTACCCCCTCCTGATCCTGAGCTCTCTATTTGTGTCTCCATCCTATCACTAGCTCTAGTTTGTCGTTCATATATTCATTCATTATTCTTTATTGCAACTCTCCTGCTGTCCTTGATGTTAAAATTATCACTGAACTTAGACACCTAGCAACTTTTAAAGTTTTCACAGGTCATTCCTCACATTATAGGAACTAAGTATCCAGTTCATAGATAGTTGTTACCCAAGGTTTTGGAGAAAGTTCCTACAACTTCTTCAAGTATCCAAATGGTGTTTAAAACTTAGTAGGTGACAGTGACATGTAAAGCTTTACTAGAACCTGCAACCAAAGTAGTCATATAATCAGATATAGCAAATTAAGATAGATTCTTCTACTGTTCTACATTTTGTCAAGAAGTGACGCCAGAATTACTCATTTCTTATGAAGTCTTATATTGACAAGAACTGTTTTCCATGTTTTTGAGTAATTCTGCTTTATTGGCATGTTTTAGTAGTTTTTGTTTTTCTTCCAAGTGATTTCAGTGGGATAAAATTTCACTTACTGAACTATGTTAAAGTTGTAGCTTGTCCAACTTTGTTTTTGGCTAAATTTTTGTTAGCTGGACATGCTTTACGAGTTTCTGGAGATATTGCAGAATTTCTAATGTAGAATTATGGATGTTAGTTGGAGTTAAAGAAACTAGAAGAAGTATTAACTTCAAAGGATCTTGTTCAAGGAACTACTACGACAAGTGATCTGAAAAAAAAAAAAACGTCAGTTGTCTTGAATTGAATAACCGCATACTGTCTGGCAAGTTCAATTTGTCACCAACATTCTTCAGTTTTGAATGTTAGTGCTCCACTTTTCTGCATTACTAATACCCTATGGATGAGAATGCAGGTGAATAATGAAGCTCTAGTTACAGTTCTGTGTTCTCCATTCCTTTTGAGTGATAATATGTTGTTGCGATATTCTTTGACAGTATTTGATAAGCTTTTAGCTTTTTACTAGTTCATGGAAATAAATGTTACCTTCTGTATGCTTGGGGAGATATTCAATAGCACTACATCATTCGGGAGTATGTCTAATCCATCAACTCGGTCTCCTCCTGACTCGGACACCGAAAGAGACTTGGAAACAAACTTTCTTGGCAAACGGGTACATGTAGAACCCGCTAGCTCTGGAGACACGAGTCACCCCGCATCACACGCACAATCAAATGTACAACGACGCGCTTTGGAACTTCCTGTTGATCTTCCATAACGAAAGACGACTAAATCATCAAGGTTTGATGATGCACTTGTAGCATGGACTGAAAATCTTAAAGACAAAGCTGAAGTTTCAAAAAATTAAGGCTGAACGTAAGAAGGATAAGGAAGTAACATCTCCTATATGTACCGATATATCATCTATTGAAGATTGTGTCGAGATATTAGACAACATGGAAGTAGTGGAATATGATATGTATCTCAAAGCCATTGACAAGTTCACAAACCCTGACTATCAGAGGATCTTTAAGAAAATAAAAGAGTCAAGGAGAATTATGTGGCTTAAGAGTTTGTAATCAGTTGTGTTTAGAATGTGTACTTGGTTGAGTGTCGTTAATCTGAACTTGGTTGAATTTTTTGATTTAGAACTTGAAGTCACATTGTGGCACATTAATATTTATGTTAATGCGAGCTTGGTTTTAAGGAAGGTATTAAATACATATTACTATAGTTCATGTTAACTTACATTTAATACTTCAAATGTGTTTGTTGAAATGATGAAGTTATCAACTGCTAATGTGAATGTAGGAAGGTATTATGTTGTTGACTCCGCTTACACAAACATGCCTGGGTTTCTCACACCTTACCGTGGAAAGCAATATCATTTGCGTGATTTTAGGGGAAGAAGTCGACAGGAAAAGGGTCCCATGGAATTATTCAATCATAGGAACTTCTCCTTACGTAATGTTATTGAACGTTGTTTTGGAGTGTTGAAGAGTCGGTTTCCGATTTTGAAATGCATGCCAAATTATCCACTTCGAAGACAACGACTCATTCCCGTAGCATGTTGTACTTTATACAACTTCATTCGTTTGAATTCAAGGAATGATGAATCATTTAGTCAATTTATGACGGATGATCTCATAGTGGCAGATGAAGAAGGCACAAGTACTAGTCAAGAAAACACAACAATTGACATTGATGTAAGTGCGACGAATATTGAGTTGATGAACAATGTTAGAGATGACATAACAGGGACAATGTGGCTTTATCATCAACATCGACATCATCACCAACACGCTTAGCTTGTACAAATATAAACTTGTTGTAACGTGTGAAGTATTTGTGCAAGCTTATAACTAATTTTGAATTATTTTGAAAAAGGCTTATAACTAATTTTTGAATTATCAATTTTAACTTATAACTAATTTTAAAAAATGTGTTTTAAAAAACAGTTCTACCAAACAGCTTTTTAAAATTTATTAGAAAATAAAAACAAAGAAAAAAGATGTATTTTAAAAACACCAAAAAATAATTTTTAAAAATCATACCAAACATGCTCTTAGAATTTTAGTTTTATTTATGTATTGATATAATATTAGATGTATATTTATATATGATTAAGTTTAGGTGGTTACTAAATTAGGTTAAGTTTGTTAAAGGATAATCTAGTTTTTTTCTTCTATTAGGACACCCTTTAGTTTTGTAGGTCGGAGGCCTATACACAGGAGGATCCCCTCATATTTGGATGGGTCCTGGAAAATCGTTCTTCGTTTATTGATATATGGACTTAATTTGGATCAGCCCATCATAAGCCCAGTAGATTTAAACAAATGAAAACGAAAAAGAACAAACACTTCCCCTTAAAAACTAAGCCAACGCGATCCATTTAGGTTTTCGTCTCTAATCTCACTCTCTCTCTCTTCTTTCTCTATTTGCAGTTTCCATTTTCTGAAGCTCTGATAGACAAGAGCTGAATCTTCGTAAAAGATGGCTTTGGCCTTCGATGATTATGGAAGGCCATTCATCATTTTGAGAGAACAAGAGCAGAAAAGTAGATTAAAAGGTTTAGATGCACAGAAATCTAACATTGCTGCTGGTAAAGCTATTGCACGTATACTAAGAACTTCGCTTGGTCCTAAAGGCATGGATAAAATCATGCAATCCCCCGACGGAGATATCACCATCAGTTAATACTCTCTCTCTCTGGAACTTGCTTGATCTACCTTCTTTTACTTCAATTAAAGATCTAGGTTTTACTCAGATTTGTGATCTTTGAACTAGGGGTTGATAACATTTATGTTTAATATGGTTTTGTTTTGAGTAAAAAGTATGTTAGAAAGTACTGATTCTTTTTGGGTTTGCTTGAAGTATTGTTAAGTCGCCTATGTAGTCTGAAGCTATATCCTGACGCCTCACCTTAGGCCTTGCCCCAGATAATATAACTAGTATCCCAGGTTAAAGGAAGTGAAAAGAATGACTGATTCGTTCTGAAGTTTAGTGTAGGATTGTTTTACAAAGTAGGTTTTCATTTTCTACCTGAGTTACTAAGTATGAAATGACTCAAATGAGTTTTTGAAACTTGAGTTTTGTGGTTTTATTGGTGTATAATAGGAAATGCTGTTTAGCAGGATTTTCCTTTCTGACATACCTATCAATTAATACTTTAGAATATATGCTGGCATGGGCCAAACATTTGACTATAAGAATTGCTTAGCAAAGCCTCTGAGATGAGAGATTTTAGTAGTAGAATATCCTTTTACCTTGGCTTCTCAAAATCTTGTACCTTATTGTGTATCTCGTGTTTAACAGTGATGTATAATGATTTAGATGTAATAATGAGTTATTAGTAGGTTGTTTATGATCATTTTATCGGGGAGTTGTGCCTCTATTGTTGTATGTGCTCGTGTTTTACATTTAGTACTGAAGTTAGAGTTTTCTTGAGTCATGAGTTTTTATATGTGCGTTTACTAAAATATGAGTTTTTGAAACTTGGGTTTGCTAAGATCTGGCTGGAGCAGTTGCTTAACAAAGTGCCTGAGCTGTTAGGTTTTGGTATTGGGATAGTTATTAGTGCACCTTAGCTTCCCTACCCTTCATCAAGTGGGGAAGTTGGTTCACAAAATCTTGCAGTCTCTTACTGTGTATCTTGTTTTTTACACTGAGATAATTACCGATTAAACTGTTTTTCTTTTACTGTTACAGCAAATGATGGAGCTACAATCTTGCAAATGATGGACGTTGACAATCAAATAGGCAAACTGATGGTTGAATTATCCCAGAGTCAGGACTATGAAATTGGTGATGGAACTACTGGAGTTGTTGTTATGGGTGGTGCACTTTTGGAACAAGCTGAGAAGTTATTAGAGCGTGGTATTCATCCTGTTAGGGTTGCAGAGGGTTATGAGATGGCTTCTAAAGTTGCTGTTCAGCATTTGGAACATATATCTCACAAGTTTACTTTCGATGCTAACAACATTGAACCTTTGGTGCAGACTTGCATGACTACCTTATCATCGAAAATGTAGGCTATATTTATTGCTGAAACACTAGATTTTCTTGCTAGTGAGGGTTACTATTTTTTCATCTTAGCTTAATTATTAACTACTCAATGATGTTCTGCAGTGTGAATCGGTGCAAAAGAAGTTTGGCCGAGATTGCTGTTAAAGCAGTTTTGGCTGTTGCAGATCTGGAAAGGAAGGATGTCAATTTAGACTTGATTAAAATAGAGGGGAAGGTAGGAGGGAAGCTAGAAGACACTGAGCTGATTTATGGAATTATAGTTGACAAGGATATGAGCCATCCCCAGATGCCAAAACAAATTCAAGATGCACACATTGCTATCTTGACTTGCCCGTTTGAGCCTCCAAAACCCAAGACTAAGCATAAGGTTGACATTGACACGGTGGAGAAGTTCCAAACATTACGTCTACAGGAGAAGAAATACTTTGATGATATGGTCCAAAAATGCAAGGTACAGTCGTGAATCGGATCGTATTTAGTGTTTTAATAGGGGTGGCTTTTAATATTACTTGATACGTAGGTTGAGGAAATGAACTACTGCAATGTATTTTTCTATTTATCCAATATCTGTGTTAAATGACTTTCAGGATGTTGGTGCAACACTAGTTATCTGCCAATGGGGTTTTGATGATGAGGCAAATCATTTATTGATGAACCGTAACTTGCCTGCTGTTAGATGGGTTGGTGGAGTAGAACTAGAGCTCATTGCAATAGCTACAGGTTTTCATGAACACATCTCTTATTAAAGATTTGTAAGTGAGTCTATCCTTCACACTTACTCATGTGGCATGTTGTATTTGTCTCTATAGGTGGAAGAATTGTGCCAAGGTTCCAAGAGTTAACAACTGAAAAGCTGGGGAAGGTACTCATTCTAGTGCTAATCTGTAGTTCGTTCAATGAAACAATACTTGATTTTTACTTTTTTAGAATTTTCTTTATGTGGAGCTATTACAAAAATAATGAAGATTTGCTGTAGTTTTTTCAATTTGAGGAATTATGATAGGATACCATTTTTATCCATTTAGGCTGGGTTAGTTAGAGAGAAATCCTTTGGAACGACCAAAGATCGGATGCTCTACATTGAGCAGTGTGCGAATTCGAGGGCGGTCACTATCTTCATCCGTGGTGGTAGGTTTTTGTTCTTCCTTTTTTTTTTCCGTTTTAAAATCTTGCTTTTTAAGTGGTATTTAACCGTTGATTATGATGAATCTGCTCGAATCACATCTATTTTTCTTGTTTAATCTCATTGTGTTGGTAGATGATGTAAAACATCACATGATCTTTTGATCCTTTTTTCTTATTAGAGCACATGAAACAGTAAGCTGTTATGCTCAATGTAAATAAACACATAAAAATTCTGATGATAGGTGTTCTATGATTCTTCAGGTAACAAAATGATGATAGAGGAGACAAAACGTAGCATTCATGATGCTCTATGTGTGGCGAGGAATCTTATCCGCAACAACTCAATTGTATATGGTGGTGGATCAGCAGAGATATCTTGCTCTGTTGCAGTAGAGGCTGCTGCGGATAAGTACCCTGGAGTTGAGCAGGTACAACATTGTTGTTGCTTTGATTTTTCTTACTTTCTACAGTTCAAGTTTTGCTCTCTTTGCTGTTTCTAAATGTCATGAACATCTTCAAGGACCCTCTAATTCCCAAATCAATGATGAGAAATAAAAAGCTCATAAGTTTATTTTGCATGAGAGTGCTCATGTAATTTATGGTATAGGACTTAAAAAGGGAGACTGTAATGTTGTTCACTCGTTTGGTTTACGAATGTGCAAAACCACAACTGTAGCTCTGACTGTTTTAATTCCTCATGATGCTTATTGTGTGATTTTGGCGGGTGAGCCAAAGTCCACTCTCATGGAAGGGAGATTCTCCACCTCCTTGGGAGAATGCATAACATTGGGTTTTTGTTTTTACTTGCAGTATGCTATAAGGGCATTTGCAGATGCTTTGGATGCTGTCCCCATGGCATTGGCAGAGAATAGTGGACTCCAACCCATTGAAACTCTTACTGCAGTCAAATCTCAGCAGATCAAGGTAAAGTTTTATCATTTCTCTTTTTCTTATTGTTTTCTATATGTAAATGAAATGATTTGGACTGTTTTTAAACATACTTGGATGGTCAATGTAGGAGAACAACCCATGCTGCGGGATAGACTGCAATGATGTCGGAACAAATGACATGCGCGAACAGAATGTTTTTGAGACACTGATCGGTAAGCAACAACAGCTCTTACTTGCCACTCAGGTTGTCAAGATGATTCTGAAGATTGACGATGTCATTAGCCCGTCAGAGTATTGATTTATCAATCTCAATTATAGATCTCCAACGAATAGCTTGGTGTTACCCAGATATCTTTTTGTGGGAGATAGAACTCATGAGTTTTCAACTTCACACAACTCTGTTACTGATAGAGTTTGAAGGGAACCACTCTTTACAGGCTTTTCTTCATTGTTAGGTTTTTGAGTTGTTTATTAGCTGTAGACCTACTTAATATGGTTGTGTGGTATGGAATGTTAACTTCTGATTTTGTGCTTTTTAACCTTTTTCCGCTTGTAACATAGTCTCTCTTGAGAGTTTCCATGTCTGCATCTACTAGTATATCAAGAGGTATTTACCGTTCAAGTCGTTAACCAATAGCAAAGTAACTGTTAATTGAAACACCAAGAGACATAAATTTAGGGTGTAGATTTCATGTGCTTTCTTATAGATCTTGTGTGAAGTGGTTATAAGCTGTAGTAACTTTCACCTTAGGTGTAGACTACCTGGGGAAGTATTGCTTGCTCCTACATACCCATTTTTCACTAAAATTTAACGTTTAAACAAATTAAAAACTGCTAAATAGTGTTTAGAAAGTTACTCTATGCTCTTTGACTTAAAAATTGTACAAGCACAAAAAAGAAAACTTAATTTCAGGGACCTGCAGACTTGAAATACAATGTACACTCATTTCATCTCCTCTAAATGTACAACCCCATAGTAATTATTTGCAGGGTCCAGTTTGGTCTAAGTTTGATTAGCACACACGCTGCATACTAACATGGGAATTAAATTTTTTTAAAGTTTTGTTTGCAACTTCATATGTTTTCAGAAATTGTGCAGAAGTAGAGAAAAACTTCCCTATATTCTGATTCATCTTCTCAATTAGGTTACGTGCAGCGAAACTAGATCACCATCCTTTCATGTTGCGGCTTGTGCATTTCTCTTAGCATGCAAACCCATGACCAACTAAGTGTACATTGTGGCCATTTTAGTCACATGCTTATCTCTAATTTTGCTGCACATATCATTGAGTGATTCAGAGAAGTTGTTGTCAATATGCTCACATGCAAGATCTTGCTCAGCAATTTGGCTCTGGTCTAGTTGTATGCATCAGCATCTGCCTCAAATAATGCATCCATATGCACCTAAACATTTAGTAACAAAGATAAATGAAAACCAACAAACTTAACAAACAAAACTTGAAAAATTAAGGGAAAGTCAAATACATAACTTGCCAATGAGACTTCTTGTAGGCCTTGACAGCATTCTAGACTAAATTTGTTAGTTTTGGACCCCTGAAACCGTTGGTTTTAAAGTTTTGAAGAGGTACCTGACCATTAAGAAAAATGTTAGTCAAATAAAATAGAAAAAATTCCATTACCAAAATTAGTATCTGTGATATACCTGTGGGAATAATTATGCAATAGATTCAAGAAGGCCATTTTGTCTCTCACACAAATATTAATCCTCTATACTAATTATCTTAGATTTCAAATCTTTCAATAAATGTATGCCAGTTTGCCTCAGTCTCATTCCTACAAATACAAAATCCAACTGGAAAAGGCCATTCTGACCATCCAAAGCAGTGGCTGCAAGCATCACACCACCAAATTTATCCATGAAGTGATATCCATCTAACCCAATGACTGACTTATATCCATTGTTAAAGCCTTGACAGAACATTGAATGATAAAGTCAAACTCTCAACTCTATTATCTTTCTCATCTTTAGTATAAGTGTAGTTGGCAATGCTCCGTCGTTCAAATATGTAACCACTTGACAAAGACTTAGAATTTGGTATACGATTTTTACAATCATTTAACTATTGAAGTCTTATAGGAACGACGCAAACAAAACATTATAAGTAGAAATTATAATGGCAACAATTGTATCTAGTATCCTAACATTTTTTAAATGATATCATGGCAACAATTGCAATAATAACAAGTGAATTCCAAAACCTTTGAAAAGACCATATAAGCAATTGTATCTAGTATGATAACAGCCCACATATTTTGTCAGTGAACATATATTTTTTTCAATTTATTTTCAATATGTTACTGAAATTCATGTGTAAACATAATTACTATGTCAATTAAGTGGGACTGGAACGAACTATCTCCATTCAATTATAAGGTCTAGATGACAAATTAATAGGATGAACACCAATCCTTAATGGCTAGATTAAAAAGTGGTGCAACAATAAAACACAAAAAAACATTATAAAAGAATCCAAAACTATCTTTCTCTTTTTTGGTTGAACTGAATTGAGCCTCAGTCACCTTTAAAAAAATATATAGCAACTAAGAAATCGTTTGAAAGAATCCAAAAAAAAATGGAGAAAATATTTACAGTGGTTAACAAAGAAGACGATGAGGTAGTTTTATAGAACGGAGCATACTTTTATTGATTTTTGGGTAGTTACTTACATATTTATTTCCTTTATTATATACAAAAAAAAAATCTATTTGTTAGCTTGGTTCGGTTTGAGATATATTGAAGTTTGGAAATTTATGTCTGCTAAGTCACTTAAATTATAATAACAGGATGTAATATAATCTGATTGATAAAAAGCTTTGTTAAAAATATTATTCCGTGATCCTGGCCCTTGTCTCATATAATTGGAATAGAATTTCAAACATGTTAAGAGATTTTTTATATTCCTTCAAATTATGAATTTTGAGGAACTCCTCAAACCAATTAAATAATGGTTTTCAAACCTCACTATGAATCGGGTACAAACCATAAACTTTGTGTATCTTTGTTGTGCGATTAAAAATAAATTTGGATTCAATACAAGCCGTTTTAGATATACTCCCCTAGTTAGCTATGGTATTCTCTTTGTAATTTTTCTAAACCAGTTAAGGGTTGTGGAATTACATTTATATCAAATTATTTTAAGAATTTTGGCTCTACTTGTCCCAGAATGTCTCTGAAAATCAAACTTTGGCATATCCATCATATAATAAGGCTTATTAACTTGATGCCAAGTTTGTTTAACCCGTTCTAATGTGATATCATTTAGGTTACTTATAAAATTTTAGATAAGATCTATATAAGAAGACGAGGCTATGGATGTTCTAAAAGCATTAATTTTGCCATATGATATTTTATTCTAAATGATGTAAACTGTATTTCAACATCTTCATCTTCGTATTTAACTATTTGTCGAATTTTTTGGTTTTAACATGGTTGTGTAAGAACCTCAAACCGTAAAGTCCATTTTTCAGGAAAAGTAACTTTATGACATTTGATTGTGCGAGGAATGACTATACAAGCCTTACTGGCATTATTGTGAAATAGGGATGCCTGCCCCTTTGTATCATAGATTTGTTCATTAGGACATGAAGCATTTATAACCTCATAGTATATTCTCTTAACAACTGGTGAGTTTTGTGATCTCATGACCATATTAAACCCCTGAGGTATAACATTTATAGTTAGAGTTTTAAGGAGTTTTGGATCACTACAAGGATTGGGAAGTTGGAAAACAATTAAAGTATATTTAACCTTTACATAAGGTAGATTCAATTATTGGTAATAAATAATCAGTAATTTTATTGTGCTTGTCGTTTCTGACATTTAAGATAAACTGAATTATTTAATTTTGTCTGAGTTGATGGTTTTACGACTATTTGAATTAAACCAAAGATAACTAAATCTTTTGTATGTACGATCTTCGATTATTCTAAGTGAGGAAAGCTCAATATTATCATTTAATTATTGAAATGGTTTTTTCAACTGTCTTGATTGCATGGTCACTTTTAAATTAGGACTATACTTATTTTGGTATCCAGGTTTTGATCAGAACTTTAATTTGATACCCAATTTTTTTAAAATTAAGGATTGATACCTGGACTAAATGTTAACCGCTAAAACTTCCCTTTGACCAAGCTAAGTTTTTATTTTCTTTTACGTATTTTTTTTAATTAATTTATTAACCATTTTATATGTTTGTCCCTATTTTTTTTCATTTGTCTTTCAAGACCACATCTTTATTATTAACCATTTTCTTTTCCCTTTCGACCTTCCAAATTTATTTATTTTATTTTTTTATTTTAGTTAACAAAATATACAATTTCGGAAGAAAAAGAAATTTTGGATGGTCCAAAAGGAAAAACGAAATGGTTGATGAATAAAAGTCGCGTCTTGGAAGAAAAAGATAAAAAAGATATGAACTGTTAAAATGGCTACAAAATTTGTTAAAAAAGAATTATACAAAAGAAAATAAAAAATGATAATTTGGTCAAACAGAAATCTTGTCGGTCAACGATTAGTACAGGTATCAATCCTTAATTTTAAAATATTGGATAGCAAGCTAAGGTTCTGGTCATAACTTGGATACCAAAATACAAGAAACCCTTTAAATTATAAACTTCATTAACATAAACTTTGTTTGATAAAAAACCAGGACCTTTGAATTATCTATTTATTTTATTTTTTTGTATGTCATCCTTTATAATTTCTTCTAAATTAACAATAATTTTTTTTTAAATTTTTTTTCTGGAAAATAATCTGACAAAACTGGCTAATATAAAGTTTAATAATAAAAATTGAGTGTTTTGGATGATATTTTTCAGCATTACTATTTCGCTTGGAAGGAGTAATTGTATCTAGGGTTGCATATGGTAGATTTGGTAAGATTTTAAGCTAAACCAGTAGCCAAAACCAAGAGTAACGATTTCAAAGCTTCTAAAACCATATCAAAGCATGTTTAAAACAAACTGACTCGATTTAATGTAAATTTTTTGGCTTTCCAAAATCGTCAATTGAATATAAATATAAAGTTTAATAGTAAACACGTAGTGTAATATTTAATCAAAAATGGATATATGTTCACCCAACAACAAGAGAACCAGGAGCCCGAAGCTATGCCGGTAAAATCCCCCGATAGCGAGGCTAATCGTCAAATTCCCACTTTTCGTTTAAAACGAATTTTCGAAGACCATTCAAAATTTGTGGGGACCGTCCTCCCATTTTGATAAGGTCACTATGAAGTAAATCATATCTCATCTTATCCATATAATTTTTTAATGGCCAAAATACCCTTTCTAAATTAGATGTTAAGAATTAAGTTAGGTAAATTAATTGATTGTTAGTTTTAGATTAGATTAATTAGATTAGAAGAAACATTTGAGTTAGTGTAGAGAATTAGAATTATTGTGAGGGAGAAGAAGAAAGAGAAGAAGAGTTTTGGGGATTTTTTTTTTGAAACCTAGGTTTGGTGATTCTTAAATTCAAAATGAGCGATTCTAGTGCAAACTCAAAGGATTTCGAACCTTTAAATCGTAAAATAAACAAAGTATTTGTTAATCTTCACAACGATTCGATGATGATTGATTTGTTATATGGTGAATGTTTCTTTCCCAACCCAATCTTAATCTCAAAATTAAGGTTTTTACGAAGAGTATCACAATGAAGAAAATGAAGATTATAATGTTAGGGATACTCATGCATACTTGTTAACGTGTTTTTGTTGCTTGATTGGCTAAAATTTGGTGAAAATGTAAACCTTTAAGGGTGAGATTTGGCAAGCTTGATAAAAGCTCAACTAAGAAAATGATGACTAGGTAGCTGAACTTTGAGTTCATGGAGTTTTTGCCTAAGTTCTGCTACATATTGAATGAACCAATGTATTATTCGGCTAGTTCGAACTTCGAATCCAACATATTCCTAGCCAAACTCTTAGTTATAAACTAGATGGGACTTTTAGTAGAAAGTTCGGCATGGTATACTAACGGTCCTAGAGGAACTTAGATGTTCGGTTAAGTGGAGAACTGTCGACATAACCGAACATTTCACTGTTTTGCATATCTCTGAGTGTTTGTCGACCAAACATTGAGTTTCTTAATCAATTTTTTTGTTCGGTTACGCCTGTAATTGGCTTTTCTAATCGAATATTGATTTGTTACTACTTGGAAGTTGTTGTTTTTTATTCTAAGAAAAACACATCGATTGTTGCCAACAATATTTGAGTTAGGCACGAACGTCTAGTACAAACCAAGAAACGAAATTCGTAACATCACATTGAAGGAAAATACATACAATGAAGGAAACGAATTACAATGAAGGAAAATACCTAATGTAGATCATAGCATTAAACCATAGTTATTATATATTGGAATATAACACACTTTCATCCAAGGCTTCATAGCATGCATAATGACTGATTTTTTCGCCATTGTCGATCTTATATTGAGCTTCAGCTTTCTCAAAAAGCAAATCAATAGTAAGTTAGTATAATATTCAAATCGGATTTGATTAACATCTAATTGATATATACTTACTTGTTACCAACTTTCGAGTTGAGGATAAGACTCTTTCATATCGGCCATATTCTTTCTAATATAATCACATCGATCATAGAGCGTCTCGAATCTTTCCTTAACAAGTGTTAATGTTCTTCATTTTTTATTTTCGTCTAACGCCATAAAAGCTACGAATATACGGTTCCAAGAAGAATCCGAGGATTGATCTATGTTGATGTTTATTTGTTCGTCATACTATATAACTGACACCCACGCGCGAACTACGAAAACATCTTCTTTGGTGGTGAATTTAATAGCCTTTATTTTGGGATGATGAAAAATTGAGAAATAATTTAAGAAGTGTTAGGATTGTTTGTTGAGAGAAGTTTGAGTATTATTTGTAAAGAGAAGTGTGAGGACATTTGTTTTGGTAAGAGTTGTTTATATTAGTCATCAAGACCCAACGACTAATGTATGAAACTAATTTTCAAGAAACGTTGGCTCAAGGTAAAAACGGCTCATTTTTTAAATCAAAATAATGTCTGTATAGAATAAATTATTATCGA
>JAJJMC010019269.1:0-19519 GCA_023531435.1 Papaver californicum
TATCGGAAAAGATAATTATTATGAATATCTTTAGTGTTGGTCAACATAATTATTACGCTGGACTTGAGTTTCTATGTTATCCTAAAATGTATCATAAAAAGAGTTATATTACAATATATTGACATCATTTACTTTTTTTCACTGTGCATAATAATGATGTTAAAGCAGATGACGCTGCAAGCCAAGTGTCCTGCAATCCTTTGTAATCTATACGTATTCAAAATTTTAATTTTTTATACATATGCATCTCGAATTGATATTTCATTGTGGTTTAAGCATTTCTAACAAAAAAAATTTCTTTGGCATGTAACTTAAAATTTCATTCATACTTTCGCGATATCCAAGTCTTTTTAAACTGTACACAAATATATGTTCACCTCCTATCAGAAGGTAGGGGAAGGAGAAAAACTCTACATGGGTAACTCGTCCGCAGCACAGGTTGCGGGAAAAGGCAAGGTTGGGCTGAAGCTCACTTCTGGCAAAACTCTCACATTGAATGAAGTTCTTCATGCTCTGGACATCTGCAAAAATCTTGTATCTTGTGGTGTTTTAGATGATAAGGGTTTTAAACTTGTATTTGAATCTGGGAAAGTTATTGTCACTAAGGGTAAGGATTATGTAGGAAAGGGCTATAAGACTGAGGGTCTTTACAAACTTAATGTAACCTCTGTTGAAATGAATAAATTTGATTCTTCTGCTTATGTTTGTGTGTCATGAATGTTTGGCATGGTAGATTTGGTCATGTAAACTATAAGTCAATGAATAAACTGGGTAGCATATGTTGCATTCCCAAATTTACATTGGAAAATGAACATAAATGTGAAATATGTGTTGAATCAAACTATGCTAAGAAATCTTATAGAAAAATTATTCAGAGAAATTCTAAACCCTTAGAATTAATTCACTCAGACCTAGTTGACATGAAATCAGTCCAAACTAGAGGTGGTAAGAAATGGTTTGTCACCTTCATAGATGACTGTACGAGGTACTGTCACATATATTTACTTAAGGGAAAGGATGATGCCTTAGAAGCCTTTAAAATATATAAACTAGAAGTTGAAAACCAAATGAATACTACCATTAAAACGGTTAGGTCTGACCGAGGTGGTGAGTATGTAATCCCTATAGGAGACTTTTGCATAGAACATGGCATCATACATGAAGTAACCCCTCCTTATTCACCACAATCTAATGGTGTGGCTGAACGGAAAAACCGAACCCTTAAGGAGATGATGAATGTCATGTTAATTAGTTCAGGACTACCTGCAAACTTGTGGGGGGAGGCCGTCCTTTCAGCTTGCTATGTCTTGAATACGGCTGCACAACCCGACCCGCACCGCCCATTTTTACCCGGCCCATCGATGAACGGGTCAGGTGCGGGTGATATTTTCTTTAACCCGTCTTCTGGCGGGTCGGGTGCGGATGATACCTCCTCTCACCCCGACCCACCCGCCCAACCCTCCAGAAGGCAACAGTGCCACTCAATTATTCTCGACTATTCCCCCTTCTCTTCTTCATTTCTCTTTTCTCTTTTCTCCTCCGCCTCTCTTCCCTCTTTTTTTCTCCACTGAAGATTCATCTGTGTAAGTCTTTATTTTAGGTGTTAATCGATTCATCTGTATTGGTTTGGTAATCGATTTTAGAGTTTGATTTCACATCTGTATATATTCCTTGTGTAAGTCTTTCATCATCGATTTAAGGGTTGGTTTCAGTTTGATAATCGATTTAGGGTTTCAGTCTTTCATCATCTAATATGATTCATTTTTTCGATTTCAGTTTGTTCTCTGAGTTGGTACTTTGAAGAACTAATCTAGTTAGTTGCAGCAAGAACCCTAATTTTGTTTAGTTTATCCTATATCTTTTTCTTTGAAGAATCATCAAAGGTAATGAACTTTAACCTTAATTTTTCATTTGATACTTGAAGTTGTAGAAGTAAGTTTAGTCTTTTTGTTGCAGATATTTAGGGGTTTTGGTTTTTGCAGATTTTTGTTGGCGATTGAAGGCGTTTCTTACACAGGTAAGAATCCAATTCTTTTAGGTCTAGGGTGTTACTAATTTTGTAAGATTTTTTGCATAAAATATGATTTCTTACAGAGGTTTCCCTTTTTTGAATCACAAGGAGGTCAAATAATTCTTGCCCAAGTGAAAATAGAGCTAATGCATGAGTTTATCTTTGAATTACTTCTGTAGTTGATTGGTGTTAATCTAGTAACCTATTGTGAATTTGAAGAGTTATGTTTGATGTGTATCACAGATAGAGAATGATTATGGGCCTATGGATTATGAACAGAGAAATATACATATAATAAGTGTCTCTGGGTCTAATCTATGATTTATTGGTCTCTTAGTTGTTAACAAGAGTTTGAGCTAAAACTTGAACTTGAAGAGACAAAAATAACATCACGTATTAAATAGGTACAAAGTCTAACAAGAACCTTCCAAAGTCAGTGATAATATACTGTTATTTCATTCTAACTTCTTAGATTTTACAACAGATAAACACTTGTAATGGTTTCTACTGCATTGGTTTTCTCCATCTAAGGAAGAAGAGAGTTTATTGGTAATGATGAGAATATGGAAATTCATAAATTGAAGGAGAAGATTTCTGGAGAAGCTGTTGCTATCTAATTTGATGGGTTAGGTGTTATTTCTCTCTATCTATCTTTGTTCCCTCTGTTTTTGATTCTATTTATGTTTGTTTCCCCTATTTGGTGCAATTTTCTTAGTTTTCAGTATGTTGAAATTCAGGGTTAATGGATTTAGTTGATGTCAATTTGATCTTTGCATACTGTTATGTCAGCCTTCTGTTTTAATTCTATCTTTTTTTTCTTTAAATTCATTATAATTGCGTCCAAAAATTCTTAATGCTACAAAATGGATCGATAACATTGAAATCCTTATAGATAAATGTTTCAGGCTAATTTTTTGCATTGGATCTGGGCGGGTGACCCGCACCCACCCGCCGAAATGGCGGGTCAAACCCGACCCGACCCGTCCTACAGCGGGTTGGGTGCAAGTGAATTTTTCAGTCACCCGCCAACTGGCGGGTCGGGTGCGGGTGGGGCCAAACCCGACCCATCTGACCCGATGTGCAGCCCTAGTCTTGAACAAAGTACCCTTTAAAGAATCAGACAAAACTCCATATGAGATATGGAAAGGTAGACAACCTTCTTATGCATACTTTAAAGTGTGGGGGTGTTTGGCTAAGGTGTCCATTCCTCCACCTAAGAGGACCAAGATAGGACCCAAATCTGTTGACTATGTCTTCATAGGGTATCCTGAACATACTACTGCATATAGATTTATGGTTGTGAGTTCTGAAATATCTGAAATTGGTATGAATACTATTATGGGATCTAGAGATGCTGTGTTTTTTGAAAATATTTTTCCTTTGAAATCTGAATCTCGCATGATTTGTGTTGATCCCCTAGATGTACCTTCTACTAGTCATACATTACTTGTAGAGGAAGATGAATTTGAGCCTAGAAGAGGTAAAATACTTAGAACTGAAAAATCTTTTGGGCCAGACTTCATAACATGCTTATCTGAGACCGATCCACAGACTTATAGAGAAGCCATGACTTCTTCTGAATCTCCATGTTGGAAAGAAGCTACCATTAGTGAAATGGATTCTATTATACAGAATGATACTTGGGAGATTGTAGATTTACCTCTAGGGTGTAAACCCATTGGTTGTAAATGGATCTTCAAAAGGAAACATAAGATAGATGGAACTGTGGAAAAATACAAAGCTAGATTAGTAGCTAAAGGCTATAAACAAATAGAAGGTGTAGATTTTTTTGATACTTATTCACCTGTTACGAGAATTACTTCCATTAGGATGTTAATTGCTATTGTTGCCATTCATAACTTAGAGATACATCAAATGGATGTAAAAACAACTTTTCTAAAGGGTGAACTAGATGAAGAAATTTATATGGACCAACCTGAGGGCTTTATAGTGAAAGGTTGTGAAAACAAAGTTTGTAAACTAAGAAAATCTTTGTATGGTTTGAAACAAGCACCTAAATGGTGGCATGAAAAATTTGATCATGTAATGATTTCTAGTGGTTTTAAAATTAATGAATCCGACAAGTGTGTTTATACTAAACTTGTGAATGATGCATGTGTGATTGTAGGCTTGTATGTTGATGATATGCTTATACTCGGTACAAACATGGATGTAATTAATTCCACTAAGAAAATGTTAAATGAGAACTTTGACTTGAAAGACTTAGGCCCCGCTGATGTAATCTTAGGGATCAAGATTAAAAGAGATTCTAATGGATATAGTCTTAGTCAATCTCATTATGTTGAATCTGTGCTTAGAAAATATAACCAGTTTGATTGTAAACCTGCTCGTACTCCTTATGATCCTTGTTGTAGACTAAAAAAGAATAAGGGTAACAGAGTTTCACAACTTGAATATTCACGTGTTATAGGAAGTTTGATGTATTTAATGAACTGTACGAGGCCAGACATTGCTTATGCTGTGAGTAGGTTGAGTAGGTATACATGTAATCCGGGACAAGAGCATTGGGATGCACTTATTAGAGTGTTAAGGTACTTAAAGTACACTTTGAACTTTTGTATAAGTTATGAGAGATACCCTACGGTCCTAGAAGGATTTTGTGAAGCAAACTGGATATCAGACTCAGAAGAGTCTAAGTATACGAACTTAACATCACCTAGAGAGATATCACGCGTGTGACCCGACGAGTCTTTAGGAAAGAATTATTTTTAACCGTTTTATATCCGTTTTAACCATTATCTCCATGATTAATGCGTAAAATTAATTTTCAAACTTAATGTTCGTGATTATTGCCACATTCTCTTCTTCTTCTACCTATAAAAAGAAAACGAATTTCTTCATTAAAATCCACTCCAGAAGCAGCTACTATCCTGTCTTCTTTTCCCCTCTTCTTGCTTTGTTTTGCGCATTGCTTGTTTATTTCCCTTCCACTTCTATCTTGCTGTTAAGTTCTTGAGGGTGATTAGTATTGTGCCTATACTAATCATAACGGGCAGTTCTATCCTGGACAGATATCCTCTGTTGGGGTATAGCATCTCTCATTCTTGAGGAGTACCCGAGGACTATTGTGTTAAGGACAATTTGCTTAGCAGGTGGCTCTGTCCATTGTGTGTGCATCATCAGATATTTCCTAACCTTAACAAATTTCTTCTGTTTAGTGTTTTCCATTGTTGCAGAACTAATAGATTTTCACTACAAAAGTTCATCCATAGAAAAACAAAGACAGTCATCACCGAAAATAATTGGGAATCACAAGAAAACTAACCATGTATGTATTTCTTAGTTAGATCCAACCTTGATCTCCATCTCCTCTATTCTCTTATAAATTAATCTTACGTATCTTCTTCATTCTTGGATAACGTTAATTTTTAAACGTCATAAAGATGAACTCTGTCTGATTCCCCTTTTGAAAACGATAAAAAATATAGAGAGAGATTTGTGGTTTTAGTATTTGGATAGTTTGAAACATTAAATGGAAAATATTTTTATATGAAAATAAAATACTGACGGAAGAAATGGCCCAATGAAAACACCGGAACGCGCACCCCGGTTTTAGAAGGGTGCACAAATCTGGACTCTTGGTTTGGGTAAGTCTGCGATTAATGAATGTAATGATCTTAGATGAAATAGAACGTGTGCTTTGTACATATCTTACATGAATGGTGATCAGAAGAGCTTGGAAGAGTAACCTAGATGAAATAAAAGAGATTATTCAATGGATTGAGGTTCATTTTGTGAATCGGTAAGAAAATTAATTGACTCAGAATCATTCAATAGTCATTTAACCTTTGTATAAATGAGTTGTCTTGTACATATATTACAATTTTTAAGCACCATCGTACCACATTATGGACTTGCGGGAGGGAGCACTGGGGGAGCCTCGTGGTAAGGTAGGGTAGGGACGTAATATAAGCATATTATAAGCGTTGCCATCACTATGTGATAAAGGCATATTCCAGACTTCCAGTGTAGGAAACCATGGTGCTTGCCAGAGACTTCACACTCTGGAAGAACGTACCATTTAGAATTACATCATGTTTGTTTTTCTTTTCTAGATCTGACTGCAATTACCTGACTTATCTAGATCAGATTTAATGTATTGTTTTTAAGTCAGATCTAACCCAACTAACTCAAAAATATGTAAGTCACTAGTTTGATCCAATAAGTCAGAAGTATTTCTATATCTGATTTAAATGGGTCCAAACAAGATGTTAAATCTGACTCACGACCGAGTCAGATCTAACTCAAAATTAAAAACAAATGGACATCTAACTCTGCCGAATCAGATTCAAACGCCAAATCAGGTACAAACAAACAGTTTATTACTCTTCGGTGATCTATTCCAATTGCATAGGCGGAACAGAGACCTGGAGGTCTTCCCACGTGAGATCAGTCCTAGTTGGTTTATGCACCATAACTATGCAAGGAAATACTTCTTCATACTGTTTCACTGTCTTGGATGCTTTATATTACCTGTTTGGTACCTAATACCTGGATCATTCAACATGTGTGATCGGCCTATATCCCAATTTGATTTCTATACAGGCTTTGGGTTTCTATCTAATAATAAATAAAGGTTGAATCCTATTTGCAACCGGGGAAATTAGCCAAAATACACATTATTTTCCAAGCAACAACCATAGGTGCCCATAATATATCATGTAAATGTTGAGAATGAATCAGCGGCCACAGTTATTTGGTTAGCAATCCTGTCAGAGAAAAGTTCCTCACCTATGAGAAAATCAACACCATCTTTTGGTACAGCATTTGCTTCCATTGGTCAAAAAGTCCAGTGTTCTAAACAAAAAGAGAGACCCATAATCTTAACCCACTGCCAAACATATTCCTTGGAAAAAGAACATTTTGCTTCAGAAATTTCTCTGTTTTCCCTACCGGAGGGCTATCCAACTGATCCACCTTACTAGTTCCAAGGACCCAGACCAAAAATTTGATATGCTGATAAGAGTACAAATTTTCAGGAATTTGTAGGATCCATTGATTCTTACAAAATCAAAATACTTGTTGTAACAAATCAAAGCTGCCAGTTCCTACTTTTACAGGCAAACCAAGGCAAATCCTTGCTGATGGTGACTCTAAATCGTCAACCTCTCCGTGATATGCAGCATCAACAATGAATTTTGCTGCAGTCTCAAAAGACATTTTACTAAAAGGTGAGGTAGAGCTGGCAATTCCATACCTGCTGAAAGGACGTATTGCACCTGTGTGGGTCATGTAATCGGCAATCAGAGTTAGGTGCCGGATGTTGACTTTAATCCCATATGCGTCAAAAACACCTTTCACTTCATTTATGATTGTAGCTCTGGCGGCTTCCACTCCGTATGTTCGAAGAACTGCGTGCATATCATTCGAGACAATATGATTGATGTCAAGATCATCTATCATGTCCCAGAAAGCACAGAAATCTACTCCAGCTGTCTGTAGTGCTGCGAGTTTAGCACCTCTATTGTAGTCGATCACAGAACATCGCTCTATATTTCCTGATTTCCTTATGTAGACATTCTTTGCTGCCTTTTCGACAACCTATGGCAATATTTAAAACAAGTGTTTAGCAACTCTATGAAAGAAATCAAACTTTCAGATAATGTCAATGCAAAACTCTGGTCAGAATAAATCTCCAGATAAAAGGACAAAAAAAAAAAGGACAAAAAAAAAAAAAGGACAACGCCGGATTTCAAACTGGTGTACAGCGTCTGTACATAATCATGTGAAAGTGATAAGACCAGGAAACAAACGTAGCATGCAGTCACAAGAAAATATTAATAGATAAGAATTATACCTTAGATAGTATAATATGAGGTTCATCAGTAAATCTCAAATGGACTTCAAAATCCAATCCCTTAGCTTCTACAAAGAATACTCTATCAGATTCCTTTTTTGTCCGCCTTGCTTTGGCCACCTTTTTTGGTTTGGCTGCAGATCCCGACTCCTTATCTGACGACTTTGATACTGGTACAGATTTTGGTTCATCATCAGCATCAAGTATCTGAGATTCGCCATCCGTACCTTGGTCATTTTCTTTATTCCCAACATGATCACTTTCACTTTCCGAGCCTTCACCCTCGCCTTCAGCATCTGCATTCTCAACAACTGAAGTCTCCATTTCCATCCCATCCTCGCCATAATCCATCTCATCTGTAGCTTGTTGTTTTCTTTTCTGTGCATCAACACCAAGATCTTCTGCTTCGATATCATTGGCATCCCCTTCACTGTCATCACTTTCTTCCCCTGTATTATGTGATTGCTTACCACAACCATCCTTCTCTTCCTCTTTTTCTTTCTCATTCACAGCTTCAGACTCCCTGCCCACATCTTTAATGCCACTGACTTTGGATACCATGATCAAATGGTTTTCTATAGAGTCTTCCAACTCCCTCACAAATAAAACATCTAAGGTCTGCATACAGTCTTCTAGTGTAATATCCATATGGGGTGGGAAATGTTCAGGTCCAAAGACCTTGATCTTCAGCTTAAAAACAGTTGTGAACTGCTGTTTATAAACAGAAAAAGGCACAACATTGACCTCAATTTTCTCAATTATGTCAGCCACTGTCACCTTCTTTAACTTTGCAGCCAGGCGATCAGCATCATCTCTGCACAAGGTTATATTCCACAAATGTAAGAGCATGCAATCCTGGCACTAAGTTGGGATTCAATTGATAATATTTGGCCCTCTTAAAGTACTTAACAGAATGAACAATTGCTCCAAATTTCTTCCAGTAAACAAGATACAGACTGACACCTTCAAATCCTCGCATACTCTACTGATGGTTAGGCAAGGCATGGTTTGAATAAATTCATGAGCAAAAATCCTAGAACGAAGTCCATACGTGGTTAACGAACTTAGCCATTTAAGAGTGCACAGAAATGAAATAAACAATTGCTCCATATAGAGTTTCAGTGATAAACAAAAAACAGCCTACAGATTCTAAGGTCAAAACCTGAACCTATTTACTGATAGGCAAGCAATGGTTGAAAAAAGTGTCTACTTACCTTGTCTTCCCTTTCAGCAGGGGGCAGGTCATAACAGGAGTCTGGATTTTCTCAGAAGCCCTCATTAGAATTTCTTGCAACCGAGGGACACCCAGAGTGACGTTCATTTCACCTTGGCCAGCAAGATGGAAAGTATTGAGACTGCAACAAAAAAAATAGACACTCTGAGATATTTCAATATCGTATAATCATCATGCTCAAAACATGCCAATGGAAATAAAGGAAAAGGGTGATCCTCTTTGATGTAAATCATCTGCAAAACAAACCTACTTAATAGCTCATGGTCTCTAACTATTACATCTAGGGTCAAAGAGTGTCCATTAGTCTTATCAGGTTTCATCCCTCCAGGTTATCTCTTGCAAACGAGTTCATTTCACTACTGACATTGAATAAATAGGAACCATTCAGTGCCTGTTTCTTCATGCAAATTGAACTCGCCGTGACTAGGCTATACCCGAGACGATCCTCGGATTACAATATAGGGTGAGATGTGATATATAAAGGTGGAACAAGTGATAAGGTTGAAGTGACGGCTGAAAGATGATAATCAAAATCATCAGCTTCCTACAAGTACTGTTCAATTGGTAGATGTTACAAGCACCTAACGGATAGGAACGAGACTACCAAAATCGTGGTAATAGAAAAGTGGTTATTGTTAAAAGTGAGTGGTAGGCGAGTTTCAACTTAAGGCCATGGGTTCTACTCCAAACAACTTTAGCATCTCTACTAGAGATATACCTACATGATATAAAAATAAAGAAAAGGAAAAAAGAAGAAATGTATCTGACGTCATCTGGGTAGATGGCTCTCCTACGGACTGAGCAGCAAGAACACCAACAGGTTCTCCTGGCTGAGCAAGACTTCGAAAGTACTTGAGCTTCATTAACTTTAAAAAGTCCTTCTTTTTCCTGAGCTGTAGAGATGCCCTCTGCTTCTTTGAGAGACTAGATATAAACTCCTGTATTTTCCCTTCAAGGGGCTCTGGCATGTCCTTAATATAATTATTGAATTTCATTAGGAGGGCATCTTCACAGTCACCACCAAGCTTATCTAGTACAACCTCCTGATTCTGAACAGAGTAACCAATACAAAAAAACTGAATGTGTAAATCACGCCTTAAAATCTAAGAACATCAAATGAAACAAAAAGATGACAGCAACTTTCTTACAGCAGCAAGTATATTGAGTTCAGAAATGAAGCTAGTCTTATGGACATCCACACCATCTTCCCCATAACAGAATTGGACAATAGATCCATCAGAGTCACGAACGGTGTGATCATAACCGACTTTTAGACACTCAAGATTCTTTATAAGGCATCTCTGCAGGTATCCACTACGGGAAGTTTTGACTGCTGTATCAACTAACCTGGCACCAGAATAACTAATTCAGTATGTTCACCAGAAAAGGTTTCACTTTCTTCTCGTCTAAGGTTATCAATCAGAATGTTAAGGTACTGGTACTTGTTGAGTTTATTTTTTTGTATCGTTACACTTCAATTACAGCACTATGAAACTGATATCATACTGTGTTTTTAAAAGTACAAAGATTGCCTTGGCAGTGTGGTCCAAAAAACAAAACCTGGCCAAACAAAAACCTATAATACTCTGTAAAGGCCTCTCCTTAAAAAAACAGAAATTGTCATATATGGTAGAAAGAATATATATTTACCCCTCGCGACCAGCCATGCAATGGAAGTAATATTCTTGAGGGCGAAGACCGGTCAGAAAACGATCACTAATAAAGCCTCCAGCCCGTGATGCAGGATCCCACGGGTGAAAGCAAGGCAAAGTCTTTCCAGAAACCATTCTAGGAACTCGTTTACCTTCTAACTCTTGTTGGCCTAACAAAGAGGATATCTGTGTAAAGTTAACCTGTCCATATACAAATCAATTTAACCGATGAAGTTAGTCGAGGAATAAGATGCCACAGATATTAGAACTATATCTATTATATTAGTCATTTACGCAAACACAGAAAAAGTAGACCAACAGTAAGTTGATTAAGGAAAAGTATAGATGTGATTTACAGAACCCTTCTGAAAACAGTTTTTTTGTCAGCAAGGTAAACATATAACACTACAGAATGACACTGCAATGCCTTGCAGATTGTATGTGAACAAACGAAACAGCAGAACTTTCAAGAATTAGCAAGTGTGTTTTCACAGCATATTTACTCCACTGACAAAGCAAAACAGAAGATACTGACACCAATCAACCAAACTCTGTATGAAACTATGCTTTCCATCATTAGACTGAATGAGCATACAAAGTGAAGGATAATAAGTAAGACTAAGATTGTCAAAAGCAGTGCAGGCATTTAACATGTAAATGTAGCATTGGATGCAATAGAAAATACTTGGTACTCAATCTCACATAGATGCCAATCGCTTATAAACTAGTGCTGGTGCACTGCGAATAGCTCCAACTTTCAACTTTAAAATATAGTAAAATTGAAAGCAGAGTATTGATATCAGTAAGCTTCCCTTATCTAAATAATGAACTATAGATCAACAGCATTCTTGCAAATGAAGCCACACAAGTTATTTACTCTAATTTGATGAGAATCATTTTGATTCCCATTGAAACACAACAAGCATTGCAGTTCAACATATTGAGGCCTGAACCAGTTACATTTTCAATCAGACCATGCATCTATTAAAAACAAAATAAAATTAAGTAGTCCAAAATACACTAAATAGGGTTGTTAATCACTAAGAGTTTATATGAAAGCGAAACTAACCACAGGATACACTGGTGCTTATTGTCACCCTTTGTCCAGCTTATGTGCAAAACCAGCAGTAAAAACTTTTTATCCAGAGAATAGTAGTTCTATGTCCAAGAGATTCAATTTCTACTCACCAAACCACCTTTTGCTCCAGTTGTAGTCATAAGGGAAAGACAGTTCTTTGGGAAGGGTTTCTGTAACCCCTTAGGAAACAACTCCTTGTTCACCTGTGAGGTTGTCCCGTTAAGAGAACTGGACATCATCCTATCTAAGCGGGTTGTTGCAGATTCAGCATTACTTCGTATAGTTTTTTCAGTCTCTGCTTGTAACGTCATTGGATCTATAAAGGAAACATTCGTTAACATTAAGGCAAAGTGGTTCCCATCGAACACAAGTACATCACGAAGCAGAAGTAGTTAAATGTTACCCATGTCAGTATGATAATTAATAAGTAGAAAAATACTCAGGGTACTGGATACTTAAATTCAAACAAACCTATATCTCCATCGGCAGAACCAACAAACTGACAATGAACCTTTTTCCCAATTTCTTCACTTTTTTCAAGTATACTCGTCCTTTTTGTGTCCACATCAGGTATTATAAGAAGGTCATCGACTCCACAAGTGAACCCGTGCATCTGGTCATACGCATTATATTGAAATGTGCATCAACTGACCGGCTAATAATATAAAATTCAAGTTCAAAAATGAAACAAAACTAAATAATTGTACCTGCAAATACAGAGTAAACAATCGACTTAGAACAGAAAGCAAAATCCCTGCTACATTTGAACCATATAGCTCTTGGACAGTATGAACCAAGCCATACTTTTCAAACTGATTCTTGTCAATCACCCCGTGCACCAACTCGTTTTTCTGAATACGCAGCATGAATTCTCCACTTGAGTCTCCAAAATATTCAGACGGTACCTTCCCTGACTTTTCAACGGTAAAAGGAGCGAGTCCCCTAGTTCGAGTAATATGGTGTAATATTGAGCTTATGACCTGCAAAACAAGCAAATAGAAACTGTATCAGATTTTTCTTTTAAAATCACCAACCCCCAAAAAAATGTCATAAAATCCTCTGTACTGGCAACACATAGTGTCCAAACTGGGAATGCTCAGGCCCGTGTAAACTATGCCCAAACCTGTTTCCCTGTCCACAACGGCTCTGGTTTCCAAATAGCAGGTGGAGTGCCTTGTAACTCATCTTCAGAATTTATCATATATATTTTTTTGCGAGATGCACCACTAGATGAATGTCGAACAGCAGCAGACACCCCAGAACTGTAAAGAAGGTAGTTGTACTCATCTCGAGTTAAAAACGTATCCTTCTTTGTGAGAAGTACGGCACTTATGATATGGTCCTGAAAGCAAAACAACTTGAAAAATCTGTTTCTTGCTTCTTAATGGTTTAAGTAAATAGGAACACTTGAAGGTGAATATATGGATGAGTGAACTTTGAAGAACCTAATAGTAAGCAACTACCAAACCTGAATTAAACCCCTTTTAGGTTCACCGCTTGTTGGAACAAGGTATTGGTTATTTGCATTCACAATATTGTAACCTTCTGCTCGTGAAATTTCATCTTGAGGGAAATGAACATTCATTTCATCGCCATCAAAATCAGCATTGTAAACACTACAAAATATACAGCAAGCTTTAAGTCCAGTACCCTAACATATGCAATGCATCTTTAAACAGTCAAAGAAAACAAAGAAAAAAAAGGAAATCAAACCTGCAATTTGCGTAATGCATGCGTAGTGTTTTCTCCCCTTTCAAAACACGAACAACATGAGCCATAATACTCGGTTTGTGAAGCGTTGGCTGTCAATAATAAATGAGTCAAGAAAAAGTGAGCCAAGAAGCAATTAGAAGCACTTTTCGAACGTTATCAGCTAGGAATTTCGATATATCTAAAGTAACTCATTTTTTCACCATAATAAACACCTGTGATATCCCTTAACTCTCTAGGTAGTCCTCTTCACATTCTATGGATCAGTCATTTGACTCTTCCTTTATCACCCACAAATGATGACCCCAAATAAGTACAACGCATAAGCTTAGAAAAAATTTACCTAATGTACAATGGTTTCTCATGTAACAGGGCAGTAATATTCTCACATTCCTATTAAATAGATAGGAGAATATAGACACCTGATGGTTATCGGTCCAACTAATTCAACAGATGCTCATCTATGTCCCTCTTCAAACACAACACTGATAGATTTAACTCACCTTGTTGGTTAAACCTAGGTAAACAATATACAGAAACAATGCAATATACAAAACAGAAATGTTCATTTAACAAGAAACAAACTCATTGAAATTTCTCGAGATATGTTGTACCTGTCGATTGACGAGCACTATATCTCCATCTTGTAAATGTCGGTACACCACCTTTCCTTCAAGGTCTTGCTCAACACTCTTGCCAGTTTGTGTAAGGACTCCTCTCGAAGTGGGTAACTTCCTTGCATATGCAAAACGCTTTTGCTTTAAATGTGACAATTTAACAGTTGAATACTTATCTACGTAGTGTGTAGCTCCAGGATGTTCATCACCACCGTTGAGGATAGCTTCCTTCAGTTTGTTAACATTCCAAGGTGTCACTCTCTGTAGAATCAAGAAATGAACTAAAATGCATTATGTTCAAGCAACAAATCGTAATATAAAGGTGCATCAAGTCAGGTTGTCTGAGAATTTGAAAGGGCATTCCAAACTTAATCATGAAATAAGGCATACACAATGTTGAGGAAAGACGAAAAATGCTGATCCCCAACTTTACCTCTGGATACGTCAAAAACAGAGCGAAGCAAGGAGGAATTCCAATTTCATTGACTGCTAAATAGGGATCTGGAGAAATGACAGACCGACATGCATTATTGACCCTCTTTCCCATCATTTTTTGCCGAAAAAGACCCTCCTTCTTCTCCAGCAGCTGACATATTCCAGTAGCCGCATTGTCCTTCGCACCTCCTGAATAATGAAAATGTTTGTAGCAAAAAAGGAGATTAATTTGAATAATGCTTGAACTGTGATGTATAAATATATATATATGTACATATTACAATCTGCAAATATACAGATAGAGATACAGGGGAAAAAAAAGAGGAGATAACAACTATCACAATAGGAGGGTTATGAGGAAAATGACGTCCATCAGAAGAGACCACATTAAAGAGAAGGGGGGGGGGATGCAGAAGTATGGAGATGCACATAGTCTGCGATCAGTTGAAGAGATAAGCGATTGTAAGGGTGAAAGAAAAGTGAAATTGTATAGATCAAAGAAAACAAATGAACATTGGCAAATTTCGGATGGTTTAAACAATGGAAGGTACTGCAAACAACCGTTACCGATCAGATGAAGAGATGAACGATTGAGAAGGGTGAAAGAAATTGAAAACTGAATAGACCACTGAAACAAATGGACATTGGGAGGAAGAACCACGTTTTTGTATAGGTTAAACAATGTAAGGTCTTCGTTTAGACTACAAACAACCTTGAATTGATCTCCGGTGGATCTTACCAAGATACCTGGGCTCCCACAAAAATATGCTAATTGCGAGAAAACCAAATTCCAAGGCATTAAGCCCACCATACAACCTCTCTAGAATAAAAAGTATTAATGATCACAGTAACGTATATGAAACAAGAAAGACCAAGCCAAGAACAAAGATACTAAAATAAGTAAACCCTTGAGATTGAGGTAACTCTCTTAAGTATGACAATAGACGAAAAACTTCCCTATGACTTCTGCTGACATGGATGGAGGACGCACAAAAGGTATTTATAGAAACTTAACTAGACAAGTGCTTTTACAATTATTCAGCTATGTTAAATGTGTGCCACCGTTTCACATGGGCGAAAATTTTATAACAACAACAAAACACAGACGCCTTAGATTTCAATACCAAACGGCTTAAAAAAAGCCAATCCCTGGACTCAGATATGACAGCACTACCCCACTGTCCTACAGCTACCTTTCACTAAGTAGCATCATATATGTGAAACAATAATGCCATACTTCTCAGGTGCATAATATGAAAGAAACCAAGTAAGGAAACAAAGAGTATTAATTTTACCTTTGACAGCCTTGCTATCATATAAGACATTTACATTTTTTTGAAGTTCCCTCCATTGAGTAACAAATTTAGTGTCTTCTGAGCTATTCACATGTGCATTGGATAATTTGATGTTGGACTCTAACACTTTACCCAACAAATTTGTTTGGGGATGTTCGGACACCTAAAATAGGATTAAAATGATACCCATAAGCAAATATCTCATGAATGAATAATGAACACACAAGTATGTGAAGATTGAAAAGCTCTACATGTCAAAGTAGTTGCAACTTGCAAGTCATATATCACATTAATCCAAGAAAAATCAAAAGAATAAGCGAATGATTACCATTGCTAAGTGCTAAATACATTAACAAAACAAAAATGAAGAGGCAGCCAACCATTGATTGCAGATTTCAAATTTATGAAAGAAAAAAATATGAGAACTGTTGAAATCTAAAAAGAGCTAATTAGAATTCATGACTTTATGATATTTATTGTCTATGAGTTTTATATTACCCATTTACTCAATACAAAATAAAGATGACAAAAATGACAAAGTGACTACAGAGTCTAGACTATGGTTCCAAATTGACTGATTTTCATCTATACAATTGCTGAAATTACATGATAAAGGATATCCTCTGAAAAATATATGAGAAAGTTGCTACCCCAACATTTGAGAATTTATAATTTCTCTCTAGCTATTCACACCAAAACCTCACAATAAAAGGAAAATAATTAGGACACCAAGTTAACACTAATCCATTGGCTGCACTGATAATCACCTAGTTGACCGCACCAAAACAGCATATAGATGCCATCAGTTGTGTCAATCAATAGCTAATCCTGATAACAACCCAAAAGACATGTCCGAGGCTCTGACAGAAGGATTCTATGCTCAAAGTTTGCTCAAGCAATATATTAGGTTAAGGACACAGTTTGGATCAGCGTGTGTGAAAAAACGAATCTGGGAAAAGAAAAGCAAAAAGAAGATATCCTACACGTAGCATAAAAATAAAAATAAAAAACTCAACACAGCACCCTTAGAGGGGGGTCGGAACTTGACTGGAGCAACTAAAAGGGCTTCGATGAAGAACATAGAGTAACTACTTCTCTTTCGACTCATACCTTCCTGCTGAATGTCACAAATGAGGGAGAAGATTTGATTCTCATTTTCCCACACGATCTTCATATGATCTTTTGCCTGTTGTTGCACATAATGTCTTAATGAAATATCAACAAGTAATGCCATTGCCGTGTTGATCCAGAACACCAAAATTAGCAGTTTGTATAGTAAACATCAGAATCAAGTTAGAGCAGATGCCTACTAGCAAGGAATTTTTTTTACCTCTGATGGTAAGAGGACACCCGAAAAGAAATTGCTTTGCTTAAAGTATTCAGAAGGAGGTCCAGATACCCCTTTGTTTCTTGATTTTTTACCAGGACTCGGTGTTCCATTATAGACGGATCCAGCTGACTCCACGTCATCCAAATCCGAAACACCAGAATGCCTTACCTCTCCAATCACATCTTGTTCAGCTCCATCATCAAATGATTCCTTCAGCTCAACTCCTTGTATAACATTTGCTCGAGTAGAAGCTTTTGACATGTTCTACGGAGAAAATCAACAAAGTGGTGATCAGGTGAATTACTAGAAAACCGATACCGCAACAGTCTTCGCACTAGCGAGAAGGCTATAACAGGTTACCTCTATTTGCATAATTGCATTATAATACTATTTCCAAAACATGATAACGATTGCAGAATTAAGACAGACCACTTATTCTTTCCCTTCTGGAGGCAATACCTTAAGGTTCTTAATGCCGGACCTGTTACAGCTTTCTTGGCAGGCGAGGCAATTCATCGATTTGCACAAAATATAAAATGCATAAAATAGTTCTTAGTCATGCAGGTTTCTAACAATCCTCTACAATGGAGCACTACAGGAGAACATACCATGTAGAACCAACCAAAAGTCGGACAACTGATTCTGGGATTTTTTGCGGAACACCTACGGCATGCACTAGGCTTAGGCCTCAACAAACCATCCAGTGCGGACATAGCCTCGGAATATTGAAGTGACGTCCATTGGTGCTGCTCGGAATTCTGACTGCCGTTATACCTAGCCTCTGATGGCTCGGTGGTGCATTCTGTCTGGTCAGCATCACTTTCCTCCCATGCAGAACACTCGGCCATATTTAAGTTTTTGGCCCCAGTAATATCACCCTTCTTAATAAGTTCAAGTTGGGCAACACACTTTTGAACCTAAAACAGGAAAATGAAAAGATTATCATAGTGTCTAGGATAATCAAAAAGATATATCCCGGGATGTTTAGCATCTCAGACCAACTTCATTGTTGTTTCTGCTTTCTCAATAAATAATAAAAAGCATAATTTAGCAACCTCTGATATATAGAGCAAAGTACCTTTTCCTTTTCTATCCTAAAATGTTTGCAAAAGAAGCAAGTCCTTTCGAGCAGTTGGAAGAGAATCCTGACTAACAAGGGATTGTAGACTGGTACCGCCAGGTCAATATGGCCACAATGACCAGAGCACTGAAATGAAGTCTGGCCACATGATCCACAACTATAAAGAAGCAAATAAGTAGCTGCCATTAGTCACTCATTAACCAATAATTAACATAGACAAATTTATTACATTTTGAAATATGAATCGGATGGTATCTAAAGCAAACAGTTGAATTGGTTGTATCCCATTTCAAGTTACAAATGAAATCAAAAATTGGTGATTATGTTGGATTAGGAACTTTCAGATGTGGTTCGATCAATTATGGTGTTCTAACTTCCCATATCCCTGGGAAATGCACAAGTTATGCTTACTACACTACACAACAACAAAGTCATTTGCACAATCCGAAACCCACGTACTTCACTTCCAACTAAACGTCACATTTCGAGTCTTTTGAAATGCCCAAACCATCATTGCACATTTTTAAGAGATTATTTAATTGACTAACCGAAATTAGGCCTTCTATATGACATTAAGTGAAAGTAAACAACCTTGAAAGTACCACATAAAAACAAGAAATAATTTGAACCAGTTTGAGAAAGAGAAAGAACATACAGTCCTTTATCCTCTAAGGGTCCCATTGCAGGATCATACAAGCCGTTGGGAAAAGCTTTGCCCAGGGTATCATACAAAATGGGGCATGTAACCTTCTTCACACTCATATTTCTAACCTCTTCATCTGTTAAAAAGCTAAAACCAACAGAATCTAATGTCTCCGTAGCACCCTGCACCAAAACAAAACGCACACTCAAACCCTAGAAAAAACTAATACAAGATATTAACCGTAAAGAACATAATTACCATTCTGTGATAAAAGAAAAAGAAAAAGAATTTGACCAAACAGAAGAATGAAACACTGAACTTACCTCTGTAGTCTGAGCCATCTAGGCGCTACTTCTTCTGAAGATTATGATTCCAATAAATAAGTTAATAGAGATACGGGTAAATAGATACAGAGAGATACTGATTAAGAAAAAGACAGTTCGAATTCTAGGGTTTCAGAAAACGAGAAATTCAGAAGTATACGGAGAAAATCAATTCGTCCTTGAAGGTTTCGTCCACAGTAGAAAGGGGTTTGGCTGCTCGTCTCAAATGGGAGACTGCCTTTCTTCAAGTATTATGTCTTCCTAATAAACCTTGTTAAACCCTAGAGAGAGA
>JAJJMC010019278.1:0-10747 GCA_023531435.1 Papaver californicum
GAGGACAAGCTGCGTCCCTCTTCTATTTTCACATAAGAGCATACTTGATGTCTTCTATTTTTTGTGAAGACCAAAGTTTGGTTCCCTCTTCTTATTCACGAGAGAACAAGCTAACCTCCTCTTATATTCACATGAATATCCAATTTTAATATTTTAGGGTTTCAACAAATATCAAAATCCTAAAACTACACTAGGCCTCTCACATATATTTTGTGTGAGGCTTCACTGCAATTTTCATGCTCAGTTGCGTACTCATATTAGATAAAAATTGATACATCATTCCATATTCGCAAATAAATACACATTTATTTTCTTCTAGCATGCTAGACTCCTCAGCTAGTCAAGCATGACACATTTATTTTATTTTATTCTGCTAGACTATATCAGCTAGACACATTTCTTTTATTCTGCTAGACTCACTAGTCAAGTCAAGCAAGACATACTCATCGTCTAGTTAAGAAAGACGAGTCTTCAGTCAAGAGACCCATTGACCAGGTCTCAATTGACTTAACGTCAGTAGTGTTTGATACTAAAATATACACGAGACATCAAATTTCACAAGTGGGGGAATAATAATTAGGGTTTTGGTTTGGCGGTCTACGACATGTGGTGTAGCAGTACGCCCACTAAAGAGAAGTTTTGGAAAGATCGGTAGTAGGTGAGTAGAGGAGTGGGATGTTGAGTAACTGACTATTCAACCTTAATCGAAGTGGAGAGCAGTTGTCAACACCTTCTCTACCTTCTCCATTTCACCACTATTCAACCATCCACATTTTCTTCTAGAAAAGAGGTCGGATGGTTACAACAACTATGATATAAATAGATGTTCAACAAATTGAACAAGACAAGACACAACAATTGAACAATTTATATATAAGTTTTTACGCAAGTCTGAAAAACAGAGCAATTCTGAATTTCCTAGTCGAACACTAAAGAACTCGGATATCCAATTGTTCATATCTATTCATTCTGACCTCATTCTTCTCTCGCTTCCCTCCCTAATACCAACCCTTCTCCTCTCATTTTATGACTGAAGCAAGATTAGAACGGCCATTGCTTGGTTTAGGCCAGGATTGTACAAATTGATCTCTCGAATCTAAACAAAGTGCTTCAACAACATAAATGTTTTAAGGATTGACGAATTGTCACATGCTCACCCTACTTTTCCCAAATTAGCCTTTAATTCGTTTTTCCCTATAAAATTTTTGGCGACCATAGTGGGAGATTAATCTCTCAGTTGCAACTCTCAATTCTTCAATTTCTTAATTTTATTAATTTCAAAGATGTTTGGTCTCAGGTCAGGATCAAAGACTACTCCTAACGTGAACTATACCATTACTAGTAACGGTACTCTAGGTAACACTCCTCAGAATACCAACATTGACAATGTCACTCCTCCTCCTCCTGAGCAACACACTGAAGAAGCAAGGGATGAGCAGACTCCTCCTACCATTTTAGATTTGATGCTGACTCAGGAAACCCTTGTAAAGACTCAAACAGAGATGGCTGTAACACAGAAGGAGGTCCTCATCTTTATCAAGACTCTTATAAAGAAATTAACACCAACATAGCACACTCAAAATACTTATGAAGCAATTGTTGATGCCAACACATCAAGGGGTCACGTTCAAGACGAAGACGCAATTCGTATTCTCCCTAATCCATCATTAGAGAGAAGCCATCATCCTAATTTTGTTATTCATGAAGATTTGGAACGACTTCTTCAAGGTTGCAAAAAGGAAAGTTCATCTGCAATTCATCAATATCAACCTCCATATCCATCTTCCATGCAGAGGATCCCTCTTCCTAGGGGATATTCATCTCCTCCATTTTCACTCTATGATGGAACAAGAAAGGCTCATGAACATATTTCACGATTTCTGGAAGCATTAGGAGAACATGAGTACAACCATATATTACGCCTGAGAGAATTTTCTAAATCTCTCACCGGAAGAGCTTACACATGCTACAACAATCTTGCTCCTAATAATATTTCTAACTAGTGTAAAAAGGTTAATGCATTTTACAGGAAATAGTTCTTTGTGTCTGAATAAGTCACATTATCGGATTTGGGAAGAATGTTTCAGCGAAGTAATGAACATCACAATGATTATGCCAAAAGATTCAGAGTTCATGCCATTGACTGCCATGAACCAAACGTGACTGAATTCCAACTGGTGGAACTCTGCATCAATGGAATGATACCAGTCTTTCGTGCTTTATTAGAGAACTTACGATTTCAAACATTCTCTGAACTACATGAAGCTGCCAAGAGATCTGCTAATACCGCACCTGCTTTGCTAGAGTAGAGAAAGCCTCTTGTCAAGAATGAAAAAGTGCGTAAAACTCACAGTAGTCGACGCCTAGCTCAAAGGAAATTCAGTACACAACAATATGTAGGTGCCGTGACTGAAGGAAGTAAAAGGAAAGCTCCAGTATCAGAGCCACATCCGAAGCATGCACCAGCAGCACCAGTTCCAACTCCGGCACCACAGGTAGGCCGACAACCTCGAAGACCTAATCAAGCAGCTGCAGCTCCACCACCGGCTCAACGTCAACAACAATAACAACCAAGAGAATCTCCAGCAGTCGTAGACCTTCCCCTTCCAATTGAAGAAGTACTTGAACTCTTGGAAGCTTGGATTCAAGATGGTGCCGTCAACTTACCCTCTATTCGACGACCACCAAATACTGCCAATTCCATAGATTTGTTAATCATCCAACAAGTGAGTGTTATACCCTAAAGCGGATATTCAAAGAGAAAGTTGAGTCAGGAGATCTTGACTTGGGGACTGAAGGTGTACATAGGAACCCTCTCCCTATCAGGCATTTTACCATGTTTGAAGATCATACTAATCAGGTGGTCCAATCTCTGATGGAGCGTGTTTGTGAACTCTTATACCTCTCAAAGACGCAAGGCAAAGACTTGTTCACTGGTTTCAATCATATTATGTCTGGCATAAGACTACCTCCACTCAATGAAAACAAGGTACACATTGAACCTAAACAGATGGAAAGAAACGAAGAAAAGTGTGATTGGGAATTCTCACTTCTGCTAGCCTCAGAAACACTGAATTCAAGAGAGACTTAATCGATGCAGGCACTATAGTAAACATCATCCATATAAAGAAACTTAGGGTTGTAGGGATCACACGTACTGATGTTGTTCATGCGCCTACCTCATTCAAGATCCCGAAGGAAAACCCGTGAATTCCTATTGTCACATTGGTCTTGCAATTCAAATGGGTTCTACATGTGCTATAATAAAATTTCACATAAAAAAAGAGGATTTGGGTTATGACATAATCCTAGGACGTCCCTGGATGCACAACAAGAAGACTGCGGCTACAAAAAGATCTTCATTGTCGTTCCCGCCTCAAACAGATGGCTATACACCACATAAGAAAATCAAGTCAGATGATCCTCTTATGTATCTGGAAATATCAAGGCTTGGATGCTATGAAGCAAGAGCCATAAGAAGATGCAACATCATATGCGGAGAGGTATCGTACTCAAGTAGAGCTTACTGAACTCATATCTTTACCCCTTAATATTCTTCACGCCTCCTATAGATGGGGACTTGAGTTTGCTGGAAAACTCAACTCTGCTCTAGTCAGACGTTGTGAATGGATAGCCTCACATTTTCAATATTTTTCTAAGTGGATGAAACAAACTCCTCTTCAAGTTCAACATCGTATTGAATCGTTCATCAGTCATCTGATATTACATGAATGTCCACATGTGCCTCAGAACCATCCTAAGAAGACTCATATACGCCCATATGCATGGAATGCAGGTGCTAGCATAGAAGTGAAAGATATACCTTACCAGCAACACATATTCCTAGCTAAGCCAGTAAGAGTTAATGTTTTTCAAGTAAGAGATTGGGTTATGAAGGCTGCAAGACACAACTGTCGCTCTAAGGCGAACTCTAGCTGGGAAGGACCATTTATGATTGCTAAATCTACCATTGGTGGATATTACAAATTAATTGATGAGGATGGAAAGTCGGTAGAAGCAGCAATACAGGAGAAGTGGCTCAAGGCTTTTGGCGCCTGAAGCATCCATAGATACTTTTTTAATTCATTTTAATTTCAATTCCTTCAAAACGGATGCAAGATATTTGCATTCAAATTCTATTTTCAGTAATTGAAATTTCAAATCTTGTTATTTCAATTTTATTAAACCCAAAATCCTTGTCGATCTAAAATAAAATCCTTACTAGCATACCTACCAAATATCCAATCATTCAAAACCAAATAAAATAAACAAATAAAGTCTACCATCTCTCTAAAAAAATATAGAAGTGTAGAAGCGTAAGGGAGGCCGGCCAACAAAGGCTTGTCCATCTTAGAGAGAGCCTCCTTCATATTTTTGAGAGCAGCATTCTTCAACTCCAACTCCTAAGTCAACTTTTCAACCCAAACCTCCTCTTGCTCAACAAGGTCAGAAGAAGGGACTACACCTGCTGCAGCCAGTGACTCCTTAACAACATCAATTCCACGACCAAACCAAGCCGTGTTGAATTCAAGTCGGTCACATACTTCTGGATGATATTTCCAGTTTGCAAACATCCACTCAGCAACAATAACACTAGTCACAGTACACATTTCATACATAAAGGGTAATACTTCACTCACACGAAAAGCAAGGATAATGGGATCTTCATACTTCTTGGTAGTAGCAATATGACCATACTTATGCCATATTTGAGTATAGAACTCAACATATTCTTCTAGAATGCTGAAGCTACCAACAAGTACATGCTTTGAAAGTGGCTTACTAAGTGGAGGATGAAAAGGAAGACCTGCATCAGAATAATCAGATACAACCAAAGCTTTTTCAGTTTCTGTGACGTCTCTATTATGATCTTCTACATCAAAAATCATGTCAGAAAATATTTCTTCAGGGATTTTTGAGGAAGAAGTAACGGTTTTATCAACTTGGTCTACAATAAATACTTCTTTAGTACCATTGGTTCCTCTCTACTTTCCCCCTGCAAAATTACCAATTAATGAAGAAAGGTGAGATTCAAGCTCAAACAAGAATTTTAAGAATATTAGTGGATTAAATATATAAATATACTTCATGAAGCATCTAAAACTCAAGTAAATGGACCGGAGGTTTAAAACACATTTTAGCATTAACCTCGTAAACGGAAATTTTACATTATCATGTACTAATTTTCGAACTGGGAGCAACTGGTAATGAATCTATGGGTAAATTATATATCAATCTCTTCTTTTGTATGTCCTCTAAAACATATCGAAAAATCATCGCAATCAGAAAAACGAGCTAGGACATATGATCAAAACTCTCAACTATCTCATATCTGAAAAGTTTCTGAATTCTTTCTGACTTTTTACTGTTTCATCTTTTTGGGACCCTAAATGGTTTCAAAACCCAAAATCTCCAGTGTAAGAAGATATCTAGTTGTCTTGGAATGAAAAAGTTTGGGTAGATCATCGAAAACGAACTTTGTATGAGAATTCTACAGCGTTTTCAGTAAAGGCATTATTTCTGAATTTGTCTAGTAACGAAATTTCGCAAAATTACTCATGATTTTCATTCAAGTTTCATTCATTACTTCATTCAAGTGATATTTCTAAGAGATTATAAAACCAATTCAAGATGAAAACTCACCTGGACATGTTCTGAGTTATTTGAAATATCAAGATTATTTCCTGAGTCATTATTATTTTCTTCTTCTGGGGTGGGATAACTACTTTTATCATCTTTCAAGGGAGTTTTGAAAACGTCGCTTTCTTCATTAGCAGATGTGTCTTCATTCTAAAAGTACATAATAGTAATGAGAATACAATCACCCATGAACATTTTAATTGGGGGAGAACAAACTACTTACCTCAGAACCGTTGGTCTCAGCCCTTACTTCTGTTGCAAGTCTAGCAAATTGATTCAATTGCCCAGGTGGAGATGTCAAAAATCCTCCAACAAAAGAGGAACTCTTCAAGGCAATATAATTAGTCAAGTATGATGAATTTGATCATAATAAATCAAAAGTGAAAGATTCTTACTTCTGGAATAGGAGAATCAATGACGCCGGAACGAATTCCACCAACACGTCTCTTCGATCTAATGTCTACCACCTGAGGATTGTCGCTATATTTTGCTTTCTTCTTCCTACTCCGAGGTTTCTCCTAACTTCCTATCTAGTCAAAAGGAGTCGTGAAGGCATTAAATGCATATAATAAAAAAAAAAAGGCATAAACTTGAGTACTTACTTGAGTCGGCTCAGAATAAGCCACACGTTTACTAACATGAAGAGGCTTTAATAGAGGATGGTTCAACAAGACCATGGCAGAAGGAAAATCATGCGACTCTGGCAAAGCTGTTTGAACAAATTCAAAAAGGCGAGTATGTTCACTCTTCCGATATCTCTTATGCCCGCAAGTTATTACTGGTTTTCTATCAGAAGCCAAGAATGGAAAACTCTTCCCTTCTATATTAGAACCCTGATTTAAAGTGAGATTTAACCTATCTAAATAAGGCGGGGAAGTAGACAAGAAGGAACATTTTGGTTAAACCTCATCTGACGAGCAACCTTGTCAATATTATAAGATTCTATCTTGTAGGACTTCATAAATATCGATAAAAGGTAACCATATGTACAACGCAAAATAAAAGCAGTTTCCCCGGCATCGGTAGTAGGATTATCAGAAGACAAGAAAATACCAGGATGAGAAGCAAAAGTGTTCAGCTGAGTTATACGAGGAAGCGGTTCCCAGGGACGCAAAGTAGTTGATGACATGCTATCTAAAAATGTAATGAGCTCTGCATCGGACCTTGGATGTTTGTGTGTCCAGCGAACTATCCTTACCACTTGTTCTTCATCAAAAAATTTCTTATGAGGACTAAGAGCATAATCCTTTTAATGTTCCCATAGCCATGCTTGAAGGAAATTGACGTTTAAGAATGTCTCCACCTTCATAAAACCGTTGGAACAACGCATATCTGATACCACATAGTCAAGATGAGAGTATAAAGAGTCGAGGAACAAGTTACCTATAGGCAATACCACACCTTGTGCTCGCTTGATAGAGAGAGGAACCACTATTGGTTTCATCTTAAGACGAGAACCATCATCGAATATCTCCCTTGATAACCACAGACACAGAAATGCAATAATGCTCAACGTGTCATCTAAAACCTGGCCTAGCTTCGTTTTTCTTGGCCACCACTGCCCCATCCACCAAGTAAAGAAACACTTCTCAACATTAGATTATCATACTCGTCCATTTTCTTCACTAAAATAAGATGAAGTTGCTCCTCCTGATTATTCAAACGAATGTCAAGCACACCTAAGATGGGGAGATTTAGCATAATAGCCACGTCCTCCAAGGTGATCGTCAATTCCCCCCATCTACATATAAAAGTATGAGTCGGGATGCACCATCGCGAAAGAAGAGCGATCAAACAACTTATATATTTTTTGAGCCAATGAGTACCAGACACTTTAATAGCCTCATAAATATGTACATTTTTCAATAAAGTTACAACGTGATCTCTAGCAAGCATGATTCTCAACCATCCATCCTAACCACTAGAGGGAGACTGAAAAGTTTTAAAATCAATAGGTGAAGCCACATATTCTCTTTTCTGAAAACAAAACCGTATCACATGCTCTGGAGCTACTAATGGAGGGCTCACGACTTCACCCAAATTTCCAAGAACACATATGACGTGACCAGGATGAACTCTAACATGAGAATAAACATACATAAAGAAATCATCGTCCATACCAGGCATATCCTTCGCATGCCCGGAACCAGAAACAAAAATATTATTTTCTCTATTAATAGAAACAGAGTCATAATTGTCATCATGAGAAGCCTCAACGGAATCATCAAGAATAGTTTTACTCTTTTTCTAACTGTGCAAGAAGATCAGAAAGTAGAAGTAATGATTTTATGTATAACAACAGAGACATAAAATCATGTGACTTAAAGCAATAATGTTTCCAACAAATGCACACCTTTGTTTGCAAAAAATAGAAAGAGGAAAGCCAGACGCATACATACCTGGTAAAGCAGAGAACATCAGTTTAACTAAGAGCGCTTCTACAAGAAGCCAACAATGCTGCAAAGCATCAAAGATGTGAAATATCAACTCATGTAAAAAATCAAAAAAAAATTCACGTAAACATATATTCACTTAAGAAAAATCAAAAAAAAGGGGGGGAGGGTTCGGTCAAACCCTAATACCCGTGAACATTTTTTTTTTCTTTTGAAGAGTTGGTATTTCATGCAAGTACAAGAAGATTAATGAGTTCACACAAGAAAAAATTAGGGTTTATGAATGTTTATTTTGATTCAAAAATAAACATATGAGAAGTTCTTTTAAAAAATTCATGCATAAACTCAATCTAGAAGTTGTATACTCATACGAAGAAGACCAGTTAGGGCTTACCTTACTGTTAATAGATGGAGGATGTTGTGATGACCGAATACAGGGCAATAATATTGAGAAGAGATAGAAAAGAGATGAGTAAAACTTCTTTTATAACCAATTGATACTTATAAGTTCTGGAGGGGAATGATTTTTTTTTTTAGTCCGTACGGCAAATACAAGACTCAATTCTTATCTGTCAGACTATCACGTCCATCCATTGGGTTAAAGCTTGTTTACTTTAATTTGATCGAGCTTGTTAACCTGGTCTCGGTTAAGATATATGCGTTCACCAATTATGTCGAGCAAGACTTGGTCCACTTTGCTGCTAGCACGACCAGCTTACTCTAAAGCCTGCTCAACCTAATCTAATTCAACCATCCAGCTACCTCAACTCGAGTTTCAATCAAACTGACCTTGCCTCTTGTCCAACTATAAACCCAAACACGAGTGATCAGTTTATTGTTCACGTGTTTAAATTCGATTGAAGTCACCAGCTCAAACCGGTTCAACTTGCGTGTTCGGCCTTAATTGGATTTTGTTCATACTACTCACGTCCAAGACAAGCGTGTCCACTTTGACTCGAATCGTACTCATGAGACTATGAAAAAGACTTGTCCACCTTTCCCTCAAAGAGTCGGGTTCATCTAGCAGACATCAAGTCATGATTTTTTATCTTCTTATCGAATTGTACTTGCCTTTCTTAACATGTTTAATTTGATTGAGCAGTTTATCAACTCGAACCCTAAAAAACAAAATTTCATGCCTTCACTTAAGTCAATCAAGCTTGCTTCAACTGAAGGATCTCTTGTCCAGCTACAATACAGGACACACGTGTCCTTCTATTCAACTGATGAAACTAGATCTTCTACTCACGTCTAATTCCATGTATATATGCTAGTCTGACTTTATTTATCTCACACGTCGAGACTCAATCAAAGCACATTCGTCCTCTCAAGTCTAGATACATGTCTTACCTTGACATCAAGATAGTACTCACACACCTAGTAGTAAATTATGTGTGTCCAACCAACGTCAAGAACGTTGCTTTGCTAACGGAGCGCTACTAATGCAGTCAAGACGTTCTTCTGTGCCAGCTTATTCATAAGTTCAAAGAAACCTCTACTTCTCTGGTAATATCTAACCATTGAGCTTTTAATTTATTTTCATTTATTTTTATCTGCCAAGCCACCATCTAATGCTTACCACGCAACATTACTCGTTCCGTGCTAAGCAGGGACTTAATGTAGATGGTGGGTTTTTGTCAAGGATAAATTAGTAAATCACCTATCAAGACTCTGGTCTGAGAAATAATGAACTGTTAAAATTCTGAAGAAAAAAATTCTCGGGTAGACACTTATCCCTACTCTATCTCAGGCGCATATCCCTGATCTCTCTCAATATGTCTGACCAACATATGTAATCTTAAACTTATGAATTTAATCAATATTCATCACCACACAAAATCATTAGAACAACACTGGCACACACGACAAGTTTCCCAAATGTTCTATGATTTTTACATAAAATCTCTTAGGATCCTAGATGTATTGCACACTAGTATAAAGCAATTTAAATATTATATATGGGTGTTAAATTCCACAGTTGAATCCCCAAAATTACTTACGTTAATATTTATGTTCAAATTGAGCAATATTAACCTATTAGAATAATATTTATTTAGTTAAAGTACCATAGTTATGCTTAATTAAATAAAATATGACTCTATAATTTCTACTAGCTAAGAATCATACACAGTTGCATTAATCCTTTGCTTCAAGAGACAACCAATGCAAAACGAGTAAAAGAATTCGAAAAGAGTTTTAAAGCACTTCGCAACACTTATAAACGTATCAAAAGCGTTTCAAAAATCAAAAATCCTAATTGAGGTTTGAAAATAAAAATCGTAACATTTATAAACGTTGCAAAAAACGTGACCGAAAGTATTCCAAGCCCTAATTAGGGTTTGAAAAGAAAAGGTCTTGCAACACTTGTAAGTGTTGCAAAAAGCGTGTCAAAAATCTCAAACCCTAATTTTTAACACACGTCTAGCTCTCTAGCTCTCTTAATCACGCGTCCTGTTTCTTGACATAAGAATTGCACGCCTACTCAAAATCGAGCATGGTCATCATGCAACTCTCTAAAAAATAACGTGAACTTCTAGCCTTCTTCCTAAAAATTTTCAAACCCTAATTTTTAAAGAGAGGGAGACACCTTTACCTCTCTTGCTTCTAATGTGTATGCTAATCAAGCAACTAAGCCTACACGACTATTTTCAAGACAAGACTTCAAAAACGAAATCAAGTTCACAAGACTTGTGTTTCTTGTCAAAATTTAAAAA